>CM033642.1:31022597-31426854 GCA_019512145.1 Engystomops pustulosus
ATTTGAATCTGAATAATGATATTTTGTAAGCGCATTTTTTGTGGAAAACTTGATGCGGCCCAGCCTTACCCAGAATCTACCTCCAGCGGCCCCCAGGTAAATTGAGTTTGAGACCCCTGGTCTAGTCACACAGCAGATGATAATGAAAGGTACAATATAACATATCTTTTTTTCTGTAAAACCAATTTTTAATACAAAAACACTTTGGCAGTGTATGTTCTATGCTCTGTGGGGACTGGGGGAGTGCTAAAAATGGGTCTCCTGGTGACAGGTTCCCTTTAAAGTGTTTCTCACCTTTCAATGACTTTGAATAACCTATTAGTTTAGTGTGTACACTAACCCTACTTATGGTTATCATGTGGCTTGTATTCCTAGCAGTTCTCATCTCTACAGACTGTGGGGGTCATTTATATTTGGCTTTTCTGTTTTTTCTCTTATATTTGCAACTTTTATAGGCAAATTTGCATATTTGTGCCAACATATTTTGCTTTTCCACTCCCCTGGCAAAGAATTTTTAGGTGTCGTGCCTGATATAGCTTTAAAATCCAGATATGGAAGTATGCAAAGTTGCACCGTTGGCTCAATTAGCGGTAAAAAGAAGAAACTTTGCCGTGAGGAAACTCCAGTCCCGAGCAGGGGTAGGCTAAAGTTTAGTTGGGGTTGCAGAAGAGTATGCAGCTTTTGTGTGCCTTTTTTCTATTTAAAACTTGCAAAGGATGCACAGACTTGATTTTGACCATTTTGATGGATGTATTGCCCACCATACTGTACCATACCCGGGGGATAGCTAGAGCAGAATCTATCCTCCATTGTAAGTACAGGCGTGCTGCGCTTCTTCCTATGGAGAGGGGCGGGGTGAGCAGCGTTCACCCCTTCTTCTCTCCAGCGCACTGCCATGTGCTCACCCGGCCTACAACCGGGCGAGTACACATTGTGTGTAAGAAGCCTTAGCTGCTTAATACATCACCCGCTAAGATAAATTAAACAAGCCCAAAACCTGTATAAAGCAAAAAAAGACACACAAAAATATCCTGATTACAGATAAATGACAGCCTGTATCTCTAGTTTGCAGTTCTCTCTGTACAGATGGGTAGAGACTAGAGATGAGCGAGCACTAAAATGCTCGGGTACTCGTTATTCGAGACGAACTTTTCCCGATGCTCGAGTGCTCGTCTCGAATAACGAGCCCCATTCAAGTCAATGGGAGACTCGAGCATTTTTCAAGGGGACCAAGGCTCTGCACTCGACCGAGCATCAAGCTCGGACGAGCATGTTCGCTCATCTCTAGTAGAGACCTAGCTGCTGTGACTCACTGTTCTTCCCACTGCTGGAAGCCAATAAGAGGTAGCCTATATTGTATGTTACATGGTGCCAAGTAATGCTGCATTACTCCAGTAGGAAAAGGTGAAGGGGAAATTGTTGGTTTCATGGCAATAACAGCTGTTTGCCACTGGTTAGAAAATAGATGAACGGAGATCAGTTGATTTCTAAGAAAGCTTATATATTCCAGGTGGACTCATCCCCTTCAATTACAGCCTTTAGGGCAATTTCAAACCTCTTAGGGTTGGGCCATAAACCAAAGGACCGCATTGTATTGCCTGACATGCATTGTATTGCTTGACATACTTGCGGGTATACTTAAAAAGTATTAGCATTATACTCGGTTATCTTGTAAGCAACGACCATGTAGGACCCTGTTTCACGGACTAACCACAATTCAGAGAATGGGTTTCCTTACATCATAGTGATATACCATATGATGCAAGGCATCCCTGCTTTCCCACCATCCCTGCATTATTGACACTGTAAAGTTTTCCACTAAACACTAACGTTAGTGGGAAAGCAGGGACTCCTTGCATCAAATATCTCTATGAAGTAAGGAACCCCATCCACACCACTGTGGTTCGTCCTTAAAGGAAACCTAACATGAAGATTCTACAGCAGTAGATCTGATGGTAGATTCTTCCTGCCTGCCTCTACCCTAATCTGTAATTTAATAATCCTGAAACCTAACTTGTTAAACTTTATTTTAGTAATATGTAAATGAACTGCAGAGGCTACTGGGGCGTGTACTAACCTGGGAGCTAAGGCTACTCCATGCCCCTGTAGCATCTGCAGTGCATTTACACTGTATACGGTACGTATTTTTCAGACTATAAGGTGCACCACATTATAAGGCGCACCATCAATAAATGTCTGCTAAAATGTCTAGGTTCATATATAAGGCGCACCGGATTATAAGGCGCACTTGATTATAAGGATGAATGACCAGCAGGTGGCAGACCTGTGCACGGTTCAAGGTGTGTTGTCTGTAAGTATATAAGGCGCACTGGGCTATAATATGCACCTTTGATTTCTGAGAAAATCAAAGGATTTTTGTGTGCGCCTTAAAGTCCGAAAAATACGGTACTATCAGATCTACATCTGATAGTAGATTCTTCATGGTAGGTTTCCTTTAAAAAAGGGCCCTGCATGGTCCGAAGTTTATGGACTGACCCCATCAATTGTTTAAATACCCTTACAGAGCACATAGGAATTGTAATTCAGCTTTCTTTCCGACGCCAAATTCTGACCCTACCATCCGAATGTCGCAGCAGAAATCAAGACTCATCAGACCAGGCAACGTTTTTCCAATCTTCTACTGTCCAATTTCGATGAGCTTGTGCAAATTGTAGCCTCAGTTTCCTGTTCTTAGCTGAAAGGAGTGGCACCCGGTGTGGTCTTCTGCTGCTGTAGCCCATCTGCCTCAAAGCTCGACGTACTGTGCGTTCAGAGATGCTCTTCTGCCTACCTTGGTTGTAACGGGTGCCGATTTGAGTCACTGTTGCCTTTCTATCAGCTCGAACCAGTCTGCCCATTTTCCTCTGACCTCTGGCATCAACAAGGCATTTCCGCCCACAGAACTGCCGCTCACAGGATGTTTTTTCTTTTTCGGACCATTCTCTGTAAACCCTAGAGATGGTTGTTCGTGAAAATCCCAGTAGATCAGCAGTTTCTGAAATACTCAGACCAGCCCTTCTGGCACCAACAACCATGCCACGTTCAAAGGCACTTAAATCACCTTTCTTCCCCATACTGATGCTCGGTTTGAACTGCAAGAGATTGTCTTGACCATGTCTACATGCCTAAATGCACTGAGTTGCCGCCATGTGATTGGCTGATTAGAAATTAAGTGTTAATGAGCAGCTGGACAGGTGTAGCTAATAAAGTGACCGGTGAGTGTATATGGTCTGGGTACCACTACATATATGGTCTGGGTACCACTACATGTAAGGTCTGTGTATCACTACATGTATGGTCTGTGTACCACTACATATATAGTCTGGGTACCACTACATGTATGGTCTGTGTCTCCTACATGTCATGGTCTGTGTACCACTACATGTATGGTCTGTGTACCACTACATACATGGTCTGTGTACCACTACATACATGGTCAGTGTACCACTACATACATGGTCTGTGTCTCCTACATGTCATGGTCTGTGTACCACTACATGAATGATCTGTGTACCACTACATATATGGTCTGTGTACCCAAAAACACAAAACACTTTATTTTATGGTGTCAAATAGGCCAAAGCTTTATTTAAATCACAAGACTAAAACACTTAAAGGAGGAGTTGGGTAAGGAATGGGATTCACCTACACTGTGAGATCCACAGCTGCCTGACGTATAGCCCACCGGCCAGACAGCAATAAAGGGGCCGCACGCTCTGGCTTGCCACTTTAAGGGCACCAATGACCCTTGTGAAGATCCTCACTCCTGTGCTTCACCACCGTGCCCGCCCCTGTATGCCATTACCATTAAGACATCCTTCAGGCTGGCCACTTCCAAAGCTCAGCCTGTTCACCACCATGAGGTTTAACATCCTCTATCCTCCACCTGCAACTTCCACCCAACTCCTCCACCGCCAACTCCAAAGCTGTGACAGATAGCAAAACCTGCTATTCTTTATTTCTTAAAATTGACTCCCATTTATTTTTTAGAAATATATGTTTCTATTTATATATTTCTTTTTAAATTGAAGCCATGATCATATACATTATGGATTAATGTCCAGGCAACCATATAATCTGGCCAACCTCCAACTCACAAAGAGTCAACCCACAGCACTCTGTGGAGGAAAAAACCCTCTGTGGAGGAAACCTCTAGGGAACCCATGGCTGAAGGATTGTTCTTCCTCTGGATAACACCAACTTTATCTCATCATGATGCAGTAAATAGCAATATTACATGGTACAAGATACACAATGTCAGGATCCAACAAATAACGTACAATAAAGTTTCCTTAATTATAAATAAGGTAAGTAAACAGAGTAGTAATGGTACAGGGCGGGTGGGAGTTACATGTTTCTCCATGGTCTTCTGGTGAGAGAAAGGAGAGAAAGACACAGGACAGGAAGTGATATCTACTGCTGGGCCCCGCCGCTTTCACAGTACCACCCTAGACCCTACACTCTGCCCTCTCAAAGCAGAACCCACCTATATTAAATGAATAGTACTACATAAAAAATTCCAGAGTTATAGTTCCCCCCATGCCAAAGTCTTATGGCTCCGGGGTTGTCTTTCAGTTAAAAACATGTGTAGCAAATGTGCAAAAATATTGTGTAAAAATATTGTAGGACCCACCTTCAAGCAATTTGTGCTCCATTATTCTGCAGAAAATAATTATTCAAAAGTAGAAAAAAACTACATCAGTGACATTGCAAAAAAAAATATTCGGGCTTGTTTTGCAGCCATAGGACCTGGGCAACTTGCAATTAAATTGACCACCAAGTCCCCTGTATAACAAAGTCTCTAGAATCAGATGTGAAGCAATCTATTCAATAGCTACAGTTTGGTAAAAATTGGGTCATGGAACTGGAAAATGATCGCTATCACATACCTTCCAACCATCCTGGATCTAGCAGGACAGTCCTGGATTTCAGACTCTGTCCTGCTGTCCCAAGTGGCAGGAGGCATGTCCTGAGTCGTCAGCTCTCTGCGTTATTACTGTGACTCTGGTGCTGCAGTGTGTAGAAGAATCGGCAGGCGCAATGTGATGATGTCATTCTGCCTGCTGGCCGATGTACTACACGCATTAGCAAAGGAGAGGAGAGAAGAGCTGCTGCAGTTGAACCAGTACCTGGTGTTTTGTTTTTTGTTTTTTTATCAAGCAGCAACAAGAGGGAGCTGGGGTTAGCACAATAAGAGAGGGAAATGGGAGAACTAAGGGGAGCGGAGAGAGGTGCAGAGCAAAAGGAAGGACTTAGGGTAAAGAATTCTTTTTTGTACGCACCACATCTTTTCCTGTTTCTGAGCTGCAGGGGTTGGGAGTTATGTCTAAAACACCAGAAAATCAAAGAATGAAGTCAAAATCTTAAGAAAGCAGTGTATAAACAAATGTTCACAAACCTCAAAAAATAAAGCAACATTGAAAAGATGAATTGAGCAGATTTCCTCCACGATAAAGTGAAAAACTAATAAAGTCATGTATAAAAAAAGTGATTGCTGAGTAATATAATTCTTAATATCATCGGGGGTCCTTACTTTTTCATACTTTGATTCTCCATATTTGTTGGGAGCTATTCTTCATCAATAGCTACATAATGGGGCACATTTACTTACCCGATCCGGCACGATCCCCTCTGTGCGTTGTCCAACGAGAATGAACATTGCCGCGATTCACAAAGATTATGTGCCTGATTTCCTGCATCTGTCGCTTCTGGCTCAAGTCTGCCAGAGTTCACCTTCTTGTACCTGGTGCATGTCTTGCGATACAATTTTAAAGTTAAATCCCGCACACAGTCCAAATCCATCGGATTGACCGACGGGCCGCCCACCGACTTCTAACGCATGAAAGTTGACGCAAATAGCTGTCACAGCGGTGCAAATCCTGAAAATTTCTAAAAGCCGACGAAAGTGCGATCCGCGGGACCTTAAGTAAATAAGCCCCAATGTGTCCTAATACGTAAAACCATAGAATTCACAGGGTTAAACTTTCTTATATAAATTCTTATAGATACACATACATGTGCTTGACTCTGTAACCTTGCTGTGGACACATGGTAATTAAATTACCTAAACTTTTGCAGCAGCTTCGTCACTCTGCCTGATGAACTGTGTCTAGTTTCTGGAATTTTACACCCATGTCTAGAGAAATGAATAAACCTAAAGAATTGCTGTTGTGACATCCTGGAGCCAGAAGATGGTGTCTGTCTATAGAGTAAGTTACTACACAAAGTATGGAATATGTTTTGTATTGAAAAACTTTAGAAAATGTTTAAAGAAGAGTTGATGACCAAGGATGGGACAAACCCTGCTGGTGCCTAATGTTTTATGGTGTGACTGCCCCACATGGTCTCTTAATGATAAAAGGTAATAATAATTCTTTATTTATATAGCGCACACAGATTACGCAGCGCTGCACAAAGCATGTCAAATTGCTCCCTGTCCCCAAGGGGCTCACAATTTAAACAACCTAACAGTATTTTTGGTTGAAACCGGAGTACCCGGAGGAAACCCACGCAAACATGGAGAGAACATACAAATTCTTTGCAGATGTTGACCTGGGTGGGATTTGAACCCAGGACCCCAGCGCTGCAAGGCAGAAGTACTACCCACTCAGCCACCGTGCCGCCCTTAGTATTATATTTAAAGGGATATTCCAGGAATAAGCATAATTCATAATCAAATGGATCATTAAAATATAATATTATATGTAATTATTTGTTATTTAAAAATTTGCTCCCCTTAGGGAGCAAACAATGTTGTGGTCATACACTATAATGAAGAATTGAATTGCCACTGGCCCTTTAATCAGTCCTGTGATTTTGTCCCTGTGGATGAGACACAGGACAGAAGAATTTGCGATTATTTCACTGCTGGTATGCCATGCTTAAAACCATGTTACTATGTTACAGGACAGTCTGTTAGATCGTCACTGGTAGCAGGGCATAAGAGGGAGGAGCTGTTACTGAAAACTAAGGGATCATGGTAGTTGTAGTTATAGATGGCGGCCATCTTGGAGATAACTCTGCCTACTTCAGAAAGTTTAAAAAATTTTGTAACTCATAAAAGCAAACTATTTAAGCTCAGTTTTGTGATTGACATTGGACTTTGCACACTCTTTCTAATGCAAACTGCTTGTACATGTATTTAAGAAGTGTCCATGCCAAAATGCACTACTTTTCATGGAACACAAATTTCTGCACTGAAATGGACCGTGCGCCACATTTAACATGCAAAGTCAGACAGAAGTGTGTTTCACGGCCCATGTTAAAGGTGCACCAAAAAATAGTGGTGCACTCTGTCGGAGTAGTTTCGGGGCACCAGATTCATGAAGAACGGGTGCCACAATTCATGAATCTGGTGCCCTCTGCACACTACACAGGCATACAATAAGTTCCCTGCTCTGCCACAGACGATTGGATGTAAACAAAGATGGCGGCGCATCGTGTGACATCAAAGCGCCGCGATGTCACGGCGGCGCCTGTAGCAGGGCACGGTCATCTTTGTTTACATCTGAAATCCACTATCCTGACACCTTGAGGGAAGGAAGGAGGTTGGCGTGCATCGGGGGAACGATGGAAGGTGAGTACAATTTTATTATTTTACCTAGGACTGTATATAGTTATTATAGGGGGTTGCTGGAGAGCTGTATATAGTGATTACTGGGGGCTGTATATAGTGATTGCTGCGGGGCTATATATAGTGATTGCTGGGGGAGCTGTATATATTGATTACTGGGGCTGTATATAGTGGTTGGTGGGGGAGCGTTATATAGTGGTTGCTGGGGGTGCTGTATACAATGATTGCTTGGGTAGCTGTATATAGTGATTGCTGGGGGAGCTGTATACAGTGATTGCCGGGGGAGCTGTATATAGTGGTTGCTGGGAGAACTGTATACAGTGATTGCTGGGGGAGCTGTATATAGTGGTTGCCGGGGAGCTGTATATAGTGGTTTCTGGGAGAACTGTATACAGTGATTGCTGGGGGAGATGTATACAGTGATTGCTGGGGGAGCTGTATATAGTGGTTGCTGGGGGAGCTGTATACAGTGATTGCTTGGGGAGCTGTATATAGTGATTGTTGGGGGGGATGTATATAGTGGTTAATGGGGAAGATGTATATTGTGATTGCTGGGGGGCTGTATATAGTGGTTGCTGGGGGAGTTGTATACAGTGGTTGCTGGGGGAGCTGTATATAGTTATTGCTGGGGAGCTGTATATAGTGATTACTGGCAGCTGTATATAGTGATTGCTTTTCCCTGTCTTGACTACATTCAGTTTTGCGCCTAGGGGCCCCCGCCAACCTTAATCCGGCCCTGCCTACTTTATAAAGCATATGAATCTGATGATGTGCAACTAGAAGGAAACAGTGAGACACTTTTCACCACATACATCCTCATTAAATGTTTTTTTAGTTCTTGAATAACGGTTACATTTTATTAGGAAATTTCATACAGTCCCTACACTTTTTTGAAAAATTTGTAATAAATCCTGGTCGGGGTGCCATCGCAGGGTGATCAGGGTAGTGTCCATCCTGTACAGGACAAAATCCCTCCCCTCCAATCTGAAAGTTATCCCCCATTCCAGTGAATAGTGAAAAACTTGATGTGGCTGGACAATCCCTTTAAAAGTAACTTTCGTTACTTCCACCCACTTCAGGTTTTTTCACTAGTGGAGTTACATATCTTAAAAGATGCAAAGTGTTGGTGTCAGTGAGGTGGTGAAAGGACCACATCATTTTTGTTTTTTACGTTTACATTTTTCACTCCCTGTCTTTAAAAATCCATGCATGAGGGCTTGTTTTCTGCCTAATATATAGTATTTCTTAGTGACACCATTTCCACATGCAATCAGACTGTAGAAAAAATGCATTTGCACTGATTACTTGTGGACACAGTTCTTACAGTTGTCACTATTTACTCCCAATAATACTTTTTCTTCATTTCTTGGGTCGTTACAATCGCGGGAATTCCCAGTTTATTGTTTTGTTTTAATCAATTTTTTAAAAAGTCTTAATTTTGCCCTATGCTGACACCAATAACTTTTTCATACTTCGGCATACTGACCTGTGTAAGGACTCATTTTTTATGGGACTAGGTGACATTTTCTTTGCTACCGTTTTGCGGACTTTATGATCTTATGATCACTTTTTATTACATTTTTTATGTGTTGCTAAATGCCAAAAAAGTGGCATTCGCCACAGTGAATAACCGTTTGTATATGTTGATAGATTTGGACTTTTGGGACGCGTCCATACCAGACTGTTTATGATTTTTTTTTGTTTACTTGATTTGATATCATTACTAGGCTAACGAGGCTGATTTAAATTTTTTTATTTTTACATATTACATATTTAGTTTTATTTACCGTATATTCCGGCGTATAAGACGACTTTTGAAGACAATCTTCTGTCTTCTCTGGGGTCGTCTTATACGCCGGTAATCCCGACCGCCTGGCGTGTATTCACGGGGCGATCCGTCTCCATGGTAGCCTCGGGTCTTCGGAAGACCTATTTCGTTTTAACCCCTTCGTTACAATTGTAGCACATTGTAATGAATGAGGAGGAAAATCCCCATATACTGCCATACTGTAGTATGGCAGTATATGATAGAATCGATCAGACAACCTAGGGTTAAAGTACCCTAGGGAGTCTGAAAAATAGTAAAAATAAAAAAGTTAAAAAGTTAAAAAAAAAAATTATAATAAAAAAACCTAAAATTTCAAATCACCCCCCTTTCCCTAGAACTGACATAAATATAAATAAACAGTAAAAATCATAAACGCGTCCGAAAATGCCCAATCTATCAAAATATGATAACGGTTTTTTAATGCGTTTAACCCTGTAACGGGAAATAGCGCCAAAGTCGAAAATGCCACTTTTTTGCCATTTTGAAAAATATAAAAAAATATATAAGAAGTGATCAAAAGGTCATACAGTCCTAAAAATGATATCATTGAAAATATTATCAAATTTTGCAAAAAATGACACCACCCACAGCTCCGTACACCAAAGTATAAAAAAGTTATTAGCGCCAGAAGTTGGCAAAATCAAAAAAATGTGGATAGCTAACATCCCCATTTGCTTCTATGGTTTCCACATGAGCCAGCAACCCAAGCCGCAAAAGTTAAAGCAGGTCCTATGCTTGTTCAAATTTGCAGCTATGGTGGTCCTTTTTTATTTTTATCGGTAGGTGAGCAAGGCCCACCCACCGATGACATCTAGGCTACAAACAACAGTCTACGGGACCATTGTTTGCAGCTCGAGGAACTGCACTTGTTGAGTGCAGGAAGCCAAATGTTTTTGGGTATGCCACATTTTGATGGAGATATATCATATGCTTCCTATTCAAAGGCACAGGGCGCCGGAAGATTGTCAGCCTTTTCTTTTTACTAAGGATTGCAAGGGATTGAAAGGGTTTAACTAGTGGAGATCTCAGTGTAGATATCATTATCATTTCATGCAGGGTCACTAAGACTTCCTTGCCCTTCATGGTGGCCAATAGTTCTGTCCCCTCCAAACAGAAAGATGAGGTACAGAACTGCATTATATGGAGGGCTCCAGGGGCGCCTGCCCCTGGCCCCCCACCACTTTACTCAGTGGCGTAACTAGAAGCTGATAGGCCCCAGTGCAAAGTCTGTGCCAGGCCCCTCGACAATGTATTTATAGTAATAGTCTTCTCATATGGGAAAGTGACACGATAAGGGCCCCCTAAACCTCTTGGGCCCGGGTGCAACCTCTACACCCCCTAAAGTTACGCCCTTGACTTTATTCATAAGAGGCCACCAGCAATGCCTTAAAGTCCACTCAAAGCTGTGCCACCACCCTGCTGGTATGGCTACCTCCAAGCTGTGTCAGTCACTTACTGGCTCTGCCCATACTCAATCACATTCTGCATGCAAATATACTAAAAATGAATGCACTACCATATCCAATTCAAGTTGATAGTGTACTCATAAATTTATTATAAAAACATAAAAAAGTTTGCAATATGGATGTACCCAATCTGGGCCAATTATTATAAAATAATAATACTCTATAAGACAAGAAACGTGGTCAGACAGTTATCTCAATCACGATCTACATACATATCACAAGAACTGTCCTCCATTCCAGTTTTTTTATGATGTGGATTGTATCACACTTGATGGGGTAAGTCTTGTCCTCTATCAAAAAATAGTATTATATATCACAAAATTGTACCTGAGGGAAAGCTGATAAAAATATGTTCCGTATATTGTTGTTGGTCTTGTCAATGCTTGGGCCCAGGCTAATTTCCTCATGATTGGGTATTGTCTTTCCACCCTCAAATAGATGTCCTTTGCTTGGAATTCATGAACATCTATACACATCCATATATATCACCAAATCTGGAGAATATAAAAAGTCTCACCTCATGTTTTACCCCAATTGGAGACAATGGGGCAGATTTACTTACCCGGTCCATTCGCGATCCAGCGGCGCGTTCTCTGCGGTGGATTCGGTTCTTCCGGCGATTCACTAAGGCAGTTCCTCCGACGTCCACCAGGTGTCGCTGCTGCGCTGAAGTCCGCCGAGGCCTGCCAGAGTTCACGATCCATTGCTGGGTGAAGGTAAGCGCGTGCCCCTTTTTTTTTTTAAATGCGGCGGTGTTTCCGAATCCGTCGGGTTTTTTTGTTCGGCCACGCCCCCCAATTTCCGTCACGTGCATGCAGGCGCCGATGCGCCACAATCCGTTCGCGTGCGCCAAAAGCCTGGGACAATTCAGGAAAAATCGCAGCAAATCGGAAATATTCGGGTAACACGTCGGGAAAACGTGAATTGGGCCCTTACTTACCCGGTCCTGTCTTTATCCCCGAGGTGCGTTCGACGAGGATGAAGTCCGGCGCGATTCTTCAAGATCGTGCGTCCATTTTCCTGCATGTGTCGCTTCCCCGCTCATTTCCGCCGGAGTTCACCTTCTTCTTCCCGGTGTATGTAAGTGCGTTGTCTTGTCACAATTTGAATTGTAAATCCCGTGCTTAGTCCAAATAAGTCGGGTTGTCTGTCAGCCACGCCCCCGATTTTTATTGTTTTAGATTCATTGTGACTGGAAAAATGGTTGGAAAAACAGACGTACCCTTTAAGAAACGCTGTGAGTTGGGAAAGACCTCTATTCCAGTGGCGAAATGTATCTAGAAAACACCAGTAGCTCCGCAGGAATAGAGGTCTTTGCCCACTCAAGCTACTATTGATTATGGAGTTATGACTGAAGAATCAGACTACACAGGATTTGTTTGTAGTCTGTCACCATGGAGACATGTAGATCTACACATAATCCATAGACAAAAAATGGTCAAAGAAATGTACAAAATTTTTATTGCTTTAGATTCATTGGGGCACATCTACTAAGGGTCTGCGGAGCGCATTTTCGCCGGGTTTCCCGGCGATTTCCGTTTTGTGCCGCATCGCGCCGGGGATTGTGTCACACGCGATCGGATTTTGCTGCATCGGCGGATACGGACAACACGCAAGATTTAACATTAAGAATTGTGTGGCAAGACATGCACCGGGAAGAAGAAGGTGAACTCCGCAGGGAAGTGACAGATGCAGGAAGTCGGGCGCACGATCTTCATGGACTTCATCCTCGTTGGACCGTCCGAATCGGGTATCGTGACTGGACCAGGTAAGTAAATTTGCCCCACTGTGATTGAAAAAATGGTTGTAAAAACAGACATACCCTTTAAGAAACGTTTAACCTTTTAAACTAACTTTGAGTCTGTTTCATTGAAAAATGTTTGCTATTATTTGAACATGAAAAATACAGAGCCCCTGAACATACGTGGCTCCAGACACCAGGATAATACTAGAGGGGTAGTTTAATGATTTTTTCTCAGCGTGTGATAATTAAAAAGCTGAGGTCTTGTAATGTTACGAAACTTCCAACCACAAAATTGCAACCCATTAGAAAAACGATCCTCTCTTTGATCCTTCTCTATAACAAGTACTAACCTGACCCTATTTCTAAAGGCAGCCATGTTCGGGAGACTTTGAGGCCATTGATACATCCAGAAATGTTTTGGAAAGTCAGCTTCCCATGGGTTCAGGCAGACCTTTGCTAAGATGTAAAAGCAACACTTTAGCGGCCAAATGACTTTGTTTTGATGTCCTAAACTGGGAGCTGAGGTTTGCGATTCAAAAGAGGTTGAAATTGGTCAGCGCTGAAGGAATTTGTAGCAATAATCCAAAAAAACGAAAAAAATCCACAGACATATAGTCATTATCAGCAAAGGATAGAAATATGACACCTTTCTTTTAAAGGGTATTAACCTTTACTCACCCCTTTAACCCCCAAATAGAGAAGTATGTGTTAAGAAATCATAAGAAATCTGATGATGATATATATATGGGTCAAAAAAATGTTATGGCTAGAATATATAAAACCAGAATTTCTAGAGTTTTTTCTTGAACTTTGCTGTGCTGAATATATCAAACGGGTAGAAAAAGGATTTAGAGAGCAATTGTTTTACAATTAAGGTTGTCCTTAAAGGGGTTTTCTTTTCCAAACGGTGTCCCTGGCTTCCAGGCAACTGTCCATTTTCAGCCAAACACCACCATCACCACCAGTCGAGTGATGCTGAAAATTCATTGTGGCAAGGGATTGGTCGAGGTGTCACGTCACCATGAACCCGATTTGATAACCAACGGCCATGAGGAATAGGAGCCCTGTGGAATAGATGTTATTAGCAGGAGCCATGGATGACCTTAAGAAGTTTAAAGGGATATTCTCGTCTGGGCATTCACTTTTCATTTAATTCATCTTACATATATAAACATTTTTTCAATTGCTATTAAAAATTAAAAATGTTTCTATGTAAAGATAGAAATAAATGTGGCCATGTTGTCCCTGGATACGACCACCTCCACACGCTGGCAGTGATACCCGCACAACCACCTGTATATAGTGTTCATTACCACAGGACGGCTTTGGGCTTTATATGCAAAAACAATTTGCTTCTTTGTGCAATTTCTCCAGCAGCTGTGGTCATATCCAAGGACAACAATCTCATTTCTAAGGGACAACATGGCTACATTTATTGGAAATAATTTTAACATAGGTAAATTTTTATTAATAATATGCAATTGAAGAAATGTATCTATATGCCAGGTGAATTGAACGTAATGTGAATGTCCAGATAACAATACCCCTTTAACTATTACTTTTTCTCCTATTCCATGCTGAATGTTGCTCCATATGAGTTTTTTTTTTTTCTTTCAAATTTTTTATTCTGGTGAACACTTTCTTTTGACCTGTAGTGAAATCACTAATCACTTCCGAGCTACTTATCGACATCCCCTTGAGACCAAGGACCTTGGCACATGGCAGAAGATCACTTTCAGGGGAATAGACGTGAACGTCTCCCCTTTAATGCAATACCTTCTCTAGGAGTATTAAAGTAACTTTATACTGTACATCAGATTTATGCTGGACCATCCATTTGTTATCATGGAAAATAAGCCTTTCACCAGATTAGTCTGGGGTAGGTCACAATCTTTACCCCACACTGGTATGAGAACACAACGCAAGACTCCACTTTTGTACAGTCAAGTTAAGAGTGGATAACACAGACCAATTTTTCAGAAGTACCTGTAGTAAAATGTTCTACCGTATTTTTTGGACAATAAGGCGCACAAAAAATCCTTTGATCTTCTCAAAAATCAAAGGTGCGCCTCATAGTCCAGAGCACCTTATATATGAACCGTACTTAGAGACAACAGCTGCCTTGTACTGTGCACAGGTCTGCCACCTGCTGGTCATTCATCCTTATAATCAGGTGCGCCTTATAATCCGGTGCGCCTTTTATATGAACCTAGATGTTTTAGCAGGCATTTATTGATGGTGCGCCTTATAGTCGGAAAAATACTGTAGTTGTCCATGGAGACCAATCAGAGCTTAGCTTCAATTTTAGCGGTGGGAAACGAAACCTGAGCTCTAATTGCTTACCAAGGGCAACTAGAATGGTTCTGCTCTCAGACACTTCTGATAAATCTAATTTTGTATGATTCCATTTGTTTTGCATGGTTGGTATAAATGTGAGACTGGGGTTCCTTGGGGGCCACCAGTTAAAATTATCCTGGGGGCCCATTTTTAATCAACCACTAAGAAAAATATCAGATTCAGATTGGGTTGTATTCTGCTGGGGGGGGGGCAAGATGGTGGGGGCCCCGGGGCTCTAGCCCAGGGAGCCCCGCCTATAATCCGGCCCTGTACTGGGGGACTGGATGGCGGTGTAATATGGTACAGTAATAGTAGTTATATTTTTGTACATACGGGCAGTATTATAGTAGTTATATTCTTGTACATGGGGGGCAGTATTATAGGAGGCATTATTATAGTAGTTATAGTCTTGTACATAGGGGACAGTATTATAGTAGTTATATTCCTGTACATAGGGGGCAGTTGTCAGGCTTGCGGGATGTGGATCCGCTGGACCACTGCAGACGATGACTCAAGCCACTACCTGGGACCAGAGTCTAAGTGGTACCCGGTTTTCACCAGAGCCCGCCGCAAAGCGGGTTAGACAAGCTGCGGCGTGGTACCACCAGGTCGTTCCTCAGGCGTGACTTGTCTGCAGTGGCGGCCAAGGTTGCGGTACAGAAAGAGCAGTCAAGCTCGAGGTCACAGTCCAGGCACAGGGTCAGGGCAGGCGGCAGAGATGCAACGTCAGAATCCAAACCGGGGTCAGCAACAGGAGGTCCAAGCAGAAGGGTACGGGAACACAGAACTCACGACAGCAATATGGAGGGACACTGGTACACGGGAACACGAAGGTAGTCAGGCAACACAGGAACACAGAGGGAGTCAGGCACGCAGGAAACACAGGAACGCAGAAGACACTGGAACGCAGGCAAATCGCAACAGAGCTTTCTCTAAGGCTGTGAGGCACAAAGATCCTGCAAGGTAGTAAGGGTGGTACTTGCCTTTTAAAGGTGAAGTGTTCAGCCAGCGCACCAATCAGCGGTGCGCTGGGCCTTTAAATCTTCTGAAGGTGCCGCGCACACGCCCTAGGAGACGCGCGCGCGCACGACGGAGACACAGGACCGGGGAGAGGTGAGCTGCGCCGGCGCTGCGCCAGCGAGCCCCGGGGAGCACGGGTGAGCCCGCGACCCGCGATATGAGTCGCGGGACCACCCGTGACAGTACCCCCCCCTCTTCGGCCTCCCCCTCCTCTTGGGCTGTAGAAACTTCTGTAGGAGGTCATGGTCTAGGATGGTGTCTTCAGGCTCCCAGGATCTCTCTTCTGGCCCGAACTCCTTCCAGTCAACCAAGAAGAACCGCTTCCCTCTCACCATCTTCATGTCGAGGATCTCCTTCACCTCATAGACGTCCGAGGAGTCAGCCACCGGGGCAGGAGGAGGTACTTGCCGGGAGAAGCGGTTCAGGATGACAGGCTTAAGTAGGGAGACATGGAAGGAGTTTGGGATGCGCATGGTGGAGGGAAGGCGCAGTTTGTAGGAGACTGGATTTATGCGGGAAAGAACCACGAAAGGACCCAAGAATCGAGGACCAAGCTTGTACCCAGGAATCTTCAACCGGATGTATCTAGCGGATAACCAGACCTTGTCACCAGGAGAAAAGACTGGAGAAGTCCTGCGTTTTTTGTCGGCCTGGAGTTTGGTGCGAGCAGAGGCCTGCAGCAAAGAAAGGCGAGTCTGCTCCCAGATGGTCTTCAGATCTCGTATCAACAGCAGCAGGAACATCAGTGGGCACAGGAAGAGGAAAAGGAGGTTGTGGATGCTGTCCATACACAATGAAGAAGGGAGAAGAACCAGAAGTCTCAGAGTTCAAGGAATTGTATGAGAACTCCGCCCATGGCAATAAAGCGGACCAGGCGTCCTGACGGGCAGAGACGAAATGGCGAAGATAGCAGCCTAGAGTTTGGTTGACTCTCTCTACTTGTCCATTAGACTGTGGATGGTATGCAGAGGAAAAGTCCAGTTTCACCTGTAATTGGCTACACAGAGATCGCCAGAAGCGGGAGACAAACTGAACCCCTCGATCCGAAACAATGTGTAATGGTAATCCATGCAGTCGAAAGATGTGACTGAAGAATAGGCTGGCTAGGTGTGGAGCAGATGGCAGTCCAGGCAACGGAATAAAATGGGACATTTTAGAGAACCGGTCAGTACCACCCAGATGACAGTATTCCCAGAGGACAATGGAAGGTCTGTGATAAAGTCCATGGCCATGTGCGTCCATAGTAACGGGAAATGAGGGCTATAGTACGCTGCACTCCAGGGTGCCCAGCCACACAAGAGCAATGTCCCCAAGTTAAAATTCTCTTCCGAAGAGCAGGTCGGACATACGTCTTTCCTGGTGGAAGCTGCCGGAGATCCACTTGAGCAGCCTGAACCAGTCGTTCCGGAGGAACAATATGACTAGGAACGGGATCTTCTCCAACCACATCTGAAGCACGAGAGAGGGCATCGGCCTTAACGTTCTTCTCTGCAGGACGGAAATGTATTAAATAATCAAATCGGGAGAAGAAGAGAGACCAACGAGCCTGTCGAGGATTAAGACGCTGAGCGGTCTGGAGATACAGGAGGTTCTTGTGGTCGGTATAAATATGAAGCGGATGACGAGCTCCCTCCAGTAGATAGCGGCATTCCTCCAAAGCTAACTTTATGACCAAGAGTTCCCGATCACCAATGGAATAATTTCTTTCGGCAGGTGTGAAAGTCTTTGAGAAAAAGCCGCAGGTGAGGGTACGACCCTTGGGCCCCTTCTGAGTGAGGACGGCCCCAGCACCCACGGATGAGGCGTCAACCTCTAATTGGAAAGACCTCTCCGTGTCAGGCCTTGTGAGTACTGGCGCAGAAGCAAAGGCAGACTTCAACCCAGTGAAGGCCTCTTCAGCAGCCGGAGGCCATAGTCTAGGGTTGGCATCCTTCTTAGTCAATGCCACGATGGGAGCCACCAGGGAGGAGAAGTGAGGAATGAATTGACGATAATAATTGGCGAAGCCCAGAAATCTTTGTATGGCACGTAACCCGAATGGACGAGGCCACTGAAGTACGGCTGCCAACTTGGAAGGATCCATCTGAAGTCCTTTATCAGAAATGATGTATCCCAGAAACGGAAGCCTACTCTGGTGAAATAGGCATTTCTCGAGTTTGGCATATAAACGGTTGGTCCTTAAGCGCCGGAGAACCTGTCGGACGTGGGTCTGATGAGACTGTAGATCTGGGGAAAACACCAAAATGTCGTCCAAGTAGACTATGACACAAGAGTAGATCAAGTCTCTGAAAATAACGTTAACAAATTCTTGAAAAAACGCTGGAGCATTGCAGAGTCCAAAGGGCATCACCAAATACTCAAAATGGCCGTCACGGGTATTGAAAGCTGTCTTCCACTCGTCGCCTTCCCGAATACGAATGAGGTTGTATGCCCCTCGCAGATCCAGCTTGGTGAAAACCTTGGCACCCCGTAGGCGGTCAAAGAGTTCGGTGATGAGAGGCAAGGGATAGCGTTTTTTTATCGTGACCTTATTGAGGCCACGGTAATCTATGCACGGACGGAGGGAACCATCCTTCTTGGATACAAAGAAGAAACCAGCTCCAGCGGGGGAAGACGACTTCCGGATGAATCCTTTCTCCAAATTTTCCTTTATGTAGGCAGATATGGCTTCGGTCTCAGGCACTGATAACGGGTATACTCGTCCTCGAGGAGGAGACGTACCCGGTAGCAAGTCAATGGGACAGTCATAGGAACGGTGTGGAGGGAGGACCTCCGCTTGCTTCTGAGAAAAAACGTCGGCATAGTCTCGGTAGCACGCTGGAAGGTTCTTCAGAGGCTTGCCGCCCAAGGTAGTCGGCAAGACAGGTACAGGGTGAGAACTTCTAAGCAACGAGACCGACAATCCGGACCCCAACAAAGAACTTCTCCCGTCCTCCAATCAAGGACTGGTGCGTGGCTCTGCAACCATGGAAGACCTAGCAGAAGGGACAAAGTAGAGCGAGGTAGCACCAGGAAGGACAACTTCTCCTTGTGTAGAGCACCGACTTGCATAGTTATAGGCTTAGTGCAATATCGCACCGGATCAGAGAGAACTTGACCGCTAACCGAGGAAATAATCAGTGGTTTGTCAAGTAGGACCACTGGAAAGTGATACCGGGAAACCAGTGCGGCATCCATGAAGTTCCCCGCGGAGCCGGAGTCAAGGAAGGCAGAAACTTGGGTCTGGTTGCCGGCACCAACGCTGAGAAGCACCGGAATCAACAAGTGTGGAGAAGCACTGCTCACACCTAGGGACGCTTCTCCCAAGAACCCTAGGTGCTGGCATTTCCCAGACGCTGGGGTCGGATGGGACAAGACCCAAGGAAATGCTCAGGACTAGCGCAGTAGAGGCAGAGATTTCCTTGGCGTCTTCTGGTACGCTCCTGCGGTGACAATTTGGCTCTGTCCACTTCCAGAGACTCCTCTGCAGGTAGTGCGACCGGAGGCTGGAATGGTCTTTGGAAAGTAGGAACAAGGCGAGGGGGCGTCGTGGACGGAGTAGAAGTTGCTCAAAACGTGACTCTTCAGCACGCTCTCTGAACCGCACATCAATTCGGGTGGCCAGAGAGATGAGGTCACTCAGAGAGGATGGCAGATCACGAGCCTGAGAAGATAGACCCTTCTTAAAAACTGCCGACAAAGCCGCGTCGTTCCAGGAGAGTTCTGACGCCAGGGTGCGGAACTGGACGGCGTACTCTCCGACAGAGGAATTCCCCTGACGTAAATTCAGCAAGGCAGACTCAGCGGCGGAGGCCCGAGCCGGTTCCTCGAATACAGACCGGAATTCAAACAGAAAGGCCGCAAGGGAAGCCGTGACTGGGTCGTTCCGGTCCCAAAGGGGAGTAGCCAAAGCCAGGGCTTTCCCAGAGAGAAGGCTGATTATAAACGCCACCTTGGCACGCTCCGTGATAAATTGGCTCGGCATAAGTTCTATGTGCAGAGAGCACTGAGTTATAAAGCTCCTGCACATCTTGGAATCGCCATCATACTTGGTGGGCATGGACAGCCGCATTCTGGGTTCAACAGCAGGTAGACCAGTCGGAGCAGAAGGAGTCGCAATAGCAGCCTCAGGAACCTGTTGCTGGTTAGCTAGCAGTTATTGCAGCATGGCGGTGACTTGCTCCAGTTGATCACACTGTGCAGCAATCTGCCGGGATTGGTGGATCACAATAGTGGCAAGATCTGGCTTGCTGTGAGGCGGAACCTCGGCGGGATCCATGGCCAGATCTTACTGTCAGGCTAGAGGGATGTGGATCCTCTGGACCACTGCAGACGATGACACAAGCCACTACCTGGGACCGGAGTCTAAGTGGTACCCGGTTTTCACCAGAGCTTTTTCACCATTTTCATTGCATTTGGAATTTTTTTCCCGCTTCTGAGTACATGGCATGGAATATTTAATAAAATAAAAATTTAAGGTACAGTATGGTAACATTTACAGTAAAATGGACGATGGTAATGTTGTTGTTGTATGCCTTATGTTTATGAGCGACAGTTTTCCTGCTATATACCTGCATGTCATAAGAATTTAAATTAAAAAAAGGACCATGTTAAATTCAAATCTGTTTTTTTTTTTTTAATTTTTACCGGTGTTTTGTATGCGTTGGAAAAGGGGTAGTCTTATACGGCGAATATATCTTAAACTCTATATTTTAAACAGGAAAGTAGGGGGGGTCGTCTTATACACCAGGTCGTCTTATACGCCGGAATATACGGTACTACTTTTAAGACCCCCAATGGCGCCACAGAGAGGGGCACGGATGCCATCCAAGATGGGGATCGCAGGGGTGCCCGTGACAGCAATGCTTCATATACTGCACATACCTGTATATGTTAATGGGAGAGAGATGCAGTAACCAGGCACAGCCATCATCCAGTGTGTGGCGCTGTGCTTCTGGTCAGTACACTATGCTTCTGGGTTTCATCTGTGGCAGACCCTGCAATCGCATGATCAGTGGTGACGCCAGCAGTTGTATCCTCAGGATTGTGTCCTGGAATATCCCCTTAGTAAATACAGACATTGCTGGTAAAGCGCAGCGTCTCAGTGTTTGCACTTGCATAATTCCACTGTCTGTTAAACATACACTCCCAGAATCCCTTGGGGCATATAACGAAGACACTGAAGACAAGATACTTCATCAGAAACATTTCATTACCCGAGCCCCTCGGCAGCACAATATAAATATGAGCTACAGCCCTGTTGATAAGTTACCCGGCATCTAATTGCTGTAAATTACCTGCATGTCACCGAATCCGGGAAACTTCTGATGTCTCTCCATATTACATACATCGCTAGCAGCTCTGTGCTTGCATTGTGTCACCATATCTGCATGGTCTATCACAAGGTTTATCTTCATATATTACATAGACTGTAAGCTCTTGTGAGCAGGGCCCTCACTCCTATTGTTCCATATGACTGTTTGCACTCTGTAATATTATATTTATATACCGTATATACTCGAGTATAAGCAGACCCGAGTATAAGCCAAGACCCCTTATTTTGACACAAAAAAATAAAAAAACCTATTGACTCCAGTATAAGCCGCGGGTGGGAAATGCATTGGAGTATATAGCCTACCTGTCTGCCCTCTCGAGTATATAGCCTGCCTCCACGAGTATATAGCCTGCCTGCCTGCCCCCTCGAGTATATAGCATGCCAGCTCCTGCCTGTGGGAAAAAAAAAAAAAGAAAAGTGAACTTCCGACCCTTCCGAGCATTCATCGCGGCTCTGACATCGGCTCCCGGTCCGTCGCAGGCACCATGACGTCATCCGCAAGCTGACATCATAGATGCGGCTCACATCACGAAGACTGCGATGGACTGGGACCCGATGTCGGGGGCGCGATGGATGCCGGGGAACATCAGAAGGTGAGTTAACTTTTTTTTTTCCTTGACTCGAGTATAAGCATAGGGGTTTTCAGCACATTCGAGGCTTATACTCCAGTAAATATGGTATGTCTCCTATGATTTGTCAAGCGCTACGGAATATGTTGGCACTATATAAATAAAGACAATTATTATGTATAATCTGATCATTTTCTTCCATATTTAGGTCTCAAAAATGACCTATTGTGTTTAGTTGCACTTACAGTATATTTCAGGTTTTCCGGATACTGATGTGACATACATAGAGGTAATGTGTGATTTTCTACTTTGGACAAGACCATCCAGCAACCTAAAAGGGGACAGAGATTGTACTCATTTGATTTAAAACCACATGTCTCTCTTGTTGTTTGTGGAAAGGGACGGGGCAATCTATGGTAATCCTGTACCTCATTATATATCCACCACAGATTGGATGTATTAGTCTTTGTGTCACATGTGGGCTAGTAGTGTCTTTATGGGCAGGGGTTGATTTGGTATTTTTGGGACACCAAGCATAGGTATGCCCGCAAGTGTGGCGTGATAGGGAAGAGGTGCATCACTACTTATTTCACTAAGGCTGGGTTACACCTCCATTCAGCAGGTTCTGTCCTACCTTACAGCATCTTTTTTTCCACTATTATGATAGAATTGTAATGGCACATGGAAGCTGAATAGAAACTTTTAGTTTTTCTACCCCCCCAGGGCCGGCTCCAGGTTTCAGTAGGCCCCTGGGCGACAGAGCCTCAGCGTGCCCCTTTGCAGGGAACTCACATGGCAGCATTAACAATTCAGAAACTAAAACAGTCTCCTGATTCCTAAAATTTTCCTTAGTTTATCATCCGAAACAGCCCCCTCATGGGTATTTTATACAAAGCCCCCCTTAACTTCTATGGATTCATTAGATACAGCCCCCCCTCAACCCCATGGATTCCTTATTTACAGCCTAATGTGGCCCCCCAGCAGCACTGTGCCCCAACACTTGCCCAAGTATGCCCAGTGCTGGCGCCGGCCCTGCTTCCCCCTTTCCTAAATTGTAAGTGTGAACTATGGAACGCATAGTGAAGGTAAGTTTTCTCTGCAAGTTCACAGTTATACATTTTTTTTCCAGATTTGAAGACAATATCAAATGTGCCAAATTCTATAACGGATTTACCCAATGTAAGTAAATATGGGCCATGTTCCCTGGAGTATTTTTTGCATTTCTCCTGTGTCTTCTCCTATAGGAGGAGCTGTATTTGCAGTCATTTGTAATAAACTATCACAATAATAATAATAATGAATCTTTATCTCTATAGAGCTATTATATTCTGCAACATTTTATAGATCATGGGGTACATATACATACAAAATAAGATATAACAGAGTAATAAAGATGAGATTGTAACTATTTCAAATTAAAATATCTATAACAGTCATCACACATATAATGTGTTTTCATGGTTAAAGGGTTTGCTATAGGATACTGGATTATGAATGGATGATAAAAACATGAGTAAAATTGAGCTATCACATTTGATTTCATGATATTGCTGGTGTCCAAAAAATACTGCTGCCACCAAGTGGTCTCTATTTGCATGTGCACACATTTTATTCAACTGGGTCTCATACATAAAAACCAAAATAGACAATAAGCAGAGCAGCTGCCTATAAAAACCAATCTGATGAATTTGGTTACTGGTTGCCACTAGGATATGCTATTACTGTAGTTTGGAATAGATTTATTTGCATAAGGAAAGTTTGGAAATATTCAAAGAGTTCCAAAGAATTTTTTTCTCATTCATTATTATTACATTGTTATGTTAACTTAATAGACAAGATTAAAAATACAGAATTTGGATTCATGACTTGATGAGGTTGACTGTAGTCTATATTTATGTTTAGTACAAATGTTACATAGTGATTCATGTTCATATTGCTTCACATAATAATATTTTTTTCTAATTTTATGCAGACTGAAGGAGAGGATGAATGGAAGCTCATACTATAGTTTGATAATGATCTTCATTAATCATAGAGCACAAAAAAAATATTGATACAGTCTTTTCTGTATTCTGAGACAATTATATCAGCACCATGTATTACTTCTTAGCACACAACATCACTATACACTCACCAGCCACTTTATTAGGTACACCTGTCCAACTGCTCATTAACACTTAATTTCTAAACAGCCAATCACATGGCGGCAACTCACTGCATTTAGGCATGTAGACATGGTCAAGACAATGGGGGTCATTTACTAAGGGCCCGATTCGCGTTTTCCCGAATATTTCCGATTTGCGCCGATTGTATCTGAATTGCCCCGGGTTTTTGGCGCACGCGATCGGAATTTGGCGCATCGGCGCCGGTATGCACGTGACGGAAATCCGGGGGGGGCGTGGCCGAACGAAAACCCGACGTATTTGGAAAAAAACCGCCGTATTTTAAAAAAAAATTGTGCGCGAAAATTTCATCACTTCATCCTGGATAGGCGGTGTTATTTCGAGGGGCATTCAGCGGACTCAGACGCAGCAGCGCCAACAACTTTGTACGTTCGAAAGAATGACGGAGAAGAAAACTGCTTTGACTGAATCCGGCCGGACCCGAATCCAGTGCAGAGAAACGCGCCGTGGACAGGCGCACGGATCAGGTCCGGGGTTAAGTAAATCTGCCCAATTCCTGCAGTTCAAAACCGAGCATCAGGGGGAAGAAGGTGATTGAGTGCCTTTGAACGTGGCATGGTTGTTTGGTGCCAGAAGGGACTGGTCTGAGTATTTCAGAAACTGCTGATCTACTGGGATTTCACGCACAACCCTCTCTAGGGTTTAAAGAGAATGGTCCGAAAAGAAAAATCCAGTGAGCGGCAGTCTGGGGCGAAATGCCTTGTTGATGCGAGGTCAGAGGAGAATGGGCAGACTGGTTGAGGATAGAAAGGCACCAGTGACTCAAATCGCACCGTTAAACCAAGGTAGGCAGAAGAGCATCTTGAACGACAGTACGTCGAATTTGAGGCAGATGGGCTACAGCAGCAGAAAGACCACAACCGGGTGCCACTCCTTTCAGCTAAGAACAGGAAAACTGAGGTACAAATTTGCACAGCTCATCGAACATTTGGACAGTAGAAGATTGGAAAAACGTTGCCTGGTCTGATGGTCTCGCATTCTGCTGCGACATTGATGGTTAGGGTCAGATTTGTGCGTCACAACATGCAAGCTGGATCCATCCTGCCTTGTATCAACGGTTCAGGCTGTGGTGGTGGTGTCATGGTGTGGGGAATATTTTCTTTGCACTCTTTTGGCCCCTTGGTACCAATTGAGCATCGTGCAACGCCACAGCCTACCTGAGTATTGTTGCTGACCATGCCTTCCCTTTATGACCACATGTACCCTAACATCTGAGCTACTTTCAAGGATAATGCGCCATGCTTAAAAGCTGGAATCATCTCAGACTGGTTTCTTGAACATGACAATGAGTTCACTGTACTCACATGGCCTCCACAGTCACAGATCTCATCCAATAGAGCATCTTTGGGACTTGTGGAATGGGAGATTCGCATCATGGATGTGCAGCCGACAAATATGCGGCAACTTGTGATGCCATCATGTCAATATGGACCAAAATCTCTGAGGAATGCTTCCAGCAACCCTGTTGAATCATGCCACAAGAAACTGAGGCAGTTCTGAAGGCAAAAGGGGGGTCCAACCCGTTACTAGCATGGTGTACCTAATAAAGTGGCCGGTGAGTGTACATTAGTAGTGCTCTGCAGCAGGGGCGTTGCTAGGGTGGTAAAAGATCCGGGGCACGGGCCCCAATGTATGTGTATCGCACTTTCAGTAATGCCCCCTCCTGTACATAGCCCCCGCACATGTGGTTGTGCCAATAACAAGGTTACTTCTGGTGTATACAGCTACAGACGACACACAAGGAATCCCTACTTGTTACATCTAGTGCCTGCAGGTGACGTGTCCTCCATCTTCCCTATAGCATCACCCACATCTTGTGTTCCTCATTGTCCTGACATGGTTCCCTGGCAGTGTTTACCTGCTGCTGCCCCTAAAAACTCCCCCAAATACTGAAGGAGCGCTCACAGATTTGTCTTGCATTTAAAAAACCAGGTGCTTGTTACCCATCATGTGTATTACTGGAAACGCCAATGAGATCAAACCGAGACCTGTTCCTAGGTCCATTGTGAACATGCTCCAAGAAATGTGCCCCACGCTCCCCCCAGATAACGTGCCCATGCCCATCCCCCCAGTAAGTAATGTCCCCCCACACAGCCCCCCAGTAAGTAATGTGCCCCCCCCCATTCCCCAGTAAGTATGGCCACAAAGCCCCACCAGTAATAATGTCCCACATCCCCAGTAAGTATGTGCCACACAGCACACCCAGTAAGTAATGTGCCCTACACATTCCCCCAGTAAGAGGTGCCCCACAGCCCCCAGATGGGCCCACACAGCCCCAGTTAATGGCCACCAGCCCCCCAGTAAGTAATGTCCCCCCAGCATTCCCCCAGTAAGTAATGTGCCCACACAGCCCCCATAAGTAATATGCCCACACTGCCCCCGTAGAGTAATGTTGCCCACACTTCCCCCAGTAAGTAAGGTGCCCCCCACAAGCCCCCAGTAATGTGCCCACACAGCCCCCCCAGTAAGTATGTGCCCACACAGCCCCCAGTAAGTATGTGCCCACACATTCCCCCAGTAAGTAATGTGCCCACAGCCCCCAGTAATGGCCCCCACACAGCCCCCAGTAATGTGCCCACACAGCCCCCCAGTAGTAATGTATCCCACACATTCCCCCAGTAAGTAATGTGCCCACACGCCCCCAGTAAGTAATGTGCCCCACTGCCCCAGTAAGTAATGTGCCCACCAATACCCCAGTAAGTAATGTGCCCACACAGCCCCCCCAGTAATGTGCCACACAGCCCCCCAGTAAGTGGTGCCCACACAGCCCCCCCAGTAAGTAATGTGCCCCCAGCCCCCCGTAAGTAATGTGCCACACAGCCCCCATGTTTCTCCCCTTCCCTAGTCCCTATCATGTCTCCCCCCTCACTCACTGATGCAGCTCTGTTACACTGCTTTCCCTGGCAGGTATGTGATCATGACATAATCACAGGTCCTTCAGCCTCCGGGAAACTCCTGAGCGGCTAGGTCGTTGCAGGGAAGGCAGTGCCTGCACTCGTTCTCATCACGATCTGTGTTCCTCAGACACAGATCTGGATGAGGCGAGGGAAGGATCTCAGGCAGCGGGGCAGATGTCCTGCTGACCCACAGGATTCGGGCACTGGCTCGTGCAACCAGATCTTTTGACCTAGCGACGCCCCTGCTCTGCAGTATCTTATAATTCAGCCAGACCAGTATGTGTTGAACTAGCCTTCACAAAACCCTTCCCTTTCAGGCGAGACAAGAAAATATGCCCGAATTGGTCTCTGACCGTAGAGATATTCTGGGAAAATCGGGGCTTAATGATTTTGGACTGTAAAAAGGTCCTATGTGGGAGAATTTTTTTATTCATAATCTCTTTTTATTCATATTTTTTACGCACAGTGATGTTGGATTCAGGATTTCTGGCGCACGCGTTAAGAACCTGACGACCTCCTGCAGCTGCTCGACCAGAGTGCACCACGAGGTGGGGGGGGCAAAGAGGGAGTAGGGGTGGGAGGGGGGGGGGGGGGGGGGGGGAGTGGGGTATGGAGGGGGGGGGGGATGTTTGTTGTTTTTGGTAAGGGGGTTTGGGGGGGGGGGGGAGAGGGGGAGGGAGTGGGTTGGGGGAGGATGGGTTGTGTGGGGGGGGGGGGGTGGGGGGGGGGGGGAAAAATGGGGGGGGGGCGGGTGTGGTGGGGGGGGAAAAAGGTGGGGGGGGGAGGGTGGGGGGGGAGAAAGGTGGAAAACCGGGGTCGGGGGGGGTGGGGGGGGGGGGGGGGGTGGGGGGGGGGGGTGTTGAGAGGAGGGCGGGGGTAGGGGGGGGATGGGGGGGGGGGAAGGATGGGGGGGGGGGAGGGTGGGGGGGGTGGGGGAGGGGGGGGGGGGTGGGGGGGGGGGGGGGGGGAGGGAGGAAGGGGGGGGGGGGGGGGGGGAGGGGGGGGTGGGGGGGGGGGAGAGGGGCGTAGGGAGTGGTGGGGAGGGAGGGGTCGGGGTGTGGGTGGGGAACATCACAAAACATCCACTCATAAGCTTTCTTTCCGAGAATACCACCTGTGGCACTACCTAGGAAGAAGGGGAGGACGGGGGGGGTAGGGGGTGGTGGGGTGGGTGGGGTGGGGGGGGGAGTGGGGGAATGGGGGGGGGGGTGGTAGGGGGGGGGGGGGGTGGAAGGGGGAAAAATAAGGGGGGCGGGGGAAAGGAGAAGGTGGGGGGGGGGGGGGGCTGGGGGGTGGGGCGGGAGGGGGGGGGAAAGGGTAAGGGAGGGGGGGGGAGGGGGGGGGGGGGGGTGTGGGGAGGGGGGGTGGGGAAAAGGGGGGAGTGTTTGGGGGGGGGGGAAGGGGGGGGGGGGTGGGGGTGGGGGAAACAAAAAGTGGAAAAACAGGGGGGAAGGGGAAGGGGGGGGGGGGGGGGGGGGAAACAAAAAACGGGGGGGACAGTGAGGTGGGGGGTGATGGCAAATGGAGTGGGGGGGGGTGTGGGGGGTGGGGGAGCGAGGGGGGCCTGGGGGATGGGGGTGGCGGGTGGGGGGGGGATGAGTGGAAAACCACACAAAAAGTACCATCTCCACCGGTTCTTATCATGCTGTCGAGCGCTCCCCTATCGAAGGGGGGGGAGGGGAGTGGGGGGGGGGGAGGCCTGGGGACGGGGGGGGGGTGGGGGGCGAGGCGTGGAAACACAATGCGTGGCCAGTACCTCCGCCCTCCCAGCTCTCGGAGGGAACTACCAAACACCCCCATACACCCTCAGCACACCCTTTTCCCTCCCCTCAAGCCCGCCCCCCCCCCTCACCACACCTTACCACCTTCATGCCTATTACGTACTTCACCCTTCCCCCCACCTCACACGCACCACTTCTGCTCTTCTTCATACAACATCCTCTAACCCTCCCTCTTCCCCGGCCCCTTCTCCACCCTCCCGGCCTGAGACCTCCCTCACTTATATCCCGCACCCCCAGCCGCGGCACCCTTCCCCCCCCTCATCAACTAATCCCCACCCGCGCATCTGTCCCAATAGCCCCACGCCTCCTTCATGGCCCCTCCTCTCCTCTCCCCCCTCCCCCCCCCCACTCACACCCCTTGCCAATTTTCCAACGTTCCCCACCGCCTCGCCCCTACCCCCCCAGCCTTCCCCTACTCGCCATCTTCCCCCGCCTCTTCATCTTCCCCTTCCTCCTTCTCCTCCATAAGTCCTATGCCCCCTAAAACTCGCCCCCTTCCATCTCAACCCCTCCGCACCCCTGCCCGGGCTATCGGGTGCAGGGGGCGGGGGTCAACATCTCACCCCGTCCCGTTTCCACTCCTCCTCGTTGCCTCGCCCTCCCTACACTTATACTTTCCACCACCCGCCCCACACGTACACCGACTTCCCACTCCCCTACTTAATCCGGAGAAAAACCTCCATCGTGGGGGCGGGGGGGGGGGGATGTAGGAGGAGGGGGAAAACTCTATAATCCGCACTATAGCACAAAAGAATATTGTACATCGATTCCCGACACTAGCCAGAATACGCTCTCACTCTCCCCCCCTTCACTACCGTCAACGCCATTTGCCTCATGCGCCCATAATTTCCACCCCGACTCAAGCCCCTAGAATCCGGCCACTCTCCCCACCCCCTTCCGCAACCTAATCTCTTCGTACGCCCTCCCCAGCTTGTCCCTTTCCTCCCCAAATGCGGGGAAAAAAAGCTAATCTCCCGATCACCGCATGCTCTACTACAATGGTGTAGGGAAGGGGTGTGGGGGGGGGGCAAGAAAAAAACTTCTTGACGCTTAGAACCACCACCCACCATCTCTACCCCGTGAACCCTCTCCCCATTTTCCCCGCTCTCATCTCCCCTCCTCCCCTTCGGATCTCACCTCATTCCCGACTCTATACGTAGTCTTAGCAGTCGCCGGGTGGGGCGGCTTGGTGAGCGGCGGGGGTGGGGTGATGAAGGGGGGGGGGGGGGGGGTGGGGGGCGGGGCAGGGGGGAGGGGGGAGGGTAGGGTACTGGGGGGGGGGCGGGGGGCCAAAACGCTTACGCCCCCTTTTACCCCATTCCTCACTCCCCTCTCTCGCTTTCGTTTCCGCCACGGGCATTCTTACCCGCTCACTCAAAATTTCACCTATCATTGGGCCTAGCGTTTCCCGCAAACGTCCGCCGCACTCCCATCTCCCTTTACCTCTACACTTCGTCTTTCATGTTACTCGTTCCCCGTTTGGCGTCCTATCGGGCATGCAACATATTTCTGTCGAACTTTGCATGATAAATGTGACACCACGTCCGAGTGAGCACCGGAAAAGCCCCCTTCAGTGCAGAAATTATGTTGGGAGAAGACTAGTGCACAAAAGGGCTTTGGCAACACAAATGTGGTGCAGACACTTTCTTTACAAAAACCTGTGCAAGCAGTTGTGCACTAGAAGAAGCACCTACAAAGTCTGGCAGAAAAACTGGTGGCCGGCTCTTAGTAAATGTGCCCACGGATGAATTGGAAGTTTTTGTACAAGACCTGTCGTTATTAGATGGCCCAGTACCTCCATTGTCGAGTTTTCCATAGTGAATATGCACAAAAACTCAGTTAGTTCAATGCTGGAGGCAGCTTTGTACGATTTGGTAGTACGGTATTGTGCTGGAGTGTCAAATCCCCTATGATCTGATATCAGAGGTATATTCTAGGAAAGTCCCTTTTAATGATCATAGCAGTTAAGGTTGGGAAAAGATGCAGGTCTATCAATGAAAGATCCTTTAATGAAGAGGAAAAATATTACAAACCTAATTCTATCAAGCAGTTTTGAATACCAAGATAAAGACTCGTTAGGTAGCAGCTTGAAGAGCTGTGTAGCCATACATTGTTTGTGTGTTAGTAGCAGCAGCACTGTGAAAAAAGCATGATATTCCAGGATTGTAGCTACATTTGGACCACTCAATGAAATTCCTCCACTGTTTTACTCTTTGATCTATGCATTCAAATTTCATCAAAAATATGCTGAAATATCAACCAGATGCCTTCTACAGCTCTTACTCAGGACAGAAGGGGGGCCTGTGTGCTGGTTTAATGAAGATATTGCACACGCTACAATCCAAGATAATAAATATATTTGCTACTACTAAAAAACACAAAATTGTATGGGGCTACACAGCTCTGTAGAACGGCCATGGCAACTAGAATATGCTGCTTCAGACAGCTTGAAAATCTGCCCCTGTATGTGCCTTGTGAGGGTCAAAAACTAGAAAGCTTCATTTAGGAATAACCAGGATACACATGCTGGTACAAAACACTCACAGGTGTACACCCCAGCGGGGTATCACTTTACTATACAAAGGGATAGGGCAAAGAGGAAAAGGTGTGAGTGTATTATAAAACATAACTTTTATTAGGTGCTTGTAAAAATGGGATACACCATTAAATCCTATCATGACTTGATTGAATAGAAGTAAAAAAAATCTTACTGCTCTTAAATCTTAAAAATCACTCTGTAGTTGCGAATATATTGCACTGGGAAAAAGACAGATAAAGGATAACGCCTTGCAGCGCTGGGGGTCCTGGTTTAAGGCAAATCCAGGTCAACATCTGCCAAAGAGTTTGATGTTCTTCTGTGTTTGTGTGGGTTTCCTCCGGGTCCTCACTGTTTCCTCCCACAGTCCATTAAACTACTGGTAGGTTGATTAGATTGTGAGCCTCATGGGGACTGATTGGCAAAAGCACTGTAGGGCTATGGAATCTATGCGCTATAAAAATAAAGGGAATATTATATTTCTTTAAACCCTCCTATATCCTATACAATCTGCCCTGGGTAATTCTAATTCTCTGAAATGTTTTTATTAGGAGAAACAAAATGACAGGGGCTCGTTGGGAGTACAAACCAGCTATATGTAATACTAATGTAATATGTAGCTCCTGGCGTTGCCCGGGATAGTAAATAACTGCTCTTAGCTACAACAAAATAGAATGGGTTAACACATAATATTTTATATGTATCTATAAACTGTCTTAGACTGTCTCTGACCGTCTTTGTCACTGACAGTCTCTTTCAGTGACTGTCTGTTGCCGGCAGTCTCTTTCAGTGACTGTCTGTTGCTGGCAGTCTCTTTCAGTGATTGTGTCTGTCGCCAGCAGTCTCTTTCAGTGACTGTCTGTCACCGGCAGTCTCTTTCACTGACTGTCTGTCATCGGGAGCCTCTTTCAGTGCTGTCTGTCTGTCGCCAGCAGTCTCTTTCAGTGACTGTCTGTCTGTTGCTGGCAGTCTTTTTCAGTGACTGTCTGTCTGTTGCCGGCTGTCTGTTTCAATGCTGTCTGTCGCCGGCACTCTCTTTCAGTGACAATGGCTTCTGTATATGGTGGTTAATAAGTGGGTTTTGGAAAGTGTGGGTTGAAATTTTCGGCTCAATACCTAGTCTAAGATGTTCCCTGAGTCACAGGCAACAACTGTGCAAAATTTGGTGTTTTTAAACGCGATGGTACAGATTCCTTTAGTGGACATACATACATACACACATACATCCAGCTTTATATATTAGATTTATTTGTAAGTACTGCCGCTGATTCCACAATCGCTAAGGCTAAATTCACACTGCCGTTGCCCGCCTGTACCGTACAGTAGTGGGCAACGGCAGTGCACTGGGAGAGGAGGAGGTGAGCGCAGCTCACCCCCGCCCCTCTCCATAGGAAGTTATGGCGCACGGCGCCGTACTATGGGTAAAGATAGGACAGGTCCTATCTTTTTCCCGGGTACGGAGCGGTACGGTGCGCCCATTGCCGTACGGTGCTCCCATTGCCGTCTATGGGGGACGTATATCGGCCGTATATACGTCGGCCGTATATACGTCCCCCATACCTCAGTGTGAATATTGCCTTAGTGTTTGAATGCAACATTGTATCTGTCTGCATTCCAAGTAAACAGCCGTGCTCACTAGTAACACCAGTGCCAGGCTGCGATCTCAGGCAATGTAAGAAGTGCTGCTCTGTCATATAACCTGAAGGCGGAGGGATCCACTACCACCTTCAATATACGGCTATTTATCCTGCTATGCTGGACTCAAGTGACACACTTCTATCAAGGACCATTCTCTGTAAACCCTAGAGATGGTTGTGCGTGAAAATCCCAGTAGATCAGCAGTTTCTGAAATACTCAGACCAGCCCTTCTGGCACCAACAACCATGCCACGTTCAAAGGCACTCAAATCACCTTTCTTCCCCATACTGATGTTCAGTTTGAACTGCAGGAGATTGTCTTGACCATGTCTACATGCCTAAATGCACTGAGTTGCCGCCATGTGATTGGCTGATTAGAAATTAAGTGTTAACGAGGAGTTGGACAGGTGTACCTAATAAAGTGGCCGGTGAGTGTACATTAGTAGTGCTCTGCAGTATCTTAAAATTCCTGCCGGACAGTATTCTGCTGAACTATCCTTCCAAACCACTGGTTGTTGGCAACTGGGAATGACCAAGCCACCCTGGAATCCCCACTTTCTAGCAGGGTTTTCACAAACCCTACCTATTTTCAGACGAAGACAAGAAAATATTGCCTGAATTGTCTCTGACCGTAGAGACAATCCTGCCAAAATTGGGGGGCTGAATAACTTTGGACTGTAAAAAGGTCCTAAGTGGAGACTTTTTATTCATATACAGGCAGTCCAAAGGGCACATACAAGATAGGGTCTGTAGGTTTGTTCTTAAGTTGAATTTGTATGTAAGTCAGACCTGTCATCAGAACCAGGATTAACAATAAATGTTAATTACAGACGTCTGTGATAACTGTTATAACTGTTAATTGTAGCCTAGGGCTAAAGTACAGGAAATTACCAATTACCAAAGGTCCGTTTGGAACTAGGGGTCGTCTGTAAGTCGGGTGTTCTTAAGTAGGAGTTATCTCATAACTACACTTGAGGCCTCTTGCACACTGCATCTACTTTCTTACATGGAATCCTTATGATTTTTATAGATTTTTTACGCATCTGATGCCAGATTCAGGATTTCTTTTGCACGTTCTTAATGAATCTGCCACCCCCTGCACAGCTCCGACAGAGTGCACCACTCTTTTTTGGTGCACCTTTAACATAGGGCGTGCAACACATTTCTTTTGGACTTTGCATGATAAATGTGACACACGGTCCAAGTGAGCACCGGATCGACCCCTTCAGTGCAGAAATTTGGGCTTTGTGCAGCACAAATGTGGCACAGACACTTCTTAAATACTAGTGCAAGCAGTTTGCACTAGAAGGAACGTGCTAAGTTTGACAGAAAACTGGCACACGGCCCTTAGTAAATGTGCCCCAGTATGAATTGGAAGTTTTGTACAAGACCTGTCATTATTAGATTGGCCCAACACCAGCACCTCCATTGTTGAGTTTTCCGTAGTGAATATACACAGACACTCAGTTAATTCCAGAGCTGGAGGCAGCTTTGTACGATGTGTAGTCCAGTAGGTGCGCTGGATGTCAAATCCCCCTATGATCTGATATCAGAGGCATATTCTTAGGAAAGTCCCTTTCATAGTATCATAGCAGTTAAGGTTGGGAAAAGATGCAGGTCAATCAATGAAAGATCCTTTAATGAAAGAGGAAAAATATACAAACCTAATTCCCAGCAGCAGTTTTGACCATACGAAGCTAAAGACGTTGTTAGGTAGCAGCTCTGAAGGGCTGTGTAGCCATACATTTGTCTGTGTTGGTAGCAGCAGCAGGACTGTGATAAAAGCATTTATATTCCAGGATTGTAGCTACACTTGGACCACTCAAGGAAATTCCCAACACTGTTTTACTATTTGATCGAAGCATTCAAATTGCTCCAAAAATCTGCTGTAATACTTAACCAGATGCCTCCTACAGCTCATGACAGGAGGGAGGATCTGTGCTGTGTTTAGTGAAGAGATCCCACACGGCTACAATCCAAAAATATAAATACTGTATTTTTCGTACTAAAAGGCGCACAAAAAATCCTTTGATTTTCTCAGAAATCAAAGGTGCGCCTTATAGACCAGTGCGCCTTATATATGAACCGTACTGCCAGACAACAGCTGCCTTGAACTGTGCACAGGTCTGCCACCTGCTGGTCATTCATCCCTATAATCCGGTGCGCCTTATAATCCGGTGCACCTTATATATGAACCTAGACGGTTTAGCAAGAATTTATTGATGGTGCGCCTTATACTCCAGTGTTTATAGTCTGAAAAATACTGTACATTTGCTGCTACTACTAACAAAACACAAAATTGTATGGCTACACAGCTCTGTAGAGCGGCTGCATAACACTGTGGGGCAGATTTATCATGCTGTCTGAAAGTCAGAATATTTCTAGTTGCCCATGGCAACCAATCACTGCTCAGCTTTCATTTTATCAGTGCTCATGAATAGTTTAAAGGGGAGCTGTGATTGGTTGCCATGGGCAACTAGAAATATTCTGACTTTCAGACAGCATGATAAATCTGCCCCTGTATGTGCCTTTGTGAGGTCAAAAACTAGAAAGCTTCATTTATGAATAACAAGGATACAAATGCTGGTACAAAAACACTCACAGGTGTACACCCCCAGCAGGGTATCACTTTACTATACAAAGGGATAGGGCAAAGAGGAAAAGGTGTGAGTGTATTTTAAAACATAACTTTTATAAGGTGCTTGTAAAAATGTAGATGCAAATATTATTCGCACTGGAAAAAATGACAGATAAAGGATACAGCCTTGTAGCGCTGGGGTCCTGGTTTCAAGTCCCATCCAGGTCAACATCTGCAAAGAGTTTGTATGTTCTCTCTGTGTTTGGGTGGGTTTCCTTCGGGTCCCCCGGTTTCCTCCCACACTCCATAAAACATACTGGTAGGTTGATTATATTGTGAGCCCCATTAGGGACGGATTTGGCAAAAGCACTTTATAGGGCTGTGGAATATTTGTGCTATAAAAATAAAGGAATTATTATTATTACATATACATCCTATATCCTATACCAGTGATGGCGAACCTTTTAGAGGCTGAGTGCCCAAAGTGCAACCCAAAACCCCCCTTATTTATCGCAAGGTGCCAAACAAAAATTAAAGCAGTAACTTATTGCTCCCTGTTCAACAACTTTCAATCATATTGTCCTCCTGAGAACAGCAACACAGTAGAAAGATGGAAAATTTTCATCATTTTAGCTTCTTTCCAACTTCCCTCTGTAGACAGAGAATCATGGGGCCAGCAGAAGGTCCTCCAAAAATAATTCGTCCCTGTCTAATTCTCCCTCTTCCTACAGTCCCAAGCAGCAAAGTAAGTATCAAAATATGACTGAAAGCAGCATCTTTTAAGTTGCTTGGAACTGCAGGAAGATTCTTTGAGTCCCGTCTTGTGTGCTGGGGCGATGGCCCGGGTGCCCACAAAAAGGGCTCTGAGTGCCGCCTCAGGCACCCGTGCCATAGGTTCGCCACCGCTGTCCTATACAATCTGCCATGGGTAATTCTAATTCTCCAAATTTTTTTTTTTAGGAGTAATAAAATGACAGGGGCTCGTTAGGAGTACAATACAGGTATATGTAATACTAGCTGTAGCTCCCGGCGTTGCCCAGGATAGTAAGTAACTGCTCTTAGCTACAACAAAATAGAATGGGTTAACACAAAATATTTTATATGTATCTATTGACTGTCTCAGACTGTCTCTGACTGTCTTTGTCACCGGCAGTCTCTTTCAGTGACTGTCTGTTGCCGGCAGTCTCTTTCAGTTACTGTCTGTCTGTCGCCGACAGTCTCTTTCAGTGATTGTGTCTGTCGCCAGCAGTCTCTTTCAATGACTGTCTCTCTGTCGCCGGCAGTCTCTTTCAGTGCTGTCTCTCTGTCGTCAGCATTCTCTTTCAGTGCTGTCTGTATCTCGCCGGCAGTCTCTTTCAGTGACTGTCTGTTCCCGGCAGTCTCTTTCAGTGCTGTCTCTCTGTCGTCAGCAGTCGCTTTCAGTGCTGTCTGTATCTCGCTGGCAGTCTCTTACAGTGACTGTCTGTTGCCGGCAGTCTCTATTGGTGACTGTCTGTCTGTTGCCAGCAGTCTCTTTTAGTGACTGACTGTCACAGAGCTCAAGTTTCATTTTTGCACAGCTGTTTATAGAATTACAGCTGATCTCTGATTGGTTTCCAAGGGCAGGTGGAACAGTTTTACCTCAGACATTTCTGATAAATCTCCCCCTATGTCTGTATTCATCTTACCTCACACATAAGTGTCTTATACTCATTGCCTATAATAAACAATCACTGCTCAGAGCTCATATTAATGACCTGTGTCAGAACAGCAACCAATCACGGCTCAGCTTCCAACTGCCACAGCAGCAGCAGACAATTGCTCCTGTATATGGTGGTTAATAATGGGTTGTGGAAAGCACAGGGTAAAAGTTTTGGTTCAAAACCTAGTCTAAGACGCTCCCTGAGTCACAGGCAACAACTGTGCAGAATTTGGTGATTGTAAACACGATGGTACAGATTCCTTTAGCGGACATACATACATACACACACACACATACACATACATCCAGCTTTATATATTAGATTTATTTGTAAGTACTGCCGCTGATTCCACAATCGCTAGGTGTTTGAATAGAACATTGTATCTGTCTGCATTCCAAGTAAACAGTTAGTCACCAGTAACACCAGTGCCAGGCTGCGATCTCAGGCAGCCATGTGAATGTAAGAAGCGCTGCCCTGTCATATAATCTGAAGGCGGAGGGATCCACTACCACCTTCAATATATGGCTGTATATCCTGCTAGGCTGGACTCAAGTGACACACTTCTATCAACAACTATGTATCCTTGTAAATTGCTGTCCCTCATTTACAGTGGGATTGATTGTCCTAGGAAACAGGACTGAGCACTGGTCATATGACTGGTCACCGCTGTTAGCCATGAATAATGGCCATCCGAGTTTAGTTTTTAAATAATACTTGGGTAAAGTAGACAAAAATGCCCATTTTGGCCCAATATCATTAGTATGAACAACTTTCTTCAACAAAAGAAAGTTTTTTTTTTAAATAAAAGCAATGGCCTGGATTTATAAACCAGGAAGTACCTGGTGGTAACGTATATTGGAACTCTAAACAGACTTCCAGAGCTCCTTCCTTCAAGGTTAATCCAAGATAATACTGAGGTTTATGTATTACATTCCTTGCCCCCACCTTTGTCATTTGACCTTGAATGGCTAATGGATGGTCTTGTCCTGATAAGAAAGAACACACATTAAGCTCTCCTGTTCCCATGTTCTCTTTTTCAGAAGAGAATTTGGCACACGAAATTTACTTTTCAGGCTAATATGATCATGATTGGTATAGAGTTGTAGCCTGTCTTATAAATACTAGAGAGAATGTGACCCCTCTTGATCCGGAGAGAAGAAGCGTCTTGTTCTTACTGGTGGGGTGGTCCAGTATGCATCCTGCCACACTATTTGATTCTATGGGAGCAGTCGGAGATCCTGCATCCTGCCGCTCCATTCACTTCCATGGGATCGGTTGTAGATTGGCACAGCACAGTGCTCGGCTTTCTCTAGCACTCCCTTTCACTGTCAATTACAGGGATCCGTTCTCGTGATTGGTGGGAGCCTATAAACTTGTTATAGACTATCCTATGGAGTTGGGACAATGGGGCACATTTACTAAGGGTCCGCGGACCGCGATTCTGTCGGGTTTCCATACTATTTATGTTCTGCACTGAATCGCACAGGGAATTGTGTTGCACGTGATCGGATTGTGGCGCATCGGCGCCGGCTTTCATGCGACACAAATTGGGGGGCGTGGATGTCAGACAACCTGAAAATTCAAATTGTGTTGCAAGATCAGCACTCACTTACAGCAGGAAGAAGATGGTGAACTCCGGCGGACCTGAGCTGGGAAGCGACACATTCAAGAAATCGGGCGCACCCTGTAAGTGAATCGCGGCAGCTCCGAATCCTCATCGGACATTCCGAATCGGCAGACGCAATGGGACGGGTAAGTAAATGTGCCCCAATATCTTTAAGAAAGTCCAGGATTGTCCAAAATAACTGATTGCTTTATTTTCTACTCTTGTCCTTGGGTTGTCTCCGGTATTATAGCTCCAACCCATTCACCTAAATGGAGATGAGCTGGCAGTGGCCATGGGCAAATAGTAGCACTGCTGCTGAAAAATAATAAAAGCAGAAAACATTTTCCAACCCCAGATACTTCTTTGAAGCCCTGGCTACTATATCAAAGCACCAATGTTTCTACTACATTGTACTAAGCTATTTATTCTCTATGGACAGAAATATTGTTACTTATTCTCTGTATTTTTTTTTCTGTTTCCATGAATTCTTCTCGGCCACAATGTTTTATGGACTGAGGTCCCCTTCTGCCCATTGGCAGGCTGGCCGTGATTTATTAACCAGTTCTCTTCTTTTACTGTGCAGACAGCTATGTGAGGCAGCCCATGGAGCATCTTTCAGAAAAGCCCATTGATGGGATTGTAACCTTTGAAACACTTTTACAATCTGTCTTATCTCAAGACAAAAACTGGCAGAAAGGTCATCATTTACATCCTGCTAGATGACTGGAGGTTCTCTGCTAGGAAAAAGGATTGTGCGAAACATTGATTTCTGACTGCTTCTCCTAGATGTACTATATAGCTTGACCTCCATCTAATGCTCTTGACATCATATGCACTGAGTCACCCATTGTCTGGCATAATATTCAAGGGAGTTGCCCATGGAAGGCAGATGTTTGCTGTTTTTACACCTGCTATTAGATGAACTGTTTCATTTTATCATGTTTTATTTCTTTATTTGTTGAGGAAACTGTGGATTAAAGCACCAAAGCTAAGTAAAGAATAGAAAAATCATGTAAAACCAAAAAGTGTGCAATGGGTTGTGGTTCAAGTTTGGACTCTAGAAGGACCATAATGATATTAAGTAAGGGGTGTGTCATTGACCGAATGCTCATGATCAAAGAACACCTTAGGCAAAGCTAATTTATTGAATAACACATGGGGCAGGGCATGAAAGGAGGAGCAGGATTTATTATCATTCTATTCCTAAAACCTAGAGTCATGCTCCTCCCCTAAGGCCCACACAAGGTATAATTTATCAATCAGCTGTGACTGGAGTGTTCCTTTAAGGCATGCAAGGGACATTGTTTTGGCCCAATAACGGTGTACTAAGTTAGTTCTAAGCTAGGAACCATCTCTCTCTGTCATTGTGTCTGGTTTAGTCACAGCATTTTACATAGAACACCATTTACACTTACACACTACCTTTTTTGGCAGGTCCCAGCCTATGCCATATGAAGGCAAGATCACACAGCATAGATTAAAGCTCTCTATAAATTTCAGCAGTCAGCTATATGCCTTGCTCAACATACCGATTTGGATTTGAAGGAGTTAAACTTTTGATATGTTGGGGCGAGGAGATGTATTCCCTGTTTTTGCATCCAGACCAAACGGGCCCAGTGTCCCACACATACATGGCCAAATGGGAATGTATTGTGGGAGCTTCTACTTCACAAGAGACTTAGCATCGTATATGGCACTATGCAGCAAAAACCTCATTTTGTACAGTATATAAAGATAATCAGTACAAACCATTGGTACCGCACCTCATCCCAACTTCATCAATTGTTCCCAGACATGCCAGGTATATATTGGCATTGTAGGGAGACGGGGGGTACACTTCAACATATTTTCTGGACATGTCTGTGGATTCGACCATTCTCGGAGGAGGTGACAGTCCTACTTTGTTATGTGCTCTCTATATTGCTTCCCTTAGACCCTCTGTTTTTCCTACTTTATGTCCCTCCTGTCTGCCTCAAAGTGTCTCCAAAACTTATCCTACACATACTCACAGCGGTCAGGTGCCTAATTGGACAATGCTGGAAGAAATCTGAACCCCCCACCACCACACACATAAACCTTCTGACTAGAATTAGCGAAGTGTGAAGTATGGAATCCTTGGGGCACATTTACTAAACTCTGTGCGCCAGTTTTCTGTCGAATTTTGCACATTCATTATACTGCAAACTGCTTACACAAGTATTTAAGAAGGGTCGGCTGCACCATTCTCCATGCAACACAAATTTCGGGTGCTCAGTCGCACCGTGCACCAGATTTATCATGCAAAATCCCCATGTTAAAGGTGCACCAGAAGCTTAAGATTGTGAGCAACTAGAAAGCATTCAGCAAGACTCTAATTTTTTTTATAAACAGCCCCACATTTGTCTAATGGCTGTCAAGTATTGCACCTTATACTTATACAAGTGAAATTTAAAAAAAAAACTGCAATACCAGACAAAATACCTTTCCACAAATAATACTTGTCATGTTATTTAAATGATAAATCCTTTAATGAGACCTTTCAGCATCTTCAACAACTCCCACTGTATGCATCCATTAATAGATGTCTCTCAGCTGATTCTGACACAATTGCAACTTTTTTCTTTAGGTCCCACTATTCCAGTGCTGTTACATTTAGTAACTTTATACCATCGAGTGGGTGTTCTGGAGTGGACAGCCTGGTACTGCCCATCCGACAATACAGAGTGTAATTATTAAATTGGGTTCTGAAATGGCACTGCTTGCTCAGCAATGGGGGAGCTACAGAAAATATTTAAACTTCACCTGAAATGCTGCTTAAAAGAGATGTACTACCAAGGGAAGAAGAGAAAGCAGAGACAGTCATCCCTAATGGTAGACACACCCAGCTGCCCCTACCTACTTGCCAATCCTTCCCTTGATGGCAGGCAATAACTGGGGGGACATTGCCTTCCAGCGCCAAGTGAAATAGAGAGATAAAAACAGGACAAAACAGAACACAGGAGAAAGGTCATAAAAATATGGATGAAAACTAAAAGGACTATTCAGAACAGGACAAAAAGTAAGAAGCAGAGCAAAGATCTGGAAAACCAAAATAAAGCAATATAAAAAATGCTACCAAGTTCCAGACATACTTAGAGCAAGAGCTAATTAGAAGGCAATTGATCTTATACAATTTCAGAGTCCCTGCCCTAGCATGATTGGACCACTCCCCCCTCTAACATTTAAGCCAATGAAAAACAGACCAGCAGGGGAGGAATGTGAATGGAGAAAACATCCGTCCATCAAAACTAGCTTAACCGTCTGCAGTCCAGACCAAAGTCAGCCCTGATATGGAATTAAATTAAGACATTCAGGAGTGGAAAAGGACAGCCTAATGCAAAACAGAAAGAAAAATAAGTACAAAATCAACAGCTTATCCTCTAACAAACTTTACAGATGTAATATCACCGAAATCAATGGGGCAAAAACTTCTGATGGATGCAGATAGTTGGCGAAGGGTTCTCTCTCAGTGATGCCAAAGCAAGAATTTGACATCAATGAATATGCAATTACCTTGTATCAATTTTTCTTTATGCATCCAAGGCAGGTATTGGATACCACAATGGACTAAAACCTTATTACAATTTACTTGTTCCAAAATCCTAGCTGATATAGATATAATCAATGTTTTATAATATTATGTCAAAGGCGTCAAGTAAATAACAAGGTGTTACCCAGAAATGACAATTCATGAAGGACAAAATTCCCATGATCTATGACAAATGGTTTAATACTGAAGCTCGAAAATAGGAGTGTAGGCTCTCGAACTGACCCATTAACCAACCGGAGTGCTTAAAGTTTATCACTAAATGACAAAATAATTTTCTCCTAGTCCTTCCATTATTTATCAGATCAGAGCAGGAAGGTTTATGTGTCGCCACTAGACCAATATTGCTCCTCATCATTTTCCATTTTCTCAGCGTAGCCCTCATATATGCGGTTGTTCGGTGATGTACACACGCTTTCACCGACTTCTTAAAAGGTGCATGTTTGTCATTTTTCATCTTATTGCCTTAACCTGAAATTAAAGAAGACAGATAGTGAATGGAAGTATCACATCAATAACATAACAGTTATCAGGAGAAAACAAGCAATGGCTCTAAGTAATTCCTGCCTGTAAGAAAGTGCTGGGATCACACAGGGACATTTGTCATAGGGATGAAGAAAGTCGTTTTTCGTGGAAATAGATGGGTAGAAATACGAAGATTCGATTGGCTTACTGATTCTTATCGGCCCTTATATCTTGCTTGTTTTATTTTCTTCAACTGCAGTCAATCATGGCAATGGAGGCCGGGGACTGGTCTTATATCTCAATGTTAGGGGTTGCTTGCAGGCCAGCAGTCAGTATGCAGCATGGGGTTTGAATCCAGGGGTGTACATACCTAGACCACAAGGCTGGAGAGAGGTTTATCCTATATATTTGATCATTTGGTAGTGAGTATAGAAGTCTCTCCCCTTAGCAATGAGATTAACATGTTGATGGCTTATCCTAAGCATGGGTCATCAATATTAGTCTGATGGAGGTTCAACATCTGGTAGACCTATCACCTATGCTACTTTCTTCTTTCCTGTAACTTTCTGTGACTTGACATATAATGGTCAGATGACCCCAATTGGAGGTCACTTCCATTCAAGTGAATGAGGTTTACCTGCAATACTAAGAGCAGCCACCATAAAATGTGTAGAGCTGTACTTGGTAAGCAGTCAGGAGGCCCTACCCTGCATTTTTAGTATCTCCTAAGCAAAACCTCCTCCTGATTGTTTTGGATGATCTATGTTTTGGCTAACCCTTAATCAAAATTTGTTGCAAATTCCAATTTCTGTAAAATAATTCAAAATGTGACGTGTTAAGTGGCCACATACAGACACTCTTAGGATGAAAATTTGGTCACTCATGAAAATGTAAATTTCAAACTAAGAAGGAAGTTAAATATGTAGAACTTTGCTTTACAAGAGAAATAGAACTTTCAATGCTGGGGGAGGGGGCTGACACCATAATGGGGTGGGGCTGTCCTTAACCCATTAAGGACCAGGCCCTTTTTTGTTTTGTGTTTTCATTTTTCACTCCCCACCTTAAAAAATCTATAACTTTTTTTTATTTTTCCACGTAAAGAGTTTTGTATGGCCTTGTTTTCTGTGTAACAAATTGCACTTCATAATGATGGTATTTAATATTCCATGCTGTGTACTGGGAAGTGGGAAAAAAATTCTGAATGCAGTGAAAATGACGGAAAAAAAAAAAAGCACAATTTTCTTGTTGGTTTGGTTTTTGCGGCTTTCACTGAGTGGCCCAAATGACATGTCTACTCCATTCTTTGGGTCAGTACGATCACAGAGATACTATATTTGTATAGGTTTTATAATGTTTTCATACATTTACAAAATATTAAAACCTCCTGTACAAAAGAAAAAATTCTTCATTTTGCTGTCTTCTGGTGCTAATAACTTTTTCATACTTCGGTGTATGGTGTCATTTTTTGCGACTTTTGGTGGCGTTTTCAAAGCTACCATTTTTAGGATTGTATAACCTTTTTATCACTTATTATTGAATTTTTTATATTTTCCAAAATGGCAAAAAAGTGCCATTTTCAACTTTGGGCGCTATTTTCTGTTACCTGGTTAAAAGCAGTGAAAAACAGTTATTATATTTTGATAGATCGAGCATTTTGGGATGCGGCGATACCTAAATTGTTTATGATTTTTACTGTATATTTATATGACTTCTAGGGAAAGGGGGGTGATTTGAATTTTTAGGGTTTTTTTATATAATTTTTTTTGTGTTAACTTTTTTAACTTTTTATTTGTACTCCACGTCACGGGGAGCGACGATTTGAGCCAAGATGGTGGCTCCCACACGCTGCCAGCTCGTTGATACCGCCAGCAATTGCCGCCGGTGATCAAAGGGTTAACACCCGCAATTGGTGCTAGCACCGATTGTGGGTGTAAGCGACGGGTGTTTGTTCCATTGTGCAGCAAACGCCCCGTGAGCATGAAGAGGGCTCAGCCCGTGAGCCCACTTCATGCTTTTCCCTATACAACAGGACGTCAGGAACATCGTTTTGCGTTAAGGGGTTAATGCCAAAAGCATCTAGGTCAGATTTGTGAAATGCATTTATCTGATAGGTTTAACTGGTCTCATCTTTCCTTGTCTTTTCTTCTATTTTTGCTAATATGACCTAATGGGGAAACATGACCATATAATCCTAATTTTTCTGAAAGTGTTTCCTGCAGGGGTGTAACTACAGTGGTAGCAGCCATAGCAGCCACTAGAAGTCATCTGATCTGACATATTATATAATATGTATATAACATATATGTGATATATACACACTGTATATATGTGTGTATCTGTGATGTGTATATGCTGTATGTATATACTGAATGGGGGATATTTATCAGGGCCTCTGTGCCACGTCAGCCCTGAAATAATCGCAAATTCTAGCTTATTGCTACAGCACTTGTGATTATTTCGCCCAATCCGCCACCTTCACGCCAGTGGGGGTGAAGGGACGTAAAGGGGGGGGGGGCTACTGGCCAAGTGGAGGGCGCAGCTGGCCGGGAGTGAGCTGGAGCAGTGTTACTGTCCCCGCGCCTGCACACTCACGCCTGCAGTCGGCAACATTTTACACGTGATAAGTCGTCGTCGTTTTTTGATGTATCACACTGCGAAAAAGCAGTGTGTGTATATGTGATTTGTAGAGTGTCGGTGGATGTTGTTTCGGAGGGGTTACTATCACATGCATGCTCATGATCAATAGCTACTGGGTGCAGGATAATATCAACCCCAGCAGCATGTAAAAAAGCTCTAGAAGCTGCAGTGATGTCATAAGCTTTTGACTAATCACATGCTTCAGGTCATCCAATTACATACCAGAAATGGTATGTAGCAGAGCTATTTGTGTTTGAAAGTTGAAATATAGTAAAAAAGTGTATGTATGAAAGTTTGAATGCACAAATAAAGATAGAGCTCAGGTTAGCCAGTTCTAATGACTGGGATCAGATCCTGCACACAAAGTACAATTTATATACAGCGCAATCTCTTTGAGAAGGTCTGCAGCTTCCATAGAGTATAATGGCAAAAAAAAAAACAGTGATTGAATAAAAAAACACTAGATCTCTGTATAAGCAGTAACACGGATTCTCTGTTCTTATTGGCTGAGCTGTTTGTACATATTCGTGTGAATGCCCTCAAGGCTATTGTCTTCACTCCCCATAGCTGATGTCACAACCAGGAAGTTCCGCCCACTTCAGGAAAAGCTGACCATATAGATAGCCTCATATATCTATTAGCCCTATATCACAGGATAAGAAAAAGCTACAAGCAAAGATACAGTGGAATTGTTGTCAAAGGATCTCTTCAGCTAAAACTATTTTTTTTCAAGTAACATCTTTTGTAGAGCGTCTTCTATATTTAATATGACCATTAAATATAGAATATTAAATAACATCCAAGCACAGTACCAGCAAAGAAAAAACAAAAACCTTGAAAATAACATAAGTACACTTAAATTTTTTTTTCATTCTTAATGTTCAAAAACTTATTTACCTAACAAAACCATAGAAAAATCTGTATGTTATTATGTTACCAGGCAGATGGGAAGAAGTATTAGTAAATGTGCAATGAGTCGCTCTTTTTAGGCTATTGTCTTCCTCTGATTTGCATAGTTTTTATTTGTATTTTAGTTATGTCTAAAATAACAATGCTTTATACATTGAAGGTGTATTGCTGTATAGAGGTCTCAATGTAATGAAATCCTTATAGTAGAAATGTTTTCAGGATTGAAACTGTTCTGTCTTAGTATGTTGTATCTTATTTTACATAAGATCAGTCAGTCAAATGCGGTCAAACAGATGATGGAACACGGTTTCTCAGTGGGTAGCACTACAGCCTTGCAGTGCTGGGGTCCTGGGTTCAAGTCCCATCCAAGTCAACATCTGCAAAGAGTTTGTATGTTCTCTCCATGTTTGCGTGTTTTTTCTCCGGTTTCCTCCCACACTCCAAAAACACACTGGTAGGCTGATTAGACTGTGAGCCCCATTGGGGACAGGGACTGATCTGACAAGTTCTGTGCAGCGCTGCGTAATCTGTGTGCACTATATGAATAAAGGATTTATTATTATTATGGAACAAGAAGCAGACAGGTCTGGTGGTTTATCCCAGTCCATGCAGTTCAATTGGCATTCATATATTGTAAATGGAATCTAATTTGGAGAAACCAGGTCTTTTCCCAGCTCTATTCTCTGAAGGCCCTATTCTTTAGATACATTATCAAAATCCAGGAAAGCCAATGTGGCATTAAAGCTATAATGAGATAGCAAGTCCATATCCAATCAATCCATAAATGTATGGATTGATTATTTGGGTCAATGTTGGGATGTTGGAGAAAGGTAGAGAGAACTGAAAAATAGGACCCAAAGTTGTCTGTTTTGCAAACTTCACAGAGATGAGTTTCGGCTCATCTGGACTGAACTGACCGGAAAGGGAAGTGAAAAGTTTTTTCCATTGGATAGAAGTATTATTAATCTTTGTGTAGCATCTTGTCTTTAGTAGTATCATTGAGTCAGTTTTTGCTTTACAGGCGGTCCGCTACTTAAGATCATCCGACTTACCGAAGACCCCTAGTTACAAACGGACCTCTGGTAATTGGTAATTTACTGTTCTTTAGGCTTAGGCTACAGTTAACAGCTATAACAGTTACTAAAGGTGTCTGTAATGAAGTTTTATTGTTAATCCTGGTTCTTATGACAACCCAACATTTATAACATCCAATTGTCACAGAGACCAAAAAAATTTGGCTGGAGCTACAATTAAAAAATATACAGTTCCGACTTTATACCCAGGGACCCATTTTAACTCAGGGACTGCCTGTAATTGATTATATTATACTTTGAATGTTGAGTGTTGTTAGTTCAATAACACAATGGAGATAATAACACATGTTACTAGTATTGATGTCATCCTTATACAGTCTTTGTATTATGGTTTCTGTTGTATAACAGTATTGGCATTGATAGTTTTTGAATATGGATTGTTAATACCAATACGTGCTAATATTGTAAACAAGTATCAGGTCTATCCCATGGGTAAGCATTGGTGATGGGCCGAGGTGGGTAAGAGGGGCACTGGGGTGTGAAATGTTGGGAAGCTGTGGCATCTTTCTAAGAAGGTGGCTATGTTTATACCTTCCCTGTATTTTATGGATCTGCACTAAATGCTTTTACTCTTCATGAAACAAAGGTTTGGTACATGTGGGGGCTTCTAAGGTAAGTAGTGGTTTTATATACAGTTACATTTCAGTATAATGATTTGTTAACAGTTTATTATAGATGTTAGTCTCTCTGGATCCTGCACTTCTCTTCAACCTTTTCCCCAGCTGGGTTGAATGAAAAGTTAACTGCGCATGCGTGGCAACATTTTTCTCAGGTCAATGAGAGTGTTGAAAAATAGCGCAGTCTATTTGGAATTTTCCACACATCCTTAGACCTGAAAGGAGGTGCCAGTTATGGGTGGTCAACTCTTTATTCACTCCGGCTGCAGTAAAGGGATCAGCAGACTCATCTTCTGGAGAAAGATGTGGGTCCAAAAGGTAGAACTCACTTATAAAGGCCTTGTAATGACATGTTCTGTGGATTTGTCTTGTCCATGATAATAGCATTTTCAGTTACTAATATAATGGTGACCAATGCATTTCCCACCCTCGGCTTATACTCGAGTCAATAGGTTTTCCCAGTATTTTGTGGTAAAATTAGGGGCCTCGGCTTATACTCGGGTCGGCTTATACTCGAGTATATACGGTATGAAACATTTGAATCCCTACAAAAACAGCTTTAAGACTTTGAATAATTATTTCATTTCCAACCCATCCCTTTTAAGTTTTTAAATAGTTTCTTACCCATCCATTGTCTTGTCCTTAGTTGTAATCTGTGAGACCTGTACCATGGAGGGGAACATAGAGAACACTTATACTATCCTCATGTGTTGGAGCAGCAGAGCCTATGATCATAGCCTTGGGGTACTTTGATATTTAATTTGAGTGGGCGCTGGGCCTAGGAATTCTCCATGTAATTAATTGTTTGGCATATTCTGCTGACTGGGGGTTTTAGCAGTGATGACTCTATGTACTTTTCTGTAATTCTCTAATACTTCTTATTGTGCTGCAGGAGCCCTTTCCTGTGGCTGTTTATGCATGGATGCTCTTTATTATATTATGCACCAAATAAAAATGGGGGCAAGAAAACTCTGAGGAGCAAGAAGAGTCCATAATGTTAAAATCTTAGAAGTGTAAGCTGTAGGGTCATTGTGATTTCTATACACAGATATCCAAACACCATGACTATACAGTATAGATGTATTATTTAGAAATTGGAAATCTAAAGAAAGCCTTTTACCACCTCCAACCACATATATCTTTCTAGGTTTTACTCCACTTAGTCCAGCGAAATTGGATTTTTTTCAGTTCTGTTACTTTTGGCACCAATCTGCTAATTAGGCCAGATAATACTGTCTGGTGGGTGGTGCTGGATTGGGGCAGAAAGCCTGGCGCTGCCCAAATAATGGTACATAGCCTAACTAGCATGTTAGGTACAGTGTATGCAAAGTGGTGTAGTATGGGGTGGTGATGAAAGAAAAATGTATACACATAGGGGGTCATTTACTAAGGTCCGTTGTGTTACCCGAATTTTTCCGATTTGCGCCGATTTTCCCTGAAGTGTCCTGGGATTTTGGCGCACATGATCGGATTGTGGCGCATTGGCGCCGGCATGCACGCGATGGAAATCGGGGGGCCTGGCCGTAAGAAAAACCGCCACATTTTTTTAAAAAAGTGTTGCTTGACACGCGCTTACCTGCACCCAGCGTAGGACGGTGAACTTCAGTGAACTCCGACGGAATTCAGCGCAGCAGCGACACCTGGTGGACATCGGGCGCACTACTTTAGTGAATCGCCGGAAGACCCGAATCCGCCACACAGAACGCGCCGCTGGATCGCAACAGGACCGGGTAAGTAAATCTGCCCCATAGACAATATTTGTGGCATATCCAATGATTTGTTAACAGTTTATGATAGATGTTAGTCTCTCTGGATTCTGCACTTCTCTTCAACCCTTTCCAAAACTGGGTTGAATGAAAAGTTAACTGCGCATGCGTGGCAACATTTTTCTCAGGTCAATGAGAGTGTTGAAAAATAGCGCAGTCTATTTGGAATTTTCCGCACATCCTTAGACCTGAAAGGAGGTGCCACTTATGGGTGGTCAACTCTTTATTCACTCTGACTGCAGGAAAGGGATCAGCAGACGCATCTTCTGGAGAAAGATGTGGGTCCAAAAGGTAGAACTCACACTTATAAAGGCCTTGTAATGACATGTTCTTCGGATTTGTCTTGTCCATGATAATAGCATTTTCAGTTACTAATATAATCTCATGTCTAAATAAATATATAATTCTTAGTATGTCATTCATTATTCCTTATTTAGTCAAATGACTTAGTAGTTTGCTGCAGTAAGATCTACTGTTGCTTTTGGGTACCTTGAGGCCAGAGCAAATAATTATTGGATATCTCAATACTAAATCAGTAAGATTATGTGCACTAAATTATATTTTGGTTTTATGGTTGGCTAGTTCAATCAAAGCCTCATTACTTAAACATGACATAGTGTATTTTAGTAATGACTAAAACTTTAGCTTATATCAAGGTAAAAGAAAGTGTTAAAGCATAACTAAGCCTTTGAAGCTATTTTTTTCTATTTCAGAAATGGGAGAATTGTACAATTTGTAACATACTTCATTAAGAAAAACTGATTCTCTGTGTCTCTTTTATGCTTGTTTCTCCTGTAGTGAGCAGTGAATCTGAAAGTCCTCTGAGGTTTGTATTTCAGACAGATAAGGAGTCTAATGATTAACTCTTTTAGCGGTCGAGTGCCCAAACTGCAACCCAAAACCCCCCTTATTTATTGCGAGGTGCCAACCAAAAATGAAAGCAGTAACTTATTGCTCCCTGTTCTTCAACAACGTTTGATCATATTGGCTTTCTGAGGACAAGATGTAAAATTTGCATCATTTTAGCTTCTTTCCAGTGTCCCTCTGTACACAGAGAATTGTGGGGCCAGCAGAAGGTCCTCCAAAGATAATTCAGCCCTGTCTACTCATTCTCCTACATTCCCAAGTAGCAAAGTAAGTATCACTTTAATATATGACTGAAAGCAGCATATTTTAAGTTGCTTGGAACTGCAGGAAGATTCTTTGAGTCCTGTCTGGCCTGGGTGCCCATAGAAAGGGCTCTGAGTGCCACCTCTGGCACCCGTGCCATAGGTTCGCCACCACTGACCTAGAGCATACTCTACTTGATGATTAATCTCTCTAAGGTGTTCTACATAGAAGGAGGGGGGAGGGGGGACATTGAGTAACCAGAAAAGTCTCCTTTCAGCAGAAACTGCACTGAAAACTAAATGAAGACTAGAAGTCACAAAATGATCTAAAACTCCTCAATAACACATATTGGACTACTGATTATAGTAAAGTTTTCAGCTGAAAGGTAAGATATGTTTTAAGTATTTAAGTAATTGTATTTGAGTTCACTTGGACCACAGGCATCTGAATGAGTCTATCACTTTCTGGGTAGATCCCCTTCATATACTTAGTAAGTGAAATGTGCGCATTATATAAAAGAAGTAATATTGTATGTGCAGGGAAGAAACAGTTGTTAAGTTGAACCAATACAGTCCACAGACTGTGAAGTTTTTTCTGTGCTTTCTAGAGCCCACGTTATAAGCAGTGCCATGGTTTTGTGCGCTTGGGATAAATAGACATTTATTAAATGATATCGAGGGAAACCTAACTCTGGTCTCAATGATCCCTGTGTACCTATGAACTGCTAGACACTAACAAGTTAATAAAACATTATCGTCCAGAGTCCAGTAGACCAACAGTTCGGGTCAGGTCATCATCAGACTTCTAATACATTGTGTGTCTTGACTCACAGCGACTCACACTGCACAACTTTGATCTTTAAACATCAAAAACAATATCCTTATTATATTTTTGTAGCTGTGACTGTCAGGTGTTCCTTCTGTTAATTTGCTGTTTCTTTCTTATACCGTATGCTCAGTACAATATTACCTGTTTTTAATTTGTTGTGTTGTTATACCTCTACTACCTGGTTGTACCAAGAATCTTGACTGTGTGTATCAGGTTTTGTATTAGCTTTCTTAAATGGATTTCTTAAACTACTATTATCCTCTTCATAGGCTATTTCAACAATACTTCTTGGCTCCGCCATCTGCTAATGTATGCATGCCTCCACTCTCTTAATTTTAGCCTGGCCCCGTCCACCAATAGGGATGTCACGGCTGTCTGCAGATCATTAGGTAGGACTGGGCTAAAATTAATAGAGTGGGGGGGGGGGGTATCTGAATATATTAAGAGGCGGCAGAGTCAAGAGGTGCTGTGCTGATGTAGGCTGGAGCACCTCTGGTTCATTTACATATTTTTTATAAATATTTTTTAGAAGAATCAGACCCATTCTGTTGCATAAGATAAATGGTGGCAATCACTTTGAAAAAGTACAAGCAGGTAAGTTTGGACACTCTACCATCAGTAAATATTATAGTAGATGTCCTTTAAACTGTTTATATACTTTCCTGTACAGACTATCAAGTTATATATCCATATGGAAATTTATAGATAAATACAGACCCTCTAACACACCATAAAATACTAAACTTTACTGTTGTGTCAACTGCAACCACGTTCTATACATACAGCTCCAGCACCAAAACTAAGCTTAACACATACAAACAGTGTCAAAACCAATCTTTGTCTCGCCTACCCTAAGCAATGCAGGAACAACTAGTCGATGTTCCTTTCATGTGCCGAAGTGCAAATCACAGAGATGAAGACAAAACTTTTCAAAGAGAGAAAAATAGTTGCCAGAACTGTGTTAGAGCCAAGAGGACAAACACTGTACAGAATCACAAGGAAAATGGTCAAAATACCAGAATACAGAATAATAGGAAGCTTACTAAGTAGTGGTTTAGAAGAGCTTATTTCTTAGACCTTAATTGCAGTCCAGAATGTGATTGTATCAGAACTCTGACATCAGACAGAATGGTAACAACAGGTTAACAACTAGGGAACTATAGCCGAGTTTGGAGAAGACTGATGGGTGTGGTGCAAATCAATTAAGGTAATTAGCAAGTATAAACCAGTGTTCACACTAGCAATGACTAGTGGAGGAAAATCTTTGGTTCATCGCTTCCTTGTCATCTTCTCCACAGTGCCTCTACACATTAGCCAATAGTCCCAGTGTCTCACACAGAAGCCATTTGTCACAGTGAATTTCCCTTTCATAGCCAATATACACAGTGCCCCCACATAAGCCACATGTCACATTGCCTGCCCCTACAATAGCCAATCAGGACAGTGCCTCCACAGTAGCCAATAGTCATATTGCCTCCACACAGGAGACAATATAGTCACAGTGCCTCTCAGTAGTCAATATACTCAGAGTGCCTGCCCCACAGTAGCTAATTGTCACAGTGCTCATACAGCAGCCAATAATCATAATATTATGGTCCATGGACAAATTTAGCCAAAATGAATGCCAATGATAGGGGCTAGACAAAAAAAATGCCAACTGTGTCAAGTGATCAATGACAGCATGATAGTGATGTTAGTACTGCAGATTTACCTTGAAAATATTTTTGCCATTCTATATTGGATTAAGGCAGAGCTCTGGCCAAAAGCATCACTTAATGCATGTGTACATCAGTGTGATATATGTAATCGTGGAACACTAAAGTGAACCCTATTGATTCCTGAAATTTTAGTGTTTTACATGGGCATAGCTTTTATATTATATCTATTATATTTATAGAATTTAAACATGGACAATAAGAAATTCAGTATCAGAACTATATTGCTTGCGGATAAATGGTGCTTACAAATGTGGCCATTTAAAGGATTTAGAATTGGTCTCTCTCTATGCAGCATTTATGTTGGTTATCCAGAAAAAAAAAAGAATTAAAAGCACTGACTCATAAAATTTGATCATCACAATTACGTTTGATTGGGGGCTGCGGCTTTAACTTTCTGGTTTCATTTCACTGATATGAAACAATTTAGCTCTTTTTTTGTTTTATTTTTTTTTTCTTTGGAACCAATGCCCCATTTGTTGGCAGTGACCTTAAAAGCTTAATTAAAAACTAATGCAGTTTGAGAGTGTGAATCCGCTAGCACTCCCAGGGCTCTGGAGCTTGTCAAAAAAGTCCCATTCCAGCTTTCCCATTCTCTAAAGCAGTTTTTTTCCTCTCGGCAACATTAATGTTTTCAATAGCACGGGGATAGATTTGACCTTGGAAATTAATATGAAGTCTTGCATTAACTCCTTACTCACTTGTTTGCTGTCTTGCACACTCAATACCACGACAAAGAAAGCAATCCATGCACTGTGTAATTTTTTAGATTGTGCTTTTCTATTAAAGGACTGAAAAAATGTTCTGCAAAACATCAAACAATTCAAGGGGTTTGTCCCCTATTCGGGCATATTTCATTATTTTATGATTTTGGAGTGTTGTAACAAATTCATAGAAAATAATTTAATTTAAAAAAAATGTTTTTTAATTTTGAGTCAATGATGGCTCAGTGGTTATCTCATTTCAGGAATAAGGGCTAAACTTCCTATTCTTCCTATTTTTGTATTTTCTGGCCAAGTAATTCATGGAGGAAGTATTCTCTACCTGTAGATGTGTGGGTTTGAGTTTCTGATGAAAGTTAGGCTGCGTTCACGCCTAAGAGTATGGTCAAGCACACATAGTTAAAACCCTGCTCAGCACAGGTTGTCAGCAGTTAGCCAATTTTTTTTGCATGAACACATAGTAAACAATATGTTAACACACGTGTTAACATTGCATTTATATGGGGTTTTGTAAACACAAATGTTAACAGTAATGTAATTAGGCAAATCACCTCTCCTCAGATGTTGTAATGTGTTTCAAAACGCACTTAAAATGCAACATGTGACTGCACCCTTAGAAGTAACCAATAAATTACAAAAATGTAATTTTCAAAACAGAGGTTACTGTGCAAAATTTTAAACATTTAACCCCTTAACGCTCTGCGCCGTAGCTCTACAGCGCAGAGGTATAAGGGATGTATGAAGAGGGCTCACGGGCTGAGTCCTCTTCATACAGAGGTGGGGGTTAATAACCGCGGTCGGTGCGGGCGCCGCCATCTTTATTACGATCGCCGCGCCCCCGAACGTCATCGGGGGCGGCGATCGGTTGCCATGGTAGCCTCGGGTCTTCGTTTGACCCGAGACTATCTGGCATCTGCAGATTCATTACAATGAGCCACTGGCTCATTGTAACGAATCTGACTACAACCTACAAAGTGAGGAGCATGACTAGGACGCGTAGGCCAGACAGGCTACTCCATGCTCCAATACCCCCTGCCAATAATTAGCATATTACTAAGATAAAGCTTATATCAGGTTTGCTAATATAAAATGATTACAGAGTGACAGTTTTTGGCTAACAACGAAAGAAAGAGTCTACCAAAGGATCTACCTTAATAGGTAGCTTAATAGGGGGTTTCCTTTTAATTTGATACTGGTTGTCAAGTTGGTTCACAATCATATGATCTAATAGTGCTTCACTTCACCGATACCGACTTCACTACATATACACTGGTCAACTGTAACACTTGGACCTTAACCCTTGTATTATATAGGCCTCTCCAAACATTTCTAAACTGTTCAGGCATATACAGCACAATACCCCAGTGGTATCTGACATCAAGGTATGAGCAATACATCCTGTAAGTTGTTAGGTAGAACTTCCCTTGATCCAACTGTATCCATTTTTTGTAGCACATTTCACCAAATGCCTTATCAGTTTGTGATCGGGGAATTGGAGGCAGACCGAACTAGTATCCTGATGAAAGAGGCCAGTTACATTAGTTTTTTCCACCAACTCGCACTCCATGGAGCACCCAGGTGACACACACTCATGTAAAACATCAAACGAAGTTTATTTTGACATGCTCTTTAGCTCGCTGTTCCATAGCAACAAGGTCTACACATTGCCTTTCAAACTTGTCTAATAGATACTAAGATATATTTAAGATGACTTACTTGTCTATCCATCAACAATGTGGACCTTGGTCCACCACTTTAACAAAAACCAACTTTAAGAACTGATAAACACTTGTGTCTGTATTAAAAGGGAATGGTTGTTATATCAAATTCCTGTTGTTTTCTTTTTTTTTTTTTTTTTTTTTTTTTTTTTTTTTCTTTTTTTTTTTTTCTGCACATTAGGATAGGGAGGGGGAAACTTTTCAAGATGGGTGCGATATGTTGAAGTTGGTCATTTTGGATCCAACTTTATTTTTCCATGGAGAACGAGGGTCATACAATATTGTCAAAACTTATTTAGAATTCACAAGAAAAAACATGGGGTAGTTTAATGTACCATATTTTTCGGACTATTAGGCAACACAAAAAATCCTTTGTTTCTCAGAAATCAAAGGTGCGCCTTATAGTCCGCATGCGCCTTATATAGAACCCACACATACAGACAAAAGCTGCCTGAATAGTGCACAGGTCTACCACATGTGGTCAGTCATCCTTATTAATTAGGTAATACTGTAACTAATTCTATTTACAAGTTTCTCTTTTTTTACAAGCCTTGACATTCATGTGGCAGAGGTTAACACGTGAGGATCGCATAGAAATTGTGTTGATGTCAGGGGAACGCCGCTACTGGAGTCATTACAGCAGATTCAATGCAAGACCCACTACAAGGCCACCCATCTCGAGGCTCAGTAGCAAAATACCAAATTTCATGAAACGGTTCAGTGGGGATTGCCACCCTGATACTTATACCCCCTTATACACCCTATACTGTTTATCTTTGGGGTCATCTGAAGGCAGTAGTCTATGCTGTGAAAATATGATATGTGCAGCATCTGAAACAACGGATACTGGAAGCCTGTGCTAGCATTTCTTCAATGTGTTACTATCAGTGTTTCAAGAGTCGGAGAAGAAAGTTGCATGGACAATCCAACACAATGGGGCACATTTACTTACCCGGTCCTGTCGCAATCCCGCGGTGCGTTGTCCGACGAGGATTCGGGTCCGGCACGATTCACTAAGGTCGTGCGTCCAATTTCCTGCAGGTGTCGCTTCCGCGCCGAGGTCCCCGGAGTTCACCTTCTTCTTCCTGGTGCATGTGAGTGCGTGATCTTGCGACACATTTTGTTTTTTAAATTCCGCAATTTTTCCGAATCCGTCGGGTTGTCCGATGGCCACACCCCCAATTTCTGTCGCATGGAAGCCGGCGCTGATGAACCACAATCCGATCACATGCACCAAAAACCCGGGGCAATTCAGCGCAAAATGCAAATATTCGGGAAAACCCGTCGGAATCACGGTCCATGGACCCTTAGTAAATGTGCCCCAATGAGCAGCACTTCCAACACATTTTATAAGTGGTCACAAACTTGAAAATAACTCATGAAATAATAAAGTTACAATATAATCAGGCACACCCTTGTTTTTTGTGGAATTCTCAATAAAGTTGGATCCAAAATGGCCAACTTCAATATGACTGCCATGGTCAACACCCATCTTGAAAAGTTTTCCAAATGTGCAACAAACAGGAAGATGATATCACCAAAATTCCCATTTTTTTTGGTGTATCCATATAAATTGTCCACCCAGTATATTAGTTGTAGATCTTATGCATTTATTCGAAAGAGATAGTTATAAAGTATCATTATTACTCTGTGATAAAGCCAAGGAGAGTCCAAATCACAGTCCAGCCACAACATTTTAAGACTTGCATAACAATCTGTCTTATTGAAAGCTAAGAATCCAGAATGGTTCCCTTCCTCTTTTGGGATCTTTTTTGTACACATTCGTTTAATTTTTGAAAATGTATTAAAACACAATAAAACCTATATAAATTTGGTATCACCGCGATCGCACCGAACCAAAGAATAAAGTAGGCATGTTATTTGGAGCGAAGAGTGAAAGTCGTAAAAACTGAGCCCACAAGAACGTGAGGTGGCGTTTTTATTTCAATTTTTCCACATTTGGAATTTTTTTCAGCATCGCAGTACACGGCATGTTAAAATAAATAACATTACGGGAAAGTAAAATTTTAGCCCTCACACAGGTCTGTACACGTAAAAATGAAAAAGTTATGGATTTTTGAAGTTGGAGAGCGAGAAATGAGCCGAAAAACCCTGCGTCCTTAAGGGGTTAAAGCATGTGAAATAATTCCAATTTACATGTTAAAACAAGGTCCATTAAAAAATCCTTCCTTTGAACCTGCCCTGGACCAGGGGTAGATTTGCGCCTAAAAAGAGGGAAAAATAAGCAAAGAAAGTGATAAATAAGTGAAAAGTTGCATAACATCTGGAAAATAAAGATACATAAGACAAACGACAGCAAAAGTCACAGTGAAAAGTCGCAAAAATGCGACAATTTACTAGCAGAAATAAAGATACATGTTCCCCACAGAACCACAGAAAATTACAAATGAGAAACAATATATTTGCCTTCAAAAGGTCAAAATGTGATTTTGAGGCTGTAATCCTCAATTATCTGCCATTATCTTCAGAACAGGAATGATAAAGAGTCAGCTTTAAAATGATTAGAGATAACTTGCAATTCATCCTTAGAACAGATCATTCCATAGCCTCCTATTAACTGAGCTCCTCTCTAGCTTTATCTAAAACCATTGACCAGTGTATAGATATTCCTGCACTCTTGTCCCTATTGTAGACAAATGGCTAATGTAACAAGATTCGTAACATGGAATGTAGGAGGGAACTGGACTAACCAGAACAAACTTTACACCTAAGCAAAGCATGAAGACCTGATCCAGATGTCATCCAGTCTTTAGGCGGTGGCTCAACTACAAAAAAAACCTACAAGTGAGGAGCATGACTAGGCCGCGTAGGCCAGACAGGCTACTCCATGACTCCATACCCCCTGCCAATAATTAGGCATAGTATTAAGATAACGCTTATATCAGGTTTGCTATATAAATGATACAGAGTGACAGTTTTTGGCTAACAACGAAAGAAGAGCCTACAAAGGATCTACCTTAATAGGTAGCTTCATAGGTGGTTTCCTTTGAAGTTGATATGGTTGTCCAAGTTGGTTAACAATTAATATGATCTAATGGGCTTCACTTCACTGATACCGACTCACTACATATCACTGGTCACCTGTACACTTGGACCTTAACCCTGTATTATAAAGCCTCTCAAACATTTCTAACTGTGACAGCACAATTACCCTAGTGGTATTGACATCAGGTATGAGCCAATAATACTGTAAGTGGTTTAGGTAGACTTCCCTGATCCAAACTGTATCCATTTTTTGTAGCACATTTCACCAAATGCCTTATCAGTTTGTGATCGGGGAATTGGAGGCAGACCGAACTAGTATCCTGATGAAAGAGGCCAGTTACATTAGTTTTTTCCACCAACTCGCACTCCATGGAGCACCCAGGTGACACACACTCATGTAAAACATCAAACGAAGTTTATTTTGACATGCTCTTTAGCTCGCTGTTCCATAGCAACAAGGTCTACACATTGCCTTTCAAACTTGTCTAATAGATACTAAGATATATTTAAGATGACTTACTTGTCTATCCATCAACAATGTGGACCTTGGTCCACCACTTTAACAAAAACCAACTTTAAGAACTGATAAACACTTGTGTCTGTATTAAAAGGGAATGGTTGTTATATCAAATTCCTGTTGTTTTCTTTTTTTTTTTTTTTTTTTTTTTTTTTTTTTTTCTTTTTTTTTTTTTCTGCACATTAGGATAGGGAGGGGGAAACTTTTCAAGATGGGTGCGATATGTTGAAGTTGGTCATTTTGGATCCAACTTTATTTTTCCATGGAGAACGAGGGTCATACAATATTGTCAAAACTTATTTAGAATTCACAAGAAAAAACATGGGGTAGTTTAATGTACCATATTTTTCGGACTATTAGGCAACACAAAAAATCCTTTGTTTCTCAGAAATCAAAGGTGCGCCTTATAGTCCGCATGCGCCTTATATAGAACCCACACATACAGACAAAAGCTGCCTGAATAGTGCACAGGTCTACCACATGTGGTCAGTCATCCTTATTAATTAGGTAATACTGTAACTAATTCTATTTACAAGTTTCTCTTTTTTTACAAGCCTTGACATTCATGTGGCAGAGGTTAACACGTGAGGATCGCATAGAAATTGTGTTGATGTCAGGGGAACGCCGCTACTGGAGTCATTACAGCAGATTCAATGCAAGACCCACTACAAGGCCACCCATCTCGAGGCTCAGTAGCAAAATACCAAATTTCATGAAACGGTTCAGTGGGGATTGCCACCCTGATACTTATACCCCCTTATACACCCTATACTGTTTATCTTTGGGTAATCTGAAGGCAGTAGTCTATGCTGTGAAATATGATATGTGCAGAACCTGAAACAACGGAATACTGGAGCCTGTGCTAGCTTTATTCAATGGTTACTATTCAGGTGTCAAGAGTAGGAGAAGAAAATCCAAAAAATGGGGCAGATTTACTTACCGGCTCCTTTTGAAACCCGCGGTGCGTTGTCTGACAAGGATTCGGGTCCGGCACGATTCACTAAGGTCGTGCGCCAATTTCCTGCAGGTGTAGCTTCCGCGCCGAGGTCCACGGAGGTTCACCTTCTTCTGCCTGTGCATGTGAGTGTGTGATCTTGCGGACACAAGTTTGGTTTTTGAAATTCCACGTTTTCCGAATCCGTGGGTTGTCCGATGGCCACGCCCCCACTTCTGTGCGTGGAAAAGCCCGGCGGCGATGAGCCACATCGATCGCAGTGACGCCAAAAACCCGGGGCATTTCAGCGCACAATGAAATATTCAGGAAAACACGTTCTGAATCACGGTCCGGACCCTTATTGGAAAATGTGCCCCAATGAGCAGCACTTCAAACACATTTTATAAGTGGTTCACAAATTGAAAATAAACTCTGAAAGAATAAAGGTTACAATATAACAGGCACACCATTGTTTTTTGTGAAATATCAATAGTTGGATCCCAAAACGGCCAACTTCAATTTGATGCCATGGTCAAACCCCATCTGAACCAGTTTTCCAAATGTGCAACAAACAGGCAGATGATATCAACCAAAATTCCAATTTTTTTGGTGTATCATATAATTGATATTAGTTGTAGATCTTAGGCATTTATTGGAAAAGATAGTTATAAAGTATCATTAGTACTCGTGATAAAGCCAAGGACAGTCCAAAACAGTTCAGCCACAAATTTAAGACTTGAAATAACAATCTATTCTTATGAAAGCTAAGGAATCCAGAATGGTTACCGTCTTTTTGGGGTGTTATCCTTTATTGATATAGATAATAGAGGTATATATATATTTAAGCTTTCAGCAGTTTTCTAGATAAAAACAATATATGAGAAACATCCAGGTGACACAATCATTATAGGGATGGACAACTTACATGGAATAGTATGACATGAAGCTATTTAAATACGACCTTTCCGTCTTGAACACTATGAGGTTACATCTCTTATTATATCAACACACTAGTAAAAAGAAAGCCTGGTTGGCATGACAAGTATTGAACAAGACTTGTCATTGTAAGTTGAAGTCGAAAAGTGGAAAAAATTTTTTTTGCATGGAAATGATCCACAATGTACCAGTGTGCCAAGGTCTGCCATTTTGTATTGATCCAGTGGGTGTTCCACCGCCTTTTAAACCTGCACTGAGACGCAAGGAGATTATTTACAAGCGAGCTTTATAGTGTTTTGCATAGAATTATAGAAGAGAAGCAGTAATGACTACCGCTCCTACAATATATCAGCAGGACCTCTGAATTCAAAAGTAATTTATAGCGCATGCATGGTAAATAAAACCACTGTTTATCGTGGGTCTTATGTTTATTGCTGGCCATTCAGACAATTTTTCTACCTTTCTATTGAGACGAAAGTGGCAGAGCCTAGTCTGGCAAATCGCTCCAGCATGAAAAGTGAAGAGGCAGGTGATTAAATAGTCTGGGCGGACTTGGTAAATGTGACCTAGTAAAGCCAGGTACGACAAGGGAGTCACTAGCACTTGAATCTTCAGGTAACCTGATCCAGGAAAATGGGTGATAAAACAAGCAATTTCGGAAATTATGTAGAATATTCCATTTGTGGTTGCTGCAGTCGGGGAGGGAGCAGAATTGTAATCAGAGAGACTGCAGTGACAGATGCAATGTGCATGGTGTATTCTACTGTCCTTATAAATATTAACAGCCAGACGCTCAGTGCACAGGCAGCTTAAAGCTGTCAAATGCTGAGTCTGGCCAGGGGAATGAGGCTGCCGGAGAGGGGGAGGCGCAAGGAACATGGGAAAGAAACAAAAATATATAAAAGATGGTGGGCGGAAGGCATGAAAATAAGGGCAAATAAAAGTAGGGGAACAAAGGAAAAAAACAACAGCTCCTGCCAGATAGGGATATGAAGACGGTGAATTTCATGGTCACATATAGCGACTGCAAAGAAGAGAAAAAAGCATAATACAAAACTAATATTTTTGACATGCCACAATAATTGTAGCTATAAAGATTCAATATTGAAACAATTAAATGCACAGATCTGATAAAACGCATGAAAAGAGACAGGCATACACATCCATCACATTCACATAAACTGCGAAATAAGACTATGCGTACAAGGGTGCGCGATACTGCTGGGGGACGTAGAACTGGATATATTGGATTTCAAACAGATGATCCTTTGGTCTTTGAGATGAGAAATAAGCTGTTGGTGGGTATATTGGAGAGAAGTGTCGGTAATGAGAGTGTAGACCACCAGATTATATACACAAGGTTCATTGTGTTGGGGTCGGATTTACGAATCCTCTTTTAGTGGGTTGTCTGTGTTCTAATCAATAAGCAGGATGTGCAACGTCGTAAGGAATAATTCAGACAACAGGGGACAAATCTGCATGCGCAGGTTATTGGTTCTCTCATTATATATAGAACAAAAGAGAGCAAAGAAGAGGGGAGGAGATACAAATCAAAACACTTCCTGATTCCCAGCTCTGTAGGTCTCTTGATTGAGAACTTCCATGCTGTCGCACAGTGACATACCTCCCCAAATTTGTGAAAGGAAGAGGGACAAAATGGGGGCACAACGTAGCGATCCCCCAGAAAGCCCCACCCACAAATCACCTACCTGGCCACGGCCCCAAATTTTAGCCATATTATAATAAGAAAACTGATCTCAATAAAAAAATATATATATATGATCCTCGGTGGGATTTGAACCCAGAACCTGCAGTGTCCAGGTACTATAATGTACGGGGCCCCAATCAACTGAGCTATAATCCTCCGTGATTATTAGGGTAGAATTTTGGTAACAAGAACATAGGACTAGTTACAATTGACAAGATTAATGCCTTGGATATAGGGAGGGATCCTCTCAGAGATTTATGGTAATTATTGAGACTATTATATGAGTATATTGGGAGATTATGCTTTTTACTATTATTAATAATCATCTCATAATAATAAAAATAATAACATTATTAATTAATAATAATAACAATAAAGGAATAGTCTCAATAATTTTTACAATAATCATAATGAGAAGATCCTTCTAATTCAGTGAGAAGTCTGTGTCACAGTGTGAACATTAGCAGATAACAGTCTTAGTTACCAGAAATCCTCTGCCTGTATACTGGGCGTATAGCTCAGTTAGTTAAGATCCTGTCTATGGTGCAGAGGGTCCAGGTCCATCTCAGCCTGGGCAAAACTTGATTTATTTTTTTTTTTTTTTTTTTTTTTTTTTTTTTATTTATTAAATAAAGAGCTTGTGTAGGGGAAGCCCTGAAGACCATATATGGACAGATGTGATCTGAAACTGATGACGTGGTCCATGCTCCTCAGCTAAGCGACACTTCTCTGACAAGTGATTCCCTGCCAAGATTATGCTCTGGGTAACCATAGGAAGATGCCGAGGGACCATATAGGGACAGATGCTGATCAGACCTGATGACGTGGTCCTGCTCTCCGCTTAAGCCGACACTTCTCTGAAAAGGATTCCCTGCCCGATGTCTGTAGAAGCCATTCTGTACTATCAGTTCTGGCGTTCAAAGTTTTACTATGGGGACAACAGCGCGGGGAACCTGGGGGGAAATCTGGACACTTGACGCTGCCCGTGACCGGGGCATAGGTAAGAAAAACGGGAAAGTACCGTCAATCGCGACGGTGGGGGCTATGCATTGCCGTCATGTTGGACATTCCTGCTCAAAACTTTTCTGTCTCGGCGCCATCTTGAGTTCATGTTCTATTACAGAACTTTCAGGAAATAAGACATGTAGAAATGACAGAGCTGGATCAGCAGGTTCCCTTAACAATTGAAGATAATGAGGTAATTCCCAGTATATTGGCTCAAGAATTCAATCAAAGTCAGGCGTTTATATGTGCCAATGGCAGGTAGGGTTTATTGCCTGTCTCTTGTGAAGGGAAATCTACTGTCAAAATGTGCCTTTGGGATCCAGGCAACATGACTGTGGTAATCTTCTTATATTAGCTATTTATGGCCTCTTTCCTTCTAAAATAAACTTATAAAATGATGCTAATGGGCAAGAAAGGCTATTGGCCTTCCACTGTGTGCGGAAGACTTAAATGTGCTGCTGCAATGTAACACCCACGTGTGAAACCAGAGCTCAAAGGGCTTTGTACCCACACGTAGGCCCCTGAGGCTCATTAGAATAATGTCACATTGATTTTGAAGGAAAAGGTGGATGGATAACAAATATAAAAGAGTGACCCATAGTCACAGTGCCTGGATTATGAGTAATGCCTGGTTATCATGTTGGATTTTGATGGTAGATTCCTTTAAGACACTACTCCAATGTTGGTCATAGTAACCTTCATCGTGATGTAAATGTCACAACTTTTTGTTGTGGGATCCATTCCACTTGATTACCAACCGAACTGAAAATTGAGCAACAAAAGGTCAGCTTATATCTGATGTATTTAGCCATATTCACGTTAAATCGGTGGATGTATACTAACGCTTGAAGTTTACCGAAACAGAAGGCCACATACCAATCAACATTACAAGGGACCTAGACTAGAGAACAAAAACATAGCTAAAGATACATCCATTACTCTCTTTAAAATTAAGACTGGGTCAGTATCATTATGCTCTGCACTAGTCATCCACATTTTACATAAGATGACTTGCCCAAAGCAGAGCCATCTATACAAACTTCTTGGCCAAATGAAGGATGTGTCCCTTTCTGTGGTGTCAGGACATTTGAAGGCTCTCAAAGGTCTGAAAGAGCTCTTCGGTAAATGTGATATTGAACAGATTATAGGATTTCATGCGTTTTTCTTGTCAGCTGTCCTGAAAGTTTTTCTAGCGTCCCCAGTAAATTAATATCAGCACAGCAGCAATACTAAATGGTGCCACTAGGAAATACAATTGTCAACAGGTACCAAGCCCTCAACAGACTCTGAGGGATAAATAAAAAAATTATCCATGATCCATATAGGGGTTGGGGCGGATGTCTATGGCATGTTCCATCCAACCACAGATATGGGATGGTGCATAAATTAATATCTCAGTGCCCCAGCCCTCCAGGTAAAACTGGTAGAAAACAGGACATCAAAGGAGAGGTCCCAAGAAGATGCCAGGGACCTGACTCCTGGCAGCTACATAATATAATAATAATCTTTATTTAAAGCGACAAAGATTCGCATCACGCACAGACCTTGCACCAAATTGGTCCTGTCCCATAGGGCTCACATATATAAACCTACTGGTTTGTTTTGGGTGTGGGAGGAACTGAGACCAGAGGAAACCCACACAAAAACGTAGAGAACATACAAAATCATTGCAGTGTTGACATGGAGGAGACTTGAACCCAGACACCAGTGATGAAAGGCTGTATGCTAACCACTGAGCCAACGTGCTGACCTACACATACAAACTTACTGGCGGATAGTACAATATGGGAGGACTGTATTAGGTCTTGTACGAGTCCAGTAAAAGTTTATTCTTAGTAACCAATCCCTGAATAAACAATCATATACTTTTAATGTATTGCCATAAGGCTTCCCCTATTTTCTTTTTTTTTTCGATTAACAAAAAAAGACCATTGGATATAAGAGTATCTTAATATCATAATTTCCCTTAAACTATGAACTGGTCTTTGACATCAGTAGATGTTACAGCATGGCATTTTTATCCATAACAATCATGATTAAAGTACCAGTAAGCTGAAACGTTGTGATGATGTCACATGTACCATATCCACCATTGCAATATATTTTGATTTGACAAATAGAAAAACCCTTTTTAAGAAGAATCCAATTGGAAGTAATGGTCAGAAGACGTCTATGAAAGACAATAGGTGGTACAGATTTGATCTTCACTCGAATACATAATTGCACAGAAATAATTAGAAGGTAAAGAAACGGGAGAGGAAGGGGTTGTAACTGAAGGACCTCCCCCCAAGGATGTGCCGGGGTTCCAGAACATTAGGGATCATTGTGGCTTTCTTCACAGAAGATTTCACACCAGGTGTATGCGACACATGGGGATGTGAGCAGTGAGACACAGGTATGTACAGAATGCCGATGGTCGTAATGCCCAGTGCAGAATTGGCCTAGGGGGATGTGATCAGAAGTGTTATGCGGAGTGAGCTCTGTTGAAAAATGTTTTAAAAAATTGGAGGAGCCCTGGCAGTAGGTTATGTTCAGCCTGAATATCCAAACACAAGTAAACATTCTATCAGTTAGGTTAAACAAGCATTAAGGTATTTTATTTGCCATTTTTTATCTAACATACAAATTTTTAAAAAAATTACGTTAAAACTAGCGTTAAAAAAATATTTCGATTTTAAAATACAGGTTAACAATATTTAATTTCAAGCTAAATCCTTAACGGAGTCCATCCTTCTCGTTTTACTGGCATTCTTTCCATAGCACGTGAAACATGTTTGGCACAGTAAGGGAAACTTACTCAATATTAATGGCGTGCTGAAAAAAAGGAAAAAGTTATATAAATAAAGTGATGTTTGTTCTGCCATCCAAAATCAAAGAGTATTTCAGAACAACTTGGAGTTAGTTTCTCTGTTCCATGTGATCAAACTATAATGATATGAAATAAACCCTATAAGGCTATGGTCTTAGTTTTAGACACTCCATGTACGTATATGTCTTATGATGGAGTGCTCGGCGTATCTTTTTTAGACTTATACATGGGATACATCGTTCCAACCCTCTCATTGAAAGAAGGAGAACCAGAATGTCCAATCAGCTGAGATCGGGATGGATGCTATATAGTTGACCATGTATACAAACTGAGCGAGGAATTAGGATGGAAACGATGGGGCTGCTGTGTCTTTACATCTGTGTATACTGCTGGATGTCAACTTATACCGTGCAATGAAGGCAAACGGGTGCCTCTGCCTGCCAAAGCTTTCCAGCCTATACACTGAATGGTGCTTAATTTATAAGGATCGCTTATCGCCTTTTGTCGGACTACTAGGGTTTTTAACAGGGTCGGAGCACTGGGATTGTGTCGCACATGATCGGCATTGTGGGCGAGCCAGCGATGGCTCATGGCCAATAGAAAGGGGCGGGGGCGTGTCTTTGGACGATCCGACTGATCGGGGGCTGAGAGTGGGATTCAATTTTTAAATTGTGCGAAAGGTAATGCACTTAAATGCACCTTAAAAGATGTAACTCGTTGTCGGGACCTGAGCAGGGAAGCGACACATGCAGGATATGGGCGCACGATCTTAGTGAATAGCGGCAGATTGCGTTATCGTTGGACACTCAGTGAATTCCAGGGAGGGTAATAAATTCCCCACAATGTGTCTATAAACACAAGACGTGGATATTGCTTAGATGTAAATGAGATGTGCAGGAGCCTAGATTATCATTGTCTTAAAGCACCAGCAATCTAGCATCTTGGTAAGAGATCTAGATTTGCCCGGTTTCGGAAATTCCAGTCAACTCCTGGCAAAAAAAAAAAAAAAATATATTATGTCCCTCAATTATTACATAATATATGAGGTGCTGTTTTATACAGTGCCCTACTAAGAATTATGTTGATTAAGGGTCCCCCTATAATGAGTGGTCTTGTTATATCATGTGCTGTTTGAATTATGAGGTCAGTTATAAACTCAATCATTTATAGATAGATCCCTCTTGGACTAATTATCATAGGACCCCTAATTAATTATTTTTATTAATGTGCTGCCACCTATTAATTGTTTATACATAGTGCACCTAATCAAATGTGTAAATGTACTGCGAAATTTAATATTTTACTTATTAAATTACTCCATAATTATTTACTAAAGTCCCCCCTATAGATTGTTGTATTTAAAGTGTCCAACCATCATAAGTAGCATGAACAAGGCAAAGAAACAGTTGGAGAGTGGTTAGAACTTTGCCTGCAGCAATGGAGGCCTGGGTTCTGTCCCACCCAGGTCAACATCTCACAGATGTTCTATTGTGTTGCGTGGGTTTCCTCGGTTTACTCCCAACTCCAAAAAACATTATGGTTGGTTGATTAGACTGTGAGCACCATTGGGGACAGGACCGATTGGGCAAGCTCTGTGCCGCACGGTGGCCCTATATAAATTAAGAATTATTATATTTATATTAAGCTATTTTATATAAAGTTGCCCCCGCACAATAAATTACTTTATATATAACCACATCTAGTTATTATATTTTAACCATGGGTACACTGTGGATAGGGACCCAGGCCCACAGTTAAATTGACATTTGGTGGGGACATGTGTGGTCTGGTCTTAAGGGGATACTGTCATTATTGAGATGAAACTTAAGGTATAGGGGCATTAAGAGGACATTGTGTATGTTTTGTCAGAATAGGGGCTCTATAACTAAATAGAGGACACTAGGGAGGCACTGGTTGTAAGTATCATGAGACCAGCTACTTGGGACGGTCTATTTTGGGGCTCTGATGCCCCAGCCCGATTCATTATGTGGCTTTGCCCCTTTAATAAATGTTTCTTATGGTCTACTTTCAGTCTGGAGATTTAAAAAAAAAAAGTCCAAAAAAGTCTCAACATACATTTAAAAAATCCCAGCACATACACCAGCCAAAGGACTGGAGTGACTATGAGACATTTTATGGCACTGTATAGTGTTGCACGGCTTTGCATAGTCAAAGTTATATGTTTAAAGCAGATTTATGAATACTCCTGTGAAGACTTTTTAGCAGTGAAAAGGTCCCCCAAAATGATGAAAACCCCCATTGTGGGGATGGGGCGTGGATGGTGCGCATGTTTACATAGAGGTAGTATAGAGGGCACCTGTAATGTCTAGGATCCATGGAGAATTAGTTAATGAAGGTATAAGTAAATGTTCACCACATCCACCACAAACAAAATTAAAATGATCGTGGGGATTTGTGTTTTTTTTTTGGTTCCCACAAAAACCCCCCATCAGCAAACCACAAAATTTTTGTCTAATCTCGGACAACCCCTTTAACTAGTCATATTTCATCACTTACTTTGATCTCTTTTGTACCCATAGTTAAGCTGACAAGCTGAAAGTTCCTTATATTACGTTATCATATAAAGTTTGACAGCCTGAGCCGTGGTGAAAACACTGCCGTGATTGGCTATAACCCATTGAAAGAAGCTCAGATCCCAGGCTACAGTCCCAGACCACACAGAAAGATGTTTAGTTGCTAATGTATACCTGAGCTATAATATGTGATTATAGTTGTGAACTGAGTGTTTACAACCCTCCCCATGGCTGAGTAAAAGCTGAAGATTAAAGGAACCTCTCACAGCGGACCTAATTTTCAGAAATACAGGTTGACAGAAGCCTATTACAGCTGCAGTGCAAAAAATGCTCAGCATTTATAAGCATTTGATTACACGTATTAATTGGTGTATAACTTACCTTGAACATTGACAAAATCCTGGGGGGTAGTCACAAAGAACTGGGTTGGGCATTTTAAAAAACAACTGTGACTAGTCTGTGTACTAACTCTTAGATATTAGCCCCCACCGTTGTGCTCAGCACCGCTACTCCTCCTTCTCCTTACACAGAGGTCACAGCCGGAGAGCTGTATCAGTGGGGACGGAGGAGCTGGGGGCTAAGATGTGAGGAGTGAGCAGCACAGACAAGTAACATGTGTTTTTAAAGCCATTTAAACCAAAGCCCCTGTGATACCCAGGATTTTGACGGGTGCAAAGTAAGTTATAACATACAATTCTATTGTAATGCAAAGATGCTAGAAAGACAGAGAGGATTTTGAACTACAGCTGTATAAGCTTCTGCAGACTGTTTTAGTGAAACTAGGTCCCTGTTGACAGGTTTCCCGTTAAGCAGACATCTACAGTAGTTGATGAAGCCGTTCGTGGTAAGAGCACAGAGAATGAGGGCAACCCATTGCAGTTGGAGAAGTATAATCCTAGATACAACAGGATATGATGAAACAGCTGCTTCCACCTAGCAAATCAGAAGTTCTTAATGGTAAAACTGCTCTTGCGTCCTTTTAAGGAAACAAATAATATGGAGATAGTTTGTGTTAGGGAGGTCAATATGGAAATCAATGCAGACAAATGTTTCAAAGATGAATAGCCATATCTAACACTAACATGGTCATATCCATATAAAATTACACCCTTGTCGGTGGTCACACTGTACTGCGCTAAAACTTAAAATATTTCATAGAGGTAAATACTATAGGCCGCATTGATGGAAGCGTCCAGAAAATTTTAACTTTGACTTTAGTCTGTCCTTTTGTCTTTACCACATAATACATTCATAGAAAATTAAATAGTAGGTTGTGGGTAACACAAGTCAAATTCAACAAAGTAAATATCTTACGTAGTAGAAAAAGTGCAGAATAATTCCGGCACTGAGTGTTAGAATACAAACCTTTTATGCAGTGGAACGCTTTACAAATTTGGAGCCATTCAAATTGTTTGATATCTATTCATCTGCAAGCCATTTTATATAGCACTTGCAAAATTACATCTTATTTTCATCCATTCAGAGCACAAGCTGTATCGAATATCTCTGAGCATGCCAAATTATGCCCGCGTCGTCACATCACCCGCCAACAAAAATAATTCTTCTAGAGAACAATCTGACCAATAAATTGTATGTTTAAAAGATGGATGTGGCACCGCTTATATGAACTTTTCACTTCTTCACATAGTCTTAAAGGGGTTTGCCTTTAAAAATAAAAAAAATATGTTTATTCCCTGTTACTTAGGATGAAAAGTGGTGACAGTTGTTATCACCATTATTCTTAATTACAAAGAATTCGGGTTCATATACCGTTCTCATTCATCCAGTTAGTATGTCACATGAAAACACCCTATCGTGGTAGAAACATGCATATGCAAAATTCACGGATCCTCCACATTTACAGTGAGCAGAACTAAAATCTGAACTTAAAAACCCATAACATCTTTGTAATGTAGGATTCAGTTCATTGAACACAGGATAGTCCGTAGTCCGACAACCTTTATCAACATCAAGGGATGACACCATGGTAGCCTCTGAGGACCATTATTTGGTTAAAGTCTGAGAAGGGGATACTCGGTTCTTCGGTGGCGTGTCGAGCATTAGAGAATCCTCTGGGGCCCCAGAGTTTCCTACACTTCATAATAGTACCCCAAAGTCGTAATTCGAAGTAAATGGAGTACTATTTGATATTAACATAGTCATATAGAATAATTCCATATTATGATAATTAGATCTTTATGATGATACATCCTACATGATATGAATTGTTTTATTTATTTTATGGATCGAAGGGTGGGCCATCAAATTACCACTGTGGTAGGCCCAAGGTACGCATTCCAACACTGTTGGTGGATCAGTTACCACTGCTCACAGGAAAACCTTGGATTAGAAGGAGGGAAGTAAAGGAGTACGGTATTGATTTAGTCAAGCATCCTAGCCTCTGAGCAGAAACAGCGGTAGGATGTCAGTCCTATGTAGGCATGTCTACCCTGATACTATAAAATATGAGCTGTTTTTTTTTACATTTAATAAGCTATGACATGTTGGATAAAATCATAAGCCATACACACTCTGTGGTTCCCTGTTCCTTTCCCAACATTGGCCAAATCATGCTGTTGTGCACTGCTGTCCACCCATCATAGCGTCTGCTTTTGCCAGTGGCAGAAAACAAGACACCAGTGGGCCCCAGTGTAAAACTCTTATCAGTGGCCCCAATTCCTAAACAATGCTACCAGCCCCACCCCGTATATTACTCAGAATACACATATAAATAACGCTCACAGACATATGCTCACATTACACTATAGATGAATTAAAGACTATAAAACAACACCATGCTTAATACCAGCTGGCAATATACTGCACGATTAACCATATAATGCCCAAAATTGACAGAACTCCGTGGCAAATTAAGACTGCAATCGGCCCTACGATGTATGATATTACGTCCCTACAAGTCTTAATTCATTCCTACTATGTACGGAACAAGCTTCAGAAGATGGAGCATGTGACCAAAAAGGTCTACTTTCAACTCTGCAGTATCTGGACGTCGGAGGATCTACCAAATGTTCAAAATAACTCTGTGTAACATGGTATTGAGAGCAGGACAGATGTACAGGATGTCTGGTTGTAAGACCCTTTCATATGAAATTTGGTGGGGGGTTTTGTTGGCCATGGTCCCCCTAGCGGTTTAGGTCTGGCTACCTCCCCAACCGCCTATATTTAAAATCCACTAATGACATCACTTACTGTATAAATTAGTCGAATCTCTGCCTAGTTACCTCGGTGAGGCCTGGTCCATCCTGGTCTTCATCCTGGTGGACCCATCACAGAGACAAATAGTTACAGATTACAAAATTATTACTCCAACAGGGTTTTTTTTGTTATGAAGTGAACTGTAGTTTTTGTTGAGTCCCTTGAGGGTCCCCCACCGCTACCAACAAAAACTAAAGTTCACTTCACAAAAAAAAACCCGGTTGGAAGGGTAATAATTTGTATCTGTAACTAATTGTCCATCTGTGAGGGTCCACCCGTGATTCCGTCCCCTGTCTGTCCCCGGCCCTCCCCTCTTCACTTTCTCCTTCCTTTTCCTCCTTTCCCCCTTCCTTTTCTTTTTCTTTTTTTCCTTCTTTTTCTTTTTTCTTCTCTTTTTCCCCCCCTGTACTAGCCTTTTTCATACTTTATTTTTATTTTGTATTTTATGGTGGTGGTGAGCTAGCCAAATAAACCAATTGAAATAATATTTTAATCCTTTTGGTATTCTTTATGCAGGATGTTCAATATGAAATTTTTTTTAAGTAGTTTATGACATTCCAGATGTAACCAATATCAATGGTATTTTTTATTTGTTTAGCGCCAACTATCCCTCCAGCCTGAAGCTCCTTTTTACCAGCCGGTGAGCACTTCTGATGGAACGACTATACAAACAACCATATCAACTAAGTTAAGTACTGCTGTGTGTGGCTGTGGCGGTTGCACAATAAACAAAACTGTAGTGAAATGCTGTCGAAATCTCTGCCTCTGGTGATCCATGTGAAAGGCTAGTACCCACCACTAACCCCATTCACCCACCATCAGGATCCCATATCTTAATTGGGGTGCCCCATGGAAGAAAACCTTCATAACAGACGGGACAGGCTTTTTTACTATGAAGAAGTGTTCAATCTGGGAAATAAGCCTGCCTCAGGCGCTGGTCACAGCAGGACAGCAGAGATCTAGAGACTGTTTCCATGTGGATGGTATGAGGGCCTAAAGCCACAGATGGGGGTTGAGCTCACAGCCCCAAACACTGGCAGGATGCTTGGCATTGCCACGAGTGAACACCAGGATTGGCTAATTCCACCCTGTGCCTCTTCACAGATTCACACTGAGAAGATTTGTTGACAGATCGTGACCGAATCTGGAGGGGGATGGTGGAGAGTGATATCTATGTCTGTAACATTCATAAGGATGACCGGTGCAGTGGGTAAGAAATGGTGTGGGGTGGCATTTCTTTGGAGGTTCAACAAGCCCTCCATGTGCTCACTAAGGTAGACTGACTGCCATTGGGTACCGAAATGAGGTCTCAGACCCATTGTGAGACCAGATGCTGGTGTGGTGGGCCCTGGGTTCCTTCTAATCAGGACCCAATGTTAGACTCAGAGGCTGGAGTGATGTAAACAATTCCTGCAAGATAAAAGGCATTGAAGCTATGGACTGGCCCGCTGTTCCCCAGAACTGAATCCACTTAGGCAATCGGGGACATTCATTAATCACTCCCATGCACTAATGTCACGGGCACCAGATACTGTCCAGGCAGTTGGCGGATTGCTAGTCAGGTCGGGGAGTGAACCCACAGGAGCCATCCAGGACCTCATTCAGACGCATTGCGAGGCATTGGGGAGGTTCATACGGAACGAGGAGACCAATACAATATGAGCATCATTCTGACTTGTTTATTATATCAAAGTTTGGAATCAGCGTAAGTGGTTTTTCAACTGTAAGTTTGAGGATGACTACAAATCCAGCATTGTGATTTTATTGTCAGCTATTCAACTCTGTACAGAATACAAAGTTTCAAGTTCCCTTCTAATGATAATCTTTATTATAAAGCCCATCAAATTCCATAGGCTTTTACAAATAATAGTTTCCTTGATTTTATGACAATGTAGAACCTTGAATTCGCTTAAATATAGCCTAGCAACTATAGCTCATTTATAATGAGCTAAAAGTTGATGCCCGAAATGAGTCCCAAAGTCATTTGTTTGCATGCCCGGGCCACCTTACCGTATGGCACCATGCCCCCCTCCCCCCATGCTTTTTTCCCATGTAACCCAATGTAGAGGAGGGGGTCTGGTGCTTTCTCTGTCTAGACAAGAAGTTTGCTGGTAAAAACCATTTCTGGAAGTTAGAGTAGAATCGGCGTATTTCTACAGAGAAATGTTAGATCCAGCGTTACTAACGTGCTGGGTGGATTTGCTTATTCATAAGCCCTTAACAGCTCAGATGATCTCTCCCATGGCCTATTGCAGCCCCTGGTACCTGCCCTTGCTGCTGACTTATCGTCGGGCTCTGCATGGATATCTCATTGTGAAAGGTATAAATAAGCACAGGCTGATATACCCAATTAAACATCAAAATAATGCTATGTTTAGGGCTGCTCCAGTGGGGCCGCATGATACAATTAACAATGACAATGTACTGGGGGAGTTTTAAAGGGATGGGGGGGTATGTCGTATCCAGGACGCTGCACTGTGCCAAGTGTAATTGCTGCATCTTCCCCACTTGAAGGAGATTCAATATCCTCTTATATCAGGCCCTAAACACCCTGTGGTATGTCGTTCTGTAGATCATTCACTGGAGTGAGGATTGTAAAAAGCAGAAGAGTGTAACATTTAATTAGACCTTGAAACAATAAACAGGCTTAATAAGCGGCATGAAAGGTGAAAGTTCCCATTGCACACCTGAGTGTATTAAGGAAGGGAGGGCCCATACACCCTCAACCATTTCATGCTGACTCTGTGCCCTCCGATCCTCATTATGGATAAAAAATATGTGGACACCACTTAAGCCTGTGTTTGCTTTTTATTTGATTCCTCTTCCTGTAGACTGTCATAAAGGACAATGAGCCTACGTAAAAAGTGTCAGACTTCAAAGGCCGGGCCAAGATCTTTAAACAACGCTCATATTGTAGAGGTTTCTCACCGCGGCCCACCGGTATCTGAGGAGCTTCTAAACTGCACTCATCTTACTTACTCATCCCAGTAGGATCCCAATTCACAATCGACTTTATGTTCTTCTCTATTAACCATTAGATGTCATAAAGCTGTGCCGATATCAGGCCTCTGGTGATGGGAAACGTTCTGGAAAACATGTTAAATAACACAGAGCTCTCCATATTATTGCATTCAGGAATGTACTACACTATACTACTACATGTACTTCCCCTCCAATGATAAGAAGATATCACCGTAAACTTAATCTGTCCCATTTGCCCTAAGTTGTTAAATTCAAAGACTAGTAATGGTACTTGTTACTGAGAAATCAAGGACACCTATCAAGTAAGAAGTACAATACAGGGGTCCCCTACTTAAGGACACCTGACTTTCCAGACACTCTAGTTACAAACGGACCCCTCTGCCTCCTCTGACCTGGTGAAGAGATCTGGATGTTATATAGTCCAGACTTGCAATGATCAGCGTAAGGTGTCTGTAATGAAGCTTTATTGATATCCTTGGTCCCATACAGGGAACATTTGGAAAAAAAAATTTGGAAACTCCAGTTGGTCATGGGCAAACATTGTTTGTCTGGCCGATACAATCATAAAATATTACAGTTCCGACTAACATAGAATCATCTTAGAACAAACCTAGGAATTCTATCTTGTATGTAACCCGGGGACTGCCTGTATTCTCTGCCTTCAAATTGCTTTGCTATTCACAGGTATAGAGGAGGGAGGAAGAACTGTGACTGTTACGGTTATCTCTAATATGTACCATGTGATATAGAATGTTTTATCTTTACTAAAATGTAAGGCCCCCTTACACTTGCGTTTTTTCAACACGCGCGTGTTCTGCGGATTTTGACTGTGCAGAACTTGCATGCACTTGAACCCGTGTAACAATAGGCTTTTCAGATTGCATTTTTTTCATGACATACGCAATTTTTGTTAATGAACATTTAAATTCAGCATGCCCTACTTTTGCAGTCAAGCGCGTGGACAAACGCAACATACAAGTCATGGAGACCGCATCAAAAAAACGCAATTGGCACAAGTGTGTGCTATCAGTTATTTGTTATTTTTAAATCAAGGAAGGGTACACACAGACAGGTGCAAGTTTTTCCCGTGACTATACAGAGATAATGGGGGTCTTTACTAAGGGAACCGATTGCGTTTTTCAGAAGTGTTACCGAATATACGATTTGCACGATTTTCCCTGGATTGCCGGGTTTTGGAGCAAGCGATCAGATTGTGGCGCATGGCGCCGGCCATGCACGCGACGGGAACGGGGCGGAGGCATGGACGAACGAAAACCCGATTTGAGTCGGAAAAAAAACCGCCGCATTCATTAAAAAAAAACAGGTCGATGGACACGCGCTTACCTTCATCAAGGGTGGCTCGGTGAACTTCCAGTGCGTTCGTGATCTCAGAGCAGCACAGCAGCGACACCTGCCTGGTGGACGTCAGAAGAACTGCCTTGTGAATCCAGGCCGGACCCGAATCCACCACAGAGGATGTGCCCTTGATCGCGAAGGACAGGGTAAGTAATCTGCCCCAATAAGACAGTGATAATGGAAACTTGCCACCTGTTCTATTGTTTTCCACCTACCTGATTTTGGCTTAAATAACGGACGGAAAAACAGAGATGTGAACGGCCCTAAAAATTATTTCAAATTAAAATTCGTAACAATACTTAAAGGGGGGTATTTCCGTTGGAATATGAACATCTCACACAAAAAACCATGATGATATAAATAAATGAATCCAGCATTACTCAATGTCATTAGGAACAAAACGGAAGCTTAAATAGTTTGATTTATGATTTTACAAAATTTATGGCCTCTCAAGTAGTGGAGTTATCACCAAGAGGCTGCCTGGAAACTACAAGTCCATGTCCTTTAGTTTCTACAGTAACTCCTATACCCACTTAGCTCTGCTCCCAGTGATGATTGTTGTGTCTGTTGTGTTGTAACAGGGACTGTCCTGACTCTGTTTCCATAGATAGTATGTGTGTAATTCCTCACTGACACATCACCACAACACTGGCCAGACTGGATGCACTTCAACCAACCGAACTTACACCAAACCATCGTGGTGATAACATGACCGGCCCAGGAGTTTTGCAGGAGTTGTGATGGACATGTGGAAAATTAACGGACAATGTAAAGGGACAGTAGCATTTTAATTCTTCATTACAGTCTATGTCACCAGCACTTTTTTTGTTTGCGTGCTGTGCTTTTGGGAAACTTTTACAAGAGGGGAGTTTTTTTGCAACACAATCTGTGGACTTTGCAGATAAAGTGGTCACATTGACCAAACTCATAGGTGATCCAATGACTCCAATGGCATTCAAACTTATTCTCGTATCAAGAATAGAGGGATATTGTCCCTGATCTCAATTAATCAAAGACTTCTGGGGAATAGGATGAAGAGACAGAAAGGCTTTTCTCATATGTGGGTTAGTTCTTCAAAGACGTTTTGATAACTTTGTTCCTGAGGAGTTGTTAAAAAAAAAAAAAAAAACTGGGGGAAGCACGGACATAAGAATTAAGACCTTTTGCCCTGTGGGCACCCAATTATGTGGTGATAATTTATGGATTTTTCTTCCATTGGGGGGAGATTATCAGAAGCAGGACGTTTATAGTTGGCTCACAGCCCAATCAGAGCACGATTATTGATAAACAGCTTGAGGTGAGGTGTAGTTGTTTTTTTTAAAGGGAATCTGTCAGCAGTTTGTTTTTCAGCCAGGGTGTTTGAACTTACAAAGCTGCAGACGTGTAAGCTCGTGGTCACAGAGGGGGGGTGAAGGGTTGTAACATAGGTAGAAATGAACATAACTGTGAAAAGAACACAGTTAGTATCATATCCCCTGTAGCTCTTGCAGTATCTGCATGGGTATTCCAGCCTGAAGAAGAGCTTTCTGATTATTGCAGAAGCTGCAACTCTGGAATATAAATTACTTCACAGTCATGGTGATACAAAGCTTTATAACGACCTAGACCTAGTAGCACTTTATATGTCAAAAAGGGATAAGCAGAAATGTAGTTATGTATTAGGGTTACAGTTTGTAAATTACAGTTATATACCAAGTATCCCTTGGTGCATTTTTGCTTCAAAAAATTTGGTGGCCAGCAAAGAAGAGAGAGATGTGTTTATTTAAAAAATTGTCGAAACTTACACTCTTGGCTAGTGATTTGTTTACCAAGGCATCTGTTAGCGGGGAATTAGTTTTTTTAGGTAATAGTTTTTTATGATCAAATCACTAAAAGTTTGGCGATATTTATTTGTTGATTTTAATTTACGATAAAGGATTTTTTGACCATACAGGCAGTCCCTGGGTTATGTACAAGATAGGTTTGTAGGTTTGTCTTAAGTTGTTAATGTATGTAAGTCGGGAACAACTTTTCTTTATAATTGTAAATTTGAAGACAAATTTTTTTTGGTTACCGTTAAAACAATGAGATTTTAAAAATGTTGGGTTGTCATCAGAAACTAGGATTACTAATAAGCTTCATTGCAGATAAACCTTTAACCCCTAAGGATTGCAGGGTTTTTTTTTTCGCTTCATTCGCGCTCTCCACCTTCAAAATCCCCATAACTTTCATTTTACGGTACGGACCTGGTTGAGGGTTTATTTTGTGCTTTTTAAAATTACATTTACTTCCGTAAATGTTTTTATTTTAACATGCGTGTACTGCGAAGCTGAAAAAAAATGTGGATGAAAAAAAAAGTCTTGTGGGGAGGCTCAGTTTGTACGCTTTGATGTGCGCTCAACTAACACCTTCAGCTTCTTCTTTGGTTCGGTTGCGTCGCGGGTGGTGATACCAAAATTTATATCGTTTATTGTTGTTTAATAATTTTCAAAACTTAAACGAATGGTACAACAAAGAAAAAAAATGTTGCACATCTTCGGAAGCTAATAACTTTTTCTACTTTGGCGCACCAGAGCTGTGTGAGTGTCATTTTGGCAAAATGAGGAACCTTTACATTGCCTACTATTTTTTTTTGTGGTCTTGTCCGACATTTTGATCATTTTTATTCCCATTTTTTATGTGATTGAAAAAGGTGTAATTTGGTTGTATGGTTGTAAAAGCGCCATTTCGGACATTTGGGCTCATTCCCTCCTCGGAGGTTCACTCGCCGCCGCTAACCGTTTTATATCTTTGATAGATCGTGCATGTTGTGACGCGGCGATACCCGAATGGGTTGTGAGGGTACTGTTTTATTATTTTTATATCAGTGCTAGCGAAAGGGCGGGTGATTTGAATTTTGAAGAGTCCTGAATGTTTTTGGTGTTTTATTTGTTTGTTTTCTTTTTTGCCAAAACCGAGTGCTTCGAAAAGCTAGGGTACATTAAACTACTAGATGGTCAGACGCCTCCACCATATAATGCCAAATACTTCGTATTGAATATATGGCATCTTTGGAAGCTCAGTCATTACAATGACCACTGGCTAATTGTAACGAATCTGATATTCCAGATAGGCCTCGGGTCAAACGAAAAGACCCGAGGCTACAATGGCAACCGATCGCTGCCCACGATGAGTCCGGGGCGCGGCGAGGCGATCGAAATAAAGATGTTTGGCGCGCCTGCCAGCAGCATGAAAGGGTTATAGCCTCGATCGGCAGCAACCGACCACGGTCTTAGCGGTGGGGGTTGGCTGTGAATATGAAACACCCCACCTCGTATGAAAGAGGGACCCGTGAGCCCTCTTCATACATTCAATATACCTCTGCGGCGTATTGAGCTACAGCGCAGAGCTGTCAGGGGTAATAATTGTTATAGATGTTTAATTTGAGCCTAGGGCTAAAGTAAAGTAAAACTTACCAATTACCAAGAGGTCCGTTTGGAACTAGGGTCGTTCTATAAGTTGGGGTGTGTTCTTAAGTAGGAAACTGCCCTGTACTAATTGACTGTGGATATTTGATTCTTTTAATATGTTTCTTATTACCACTGTTATTGAAAAAGTCGAATGCACGGTGGTTGTATGTTTTAAACAAAAGCTACGAAATTCTCCAAACATGTTGATTTGGGTTGGTTTTTAGACTTTTGTGGGGATCTTTCATTTGTTACTTCGGTCAACAGCAAAATATATCATACATGCTTTTTTTAATTTAAAATAAATACTCTTTGAATTAAAATTACCGAAGGTTGCCTTGTGTTGAGGAACATGGATGTATTCATACTCTGACATGTTATTTTTTGAAGAGTACTCTTCAGTTCATAGCAAGAAGGCATATAAAAAACAACATGTTGAGGTGAACCTATGACAGTGAAAATGAAAACGTATTTTGTTTCAAAGCAATTACAAAAAACATTATGTTTTTCGAAACGTAATGAGAATTATCAAGTAATCGGAAGGACGAATAGACATGAAGTTCAATAGAAAAACATTCACCATCAGTGATAAACGATTTTGTATCTAGAACACTGCGGGTGAATGTTGTTACGACGTTCCTCACACTGTTTCTTTTCCCAGTTCCAGCAGCGGAATATTCTTAGGATTTTTTAGTAATAATGTTATGGCGTCTCTTTTTAATTACAGAACAAGAAGGCAAATCCTTCATATCTGGTCAAATAGCTCCCAATCCAAATTCTTTGTCGGTTATTGTCTGCTTCTCTTAGTGGAAAGGGCAGCCATTACGTCAAATGTCAGGGTTATTGGTAGATTCAATTGCTGTATTAAATAATTATAATAAATAATCCTTATTTATATAGCGCACACAGAGTACACAGAGCTTCCCAAATCAGCCCCTTTCACCATGGGCTCATACTAATTCCAACCTTCCCAGGATGTTTTTGGAGTGTGGGAGGGGAAACCGGAGACTGGAGGTAACCCCGCAAACTGTTTAGTATGAGCTGTCCTGCTTTTCCCAAGCATCTGGACGTATGTCCAGGGCTTTACCATTGGAAGCACCCCACTAAGGACCACAAACATGGAGGGGCTTGGTATAGGGGGTTAGGGTACTATAGAAAATGGTCGTTAATAAGGAAAGCTGAAAAAGGGGGAACATTTTATGGTGGGGTCACGAGGGCAACGAAAGGGGAACTGGAGTTGACTACAAGATTCACGGGCATTATAAGCAGGGCCGGCGCCAGGTTTTAATGGCCCCTGGGCGACCAGAAGCCTTAGTGGGCACCTCCGTGGGCTGCCCTCCAGTGGCCCACACTGCCATGCGGAAACACGGATACCCACCCTTCTTCCACTGCGGACACACATTGACCACCCCAAAAATCCCCTGCGGCACCATGACCCCCCTCACCCCCCTGCGGACACATGGAATACACCCTCACCTTGCATAAACATTGACACCCGGACACCCCTGCGGACACATGACCCCTCACCACCCGCGGACCACTGACTACCCCCCCCCTGCAGACACAATGACACCTGTGACCTGACACACTCTGACCCCCCCCTCCTCCCCCCTACGTTGCGGACAACGGACCCCCCTCTACCCCCTGCAAGACACACTGAACCCCCATTTCCCTGCGGACACACTGACCTCCCTTCTTCCCCGCGGACACAATGACCCCCTCCCCTCTCCCCCTGCGGACACAATGACCCCCCCTCTTCCCCTCGGGACCACTGACACATCCCTCCCCCTCTCCCTGCTGGACACACTGACCCCCTCACTCCACCCTCTCCTGCAGACAACACTGACCACCTCCCTTCCCCCCCTCCTCTCCTTGCGACACCACTGACACCCCCCCCCCCCCCCCCCCCCCCCCCGTGGAAAGAAAAAAAAAAAAGAAGTTACCTTCCTGGTTCCCCCTGGAAGCAGCGCTCTGCAGCTGTCTCTGCTGGGCTCCCGTACGCGCCGGCTCGAAGCACACGTTGACCCGATTGACGTCATCATGTGCGACCCGGCTTCAAGAGCTGTCGCAGACCCTGTGGAGTGGTGCATCGTGGACCGGGAAAGGTGAGTTTAGATTCTGATCTATGCTGCGCTCCGACCAGCGCAGCTCATAGAGAAGAAAGTGATCGATCGGAGGTGATCAATTGTACCAGTGTCTTATAGTACACTGCGTAATTGGATCGGGGGCCGAGTGGGCCCCTCCAGTACCCAGGGCCCGGCACTTGCCCGGGTTGGCCGGGTGATGGCGACAGGCCTGACATGATTTTATAGTAAGGGAGATCATTAGACAGTGGGGACATTGTACCGGATAGGCGGTGCCATTATTAATTAGGGTCCATATAAAGGAAAACCCGCTTCAGCCACCTCACAGGTTCAACTCTCTACAAGAGGCTAATCCAATGAAAGAAAAAAGCTTTTCAAAGACACTGTGACCTTTATGTTCAAAGCATGCAAAAGTTCAGTTGTCCATCCTAAAAAACCAATGGATTTCAGGTGGATAAACACCTTTAATATTCGGCTTAATAGTGGAGTAGTAACACTTAAATCCACCTGATCTCTTCCATATGGCGATCTATGATTCCATTACAAATGCAAAAATTATTATATTAAAAAATAGAAAGAAACAAAACTAACAATGTGGGACAGGTTATTTTTTTCAATTATAAAGCATAAAAATACATTTGAATATAAATAGCCCATGTGCTAAAGATATGTTGAGCATGTGTGACTTTCTGAGGCTGGTTCTCCTATATGGCAGTGCCAAACCCTCCCACCTAGGTCCGATCACATGATTACAAAGTACAAATACATATTCGGAATGGAAAATGTGTTACATGAAAGTACGGAAAACCAGTGACATACTTTACAAAAAGTGCTATTTGATATAAACTTTATTGCCTATTATAAAGGCCTAAATAATGGGCTCCAATACAGATGCCACATGATATATAAAGTTTTAGAGTAATCGACTTTTTTGTGGCAGATTCTCCGGGCCCCGAGTAACTAGGATATATACGTGTGGTGCAGCCGCAGATGAGATTGGTGATATGTGGATTTTTGCAGTGTGTTCAATAGTGGGTAATTGATAACAAGATAGGATCGCATATCCACATGAGGGCGGGCGGGCCTGATAATGCTCACCATGAGGCAATAAATAGGCCCACTTGGTGGGAGGAAAGGCGAAAGTCACCGGGGGGGAACCCATAGACATGGGGGTAAGTCGTCTCGAGAATAAAAATCAAAGATCGTATCTACGATAAAATTAATAAAACGGGACATCCAAAAACTTACTGAAGATATTGCAAGTTAAGTATAGAGTATATATGTTTAATGTGATGCGTGATTACAGCGACATTGTAAAGTTTGTGTCAAAATTTACAAGAATTGACAGACAGAAAGTTGGGATGGTGGGCTAGTGATACATCATTTGCCATCACAAAAAGCAGAAATAAATCTACTACTCAAAGAAGAGGAGTTCTGTCATGGTGCAAGATGGCCCGGGTTTTTTGGTAATCCCTACTGTTTCAGCTTTCTCACCACCATAAAAAACAGCAGCTGTCAGAAAATAATTTTTGGGGAAAAAAAAGGGTATTATTTTTTATTATAATAGTTATATTGCATATCCATTTGAATTGAGGGTGTTTTTAAATACATACAAGATCATAAAAAAATGTAATCAAAGTGCTCTGCTCTGATGCGATTGATTGGGTGTTACATTTTCAAAGAAACAGTAGATGGGTGACATGAAATGTAATGTGTTATAATAAACATTTCTTTGACATTTGTTTTTCGGCTCAAGGATTCAGTGAGTTAACAATGTAAAAATGGTCTTTGAAGAGTGAAAGAGCGCCGGAAGAGTGCCCAATGTAAAAGAGTGCTAAAGATTTATGTTTGATGTTTGAAGTCTTGCAAATTAAAATTAGGGCAATATTAGAGAGTATCTTTTTCATATTTACTAGTGTGAGAATGTTTCACTAAATTTTAAGGTTAGTAATTACCCGTAATCAATAAATGGTGTTTTTTTGTGATTAACGACACTTTCAAGATACCCGAGTGCATGCACATCATTAGTTCGTACACAGCAAAGGTGCCTGTTCTGTGAATCATTACGTGTCTCTGACCCCAGCTTGTGCCTTCAGTTTCACCCCTTATTCACAACTGTTAGGACTCTTTCATTGTCTCTGTTTTTCACATCGTGGTTCGTGATTTCCAAGGATGCATCACTTAACCATTCACTACGGGCGGTTGGTTTCACAATGGCTTGTATTTTCCTGATCGTTATAATGGAAAAAAAAATTATGAAATTTGCCCATTTTTTCATGATTGGGATCACGGAAGGCAATAGAAGTCTATGGGTCCGCAAAAAAAAATGATGAACATCAGTTGGTTGTCACTGAGGAGGCTTGAAAAAACTAGGTGTGATGTTGTCAAAGCAATGTTACACCTTCATTTTTAGTGGACATGAGACAAAATGGATGCATCACAGAGACAACTGGAAAACAGACGAGAAGACACAACCGAGACGGAAAAAGAAGGATAGGCGGAGGAAGTGATCCCAGACCAGTCTTGGATTCGGAGCCACACTTCATGACTTTCGACTTCTTTTGACTTTGCTGAATTGATTTATCAGAAGTTTAGTCAAACCTATTACAATAACAAGTACATTGATTTATAAAAATACTTGGTGCTGTCGCATAAAGTGTATTACTAATAGAAAGAATCAATCTCTGCAGGAGCCATAACAAGTAGGACACAAACTATTTTAAACAGCTTTAGCAACATATGTTAATGTAAACTGATCTAGGGTATTCAGTTTCTACTGTATCCCGTTCCATGATCTTGAGTCTAGATACAGATCCCCAAATCCACTGCTATTAATGTGTGTGGTAGGTTTTTTGGCGTTAGGGATTAAACCCAAAACAAACCGCAGTATAAAGGTGTCCAGTGCTTCCAAATGATGAACTACCGCGGGTGTTTCAGCTTGTACTCAAGCCATCACCTTCTGGCAAAGGATTGCGTACCAAGTCAAAACCAGTTGCAATTTGGCAATAAAGAGAACATAGTTCACTTATTGTGGTGTGAACGGACGGTTCATCATTTCGAAATGGCGGGACACCTTATCATAGTGTTGTTTTGGGGTTCTCCACTAAGCTGCTTTTAATCCAAAATTTTACGTGGAGGAGTCACGATTGGAGGAAAACCAAATACAAATTCTTAATTTGTGAGTGACCTATGGGGATAGTCCAGTCATCCATCTGTTCAAATCACCTATTTTATGTCTTACATATTGTGTACTGTCTCTCACTGTACTTTTTTTGGCATCTGTAAGTGCTGGTCTGCTTCGAGAATGAATGAAGAACACCCCAAAGTGATGTAAAAGATTTGAAGGTGGTGAGGAGATGGAAGGTCTCTCTCCATAACAAAACTTTCAAAGATACTGCCTAACTTTTTATGCTAAAAGTTGTAATGGATAAAACTCTGTTGTGTATCAGGACAATCCGTGCCCACTGTCTAAAACTTTTAACCATGTAAATACAATTAAATCTTGTTAAAAAAATAAGCACTAGTATGTTATAGATGAAGTGTACATCCCCCCTCTGCTGGTCTATGTGTTGGGGATTCATAAGTCCATCCTAGCAGAGCCAAGCAGCACTGCAATTTGTAGGAAACTGTGAGGCACAGATCAGGTCTTGTCAACAAGCAAGGCAGAAAAAAATGCAATGATCTCTTTTTCATCTCTTGAGAACCAGCCCCAACTAATTTTTATTCTGACGATTCACTACTACGTATGTATTTTGGCCTTGTCATGTAAACATATCATAAATGTGGGCTGTAACTATTTACAGATGGAATGGCGGTCGTTGCTGGAATGACAAATAATGTTTAATGGGTTGTCTCTTATTTTTGTCGGGGCACATCCAAAAATTTATGATTGTACAACAGAGTGATTCTTTAGTATTTTCCCAGTGGGCAACTTAGATAGGGGAAATTGTATCACTTCGCAAGATCTGTGGACATCTTACTGATTTGTAATGACGGCCATAGTCAGTAAAATAAATGGGCAGAAGAGATGGATTTGTCAGAGCACTATTACATTTCGGTTTCATTTATCAGTTAAGACAGAATCATAAGTGAGATCACAGTCGAGAGGAGATTTATTGTCTTACCAGCAGTCGGTCAGATCCGGCGTCTGGCATATATTAATTGGTTTTTTTAGTTATGGACATTTAAAAAGGATATGACTATTAAATATCACAAAAATATTCAGAGATCGGCAGGATCCACACACAGTGGTCGAGTAGCTTCCAGACAGTTGTAAAAACAAAAGCAGTTCTCGAACCAGGGAGATTTATAGTTTGGGCCCCAATAGACTTCCTGATTCCCAATAGGAGAAGAGTTCGTTTTAGGAGACTGAAGACTTATTTTGTTGGGGTCCCTAACTTGTCAAAAATTTGTTTAACAGATCTGCCAAGAAAGAATTAAGTCTATGCCCAGGCTGCCTCACAAAACCTTACAAGGGTCATAAACAAGGTTAAGTAATACAGTAACTGTAGAGAGGGTCAAGCACATGGCAGGAATGGAGTTGGGATATCCAGGAAGTAGAAGTAGAATAAATATCGCAAGACTTGAACAGCGCAACACAAAAAAAAAAGTTCACAAAAAGCAGAAAGAAAGGACAGAACCTGTGTGGGAATGGGGTTTTGGTCACCTGGCCAGTCTTTGGGGAGGTTTGACGTCACCTAGAGGATTCTTCTGGTGTATTCTCGGGACAGCCGCCCCACTGGAAGAAACGGTTTGTAACGAAGATGGCTAAATAGAGAGCAGATAATGGATGAGGATGATGTTACAATGTGTCCAAGTACAGAGGTAATTTACATGTTAGCTAAGGAGGGTTAGTACTTGGGTAGAATTGTCGAATGTAAGACTTGCAGACATGTTGCTTAATAGGTTGACCCTCCAGGGCCCAAAAAAATCTGTATCCAAGAATCAAAGGGAGAATGAATTTAAGAAAAAGGAGAGAATGAAATAGGTTTGGATTGGTTAGGGGATGTGGAAACTCATATACAGGCGGTACTCTACTTAAGAACCACCGACTTACAGATGACCCCTAGGTACAAAACAGACCTTGGATGTGGTAAAAGGCTTGTAACTTAGCCCTAGGCTACAATAATCAGCTTATAACGTTATCCAGGTGTCTGTTAATTAAGCTTTATTGTTAATCCTGTTCTTATGACAAACCAACATTTTTAAACCAATTGTCACAGAGACCAAAAAAATTTGGGTTGGGGTCACAATTGTATAAAATTACAGTTCTGACTTCAATACAAATTCACTTAGAACAAACCTACCTTGTAGTAACCCGGGGACTGCCTGGGTTGTAGAGTAGAACGAGGAACATGATGTTAAAGAAAACTCACAACAATACCAGATGGCACTGACCTTGTGGGACGCTTGCACGCTGTATGGGAGGGATTTTCCCTTAGGGTCTTTACTGTGGTCATGTCACCATATGTACACAGGGCAGCAGTTATACGCAGGAGGGTCGATGCCAACTAAAAACACCATCAGCAATGTGTACCCGTGTACAGTCTTTAAGCTACAGGCAGACAGCATTGTGCTTGCCGGGTGAGAATACGGCAGGCGGGCTGAAGAGGAGGGGGGGACGAGCGCTGCTCACCCCTCCACTTCCATAGGGAAGCTGGCGCCAGGACTTACAAGGGGGAAAGAGAGTGCACCAGTTCAGTACGATTGCAAAAACTTTTGGCCAGAACACGTTACCCAAACAGGGCTGTGTGAAGGAGGTTCTTAGTATGAGCATTAATTGTACTCCACAGGGGTAAGTAATGTACACCAGCACAGACCCGAAGCACAACGTTATAAAGGCATACTCACTAGTACTCACTAGAGAACTAATATACTGCAACACGTCATGGCACTAACTTCACCCTAAGCAAAACTAGTCAGTAACTTTATGCCTCGCAGTAACTAGTATTAACTTTACTGTGACAGAAATCACGAGTAAGTTCTCTAAACAACATTGGACGCGGGCAGAGCATTCTGTGGAAAACTAAAACATGTACAACACCAAAGTCCCTAGTACTAAATTATGATTCTACAACTGTACTGCAACATAATTGTTACAGCAATGACTGTACAACCAGCCATAGTCACCAGCTACAAAAATGCAGGAACGCAAAAGTCACTAGTACTAATTTTATACTACAGCAGTCACTAGTACTATCTTTACGCAACATAGGCACAGTACTAACTAAATAAAGATTATTAATTATCATTATTATAATAGACATCGTACATTCAGCATAGTTCTCCACAAACTTCGCCAACAACATGGTCAATAGTTACTAATCTACTGAACCATTGCGCACGCCAATCCCTAGTGCAAGAACTCGTCACTAGTCACTACAATTTAGTGGTGGTTGATGGATGGTTGAAAACAGCAAAATTTATATGTAAATTAGTTTTATTCCATTACCTTTATAAGAATGGCTGGAGCCGCTTATACAAGCTCTCTATACCTCTGTGTAACCCCCTCAGCCAATAGACTGTAAGATCTTTTGTGTCACACCATTACTTTATAGACTGTAACTCGTGTTGTGTCACAACCCTCATCCCATAGCTTAAGCTCTGTGTCACACCCTAACCTCATAGAATGTAGCCTTGTGTCACCTGCATCATCATCGAATGATAGCTCTTTGTGTCCACCCCCTCATCCCATAGCCTTGTACTATTGTGGCACCCTCACCTCATAATAGAATGTAAGCTCTGGTGTCACCCATTCTCATCAAGACTGTTAAGCTATAGTGTTCACTCTCTTTCTCATAGACTGTAAGCTCCTGTGTCCTACCTCATCTCATAGGATTGTAAGCTCTGTGTGTACACCCCTCATACTCATGACTGTAAGCTTTGATGTCACAGTCTCCCATCTTCATAGACTTGTAGCTCTTGTGTCACCCCCCTCATCCGCATAGACCTGTAGCTCTTGTGTAACCGTCGCCATCTCATAGACTGTACGCTCTTGTCACCCTCTCCATCTCCTAGACTGTAAGCTCTGTTTCAAACCTCATCCTCATAGAATGTAAGCTCTTGTGTCACCGTCCAAATTCCTCATAGACTGTAAGCTCTTGGTACACCGTATCCATCTTCATAGACGTTAAAAGCTCTGGTCACCCCCTCCATCTCATAGACGTCAGCTTGGTGTCACCGTCTCATCCTCAGAGACTGTAAAGATCTTGTGTCACCGTTCTCCCATCCTAATTAGAGTAAGCTCTTGTGTCACTCCCTCACATACATAGCTGTAAGCGTGTTCCCCCCTTATCTTATAGACTGTAAGCTTTGTGTCACCCCCTCATCCTAAAGAGGCAGGTGATGGAAACTTTTTAGAGGCAGAAGCGAGTGCCAAACCAAACTACAACAAGACCCGCTTATTTTATCAACAAAAGTGCCAACACAGAAATGATTTGGATTTATACTCCTTCTCGGTCCAGAGACATTGATACACCACCTGAGGGCAACACATAAAGCAGACGAAAGACATTAGTCCCAGGTACACGTACCTTGAATACCTCTGGGCACAGTGGACCTGCTGTCTGGGACGACGAAGATAGATACCGGGAGTCATCTATGGTGGTCGGTATCAAGTGCCACGAAAGGCGCCGAGGGCCAAATCTGGCACAGTGAACCATAGTGTTATAGCATCACTGTCATAGAGTAAGAGCTCTAGGACATCACAATATCCTCATAGAGTAAGTATTGTGTTCAACCCAGCAACATAGCCTGAGTCTTGTGTTCCCCTCTCGAATAGATGTAAGTGTGTGTCACACTACATCAAGCCTCCGACGGTAGATCTTGGAAACATGTAACGGGTTATGGCAGGAACTAAGTACCCTAGGACAAAATGAATAGTGCGGGAACAATTATTGTAGGTAGGAGAATAGAACCAAATTCGCGGTTCACCGGGAAGTTGCTGAAAATCCAGAATCCTGATGTAAGTCCTCAGCCATTCGTTCGAAATAGGAAAATATGTATGACAGTGCGATAGATCTGATTAGAAAGGGGTTGTTAAAGGAAGGAAGGGTTTGGAAAGAAATATATTACTCGGAGGTGGGGAAAGATAGAGGCAGTAAAGAACGGAAAGATCTCTCGCCTTGTTCTACTCTTTATCTTCCTCTTTTTTTCCCCTTTCCTCCATCCACTACAACCTACAAAGTGAGGAGCATGACTAGGACGCGTAGGCCAGACAGGCTACTCCATGCTCCAATACCCCCTGCCAATAATTAGCATATTACTAAGATAAAGCTTATATCAGGTTTGCTAATATAAAATGATTACAGAGTGACAGTTTTTGGCTAACAACAAAAGAAAGAGTCTACCAATGGATCTACCTTAATAGGTAGGTAATAGGTGGTTTCCTTTAAATTTGCTATTGGTTGTCAAGTTGGTTCACAATCATATGATCTAATAGTGCTTCACTTCACTGATACCGACTTCACTACATATACACTGGTCAACTGTAATACTTGGACCTTAACCCTTGTATTATAAAGGCCTCCCCAAACATTTCTAAACTGTTCAGGCATATACAGCACAATACCCTAGTGCAGTGGTGGCGAACCTATGGCACGGGTGCCAGAGGTGGCACTCAAAACCCTGTCTGGGGGCACCCAGGCCTTCACACCAACAGACAGGACTCAGCTTCCTCCTGTGGTCCAAGACCATATGCCATGTTCATCGCCATTGTAAAGCAACATCCTTGGCTGCTAGGACTACAGGAGGAGTGGGAAGGTGTGGATAGAGATGGATAAACATTGGAGCTCCTGCTCTGGGTCCATCTTTTCAGGGGACCCTGGATGGAAGCTTCAATCCAAATTTCCCCATCATCTTTCTATTGTATTGGTGAACTTAGGACGCCAATATAATTGAAACCTGTGATACAGCAGGGATCCATAAGTTACTAGTTAAATTGTCATGTTGGCACTTTGCGACGTATAAATGGGTATTGGTTGTAGTTTGGGCACTCTGTCTCCAAAAGGTTTGCCATCACTGCCCTACTGGAAGCCTGTGCTAGCATTTCTTCAATGTGTTACTATCAGTGTGTCAAGAGTCGGAGAAGAAAGTTGCATTGCCAATCCAACACAATGGGGCAGATTTACTTACCCGGTCCTTTTGCAATCCCGCGGTGCGTTGTCTGACGAGGATTCGGGTCCGGCACGATTCACTAAGGTCGTGCGTCCAATTTCCTGCAGGTGTCGCTTCCGCGCCGAGGTCCACGGAGTTCACCTTCTTCTTCCTGGTGCATGTGAGTGCGTGATCTTGCGACACATTTTGTTTTTTAAATTCCGCGATTTTTCCGAATCCGTCGGGTTGTCCGATGGCCACGCCCCCAATTTCTGTTGCGTGGAAGCCGGCGGCGATGAGCCACAATCCGATCGCGTGCGCCAAAAACCCGGGGCATTTCAGCGCACAATGCAAATATTCAGGAAAACCCGTCTGAATCACGGTCCGTGGACCCTTAGTAAATGTGCCCCAATGAGCAGCACTTCCAACACATCATGAAAGAATAAAGTTACAATATAATCAGGCACACCCTTGTTTTTTGTGAAATTCTCAATAAAGTTGGATGCAAAATGGCCAACTTCAATATGGATGCCCTGGTCAACACCCATCTTGAAAAGTTTTCCTAATGTGCCACGAAAAGGAAGATGATATCACCAATATTCACATTTTTTTGGGTGTATCCATATAAATGGCCCGCCCAGTATATTGGTTGTAGAGTTTATGCAACTACTATTGGAAAGAGATAGTTATAAAGTATCATTATTACTCTTTGATAAAGCCAAGGACAGTCCAAATCACAGTTCAGCCACAACATTTTAAGACTTGCATAACAATCTATCTTATTGAAAGCTAAGAATCCAGAATGGTTCCCTTCCTCTTTTGGGGACAGATTGTTATGCAGTCTTAAAATGTTGTGGCTGAACTGTGATTTGCACTGTCCTTGGCTTTATCAAGAGTAATAATGATACTTGTATAACTAGCTCTTTCAATAATGCATAAGATCTAACAATCTACTGTACAATTATATGGATACACCAAAAAACAATGGGAATTTGGTGATATCATCTCCTGTTTGTTGCACATTTGGAAAACTTGGTTCAATGGGGTTGACCATGGCAGTCAAATTGAAGTTGGCCGCTTTGGATCCAACTATTTGAATTTCACAAAAAACAATGGTGTGCCTGTTATGATTGTAACCTTTATTGTTTCATGAGTTATTTTCGATTTGTGACCACTTATAAAATGTGTTTGGAAGTGCTGCGTCATGGGCACATTTTCATAAGGGTCCAGGACCGTGATTCTACGACGGTTTTCCTGAAATATTTGCATTTGTGCGCATGAAGGATGCGCCCGGTTGTTTGGCGTCACTGCGATGATGGTGTAAGTCATGGCAGCGCCGGGCATATTTCCCACGCGAGTCGGAGGCAGTGCATCGGACAACCCACGGATTGGACGTGATTTCAAAACAGACTGGGGCCGCAGATCACACACCACAGCACATCAGGAACGGAACCGTCGCAGGCATGGAACCAGAACATCGGTGTAACCGCAAAATACAACTCTGCGAAAAGGTGACTCGGAACCGCTAGCCCCTCAGGAACTGTGTACCACGACCTTAGTGAATCGTGCCGGGACCCGAATCCTATTGTCGACAACGCACCGCGGGATTTCGAAGGACCGGTAAGTAAGATTCCCATTTGTTTGGATTTCTCAATTCTCCGACTCTTGACACCTGAATAGTAACACATTGAATAAAGCTAGCACAGGCTCCAGTATTCCTTGTTTCAGAGTCTGCACATATCATATTTTCACAGCATAGACTATGCCTTCAGATCCTACCCAAAGATAAAAGTATAGGGGTGTTAAGGGTATAGTAAGGTGGCAAATCCAACACTGAACCGTTTCATGAATTGGTATTTTGCTACTGTGAGCCTCGAGATGGGTGGCCTTGTAGTGTGTCTTGCATTGAATCTGCTGTAATGGAACCCAGTCGGCGTTCCCCTGAATCAACACTAATTTCTATGCGATCCTCACGTGTTAACCTCTGCACACATGAATGTCAGAGGCTGTAAAAAAAGAGAAACTTGTAATGATTAGTATAAGTATTACCTAATTATAATAAGGATGAGTGACACAGTTGAGAACCTGTTGCACATTCGGCAGCGTTTTGCTGTAGTAAAACGTGGTTCTATATAAGGCGCACTGCGGACTATAAGGCACACCTTTGATTTCTGAGAAATCAAAGGATTTTTTGTGTGCTAATAGTCCGAAAAATATGGTACATTAAAACTACCCCATGTTTTTCTTGTGAAATTCTAAATACGTTTGCAATAGTGTGTACTACCCTTTTTCTCCATGGAAAATAAAGTTTCCAAAATGCCACTTCACACATGATCGCACACCATCTTGAAAAGTTTTCCCCCTCCCTATCCTAATGTGCACAAACAAAAAAAGAAAAAAAAAAAAAAAAAAAAAAAAAGAAAAGATTTGATATGACAACATTCCCTTTTAATACAGACACAAGTGTTATCAGTCTTAAAGTTGGTTTTTGTTAAAGTGTGGACCAAGGGTCCACATTGTTATGGATAGACAAGTAAGTATCTTAAATATATCTTATATCTATTAGAAAGTTGAACAGGCAATGCTAGACCTTGCAGAGCGCTAGGAGTCAAAAATAAACTTGCGTTTGATTGTTTATAACATGAGTGTGTTCCCTGGGTCGTCTCCATAGGATAATGTGCGAGTTGGTGTGAAAAACTAATGAACTGCCTCTTTCAGCAGGTACTAGTTCGTCTGCCTCCAAATTCTCACGATCACAAACTGATAAGGCTTTGTGAATGTGCTACAAAAAATGGGATAGCAGTTGGATCAGGGAAGTCTACCTAAACCACTTCAGATTATTGGCTCAATACCTTGATGTCAATACCACTAGGGTATTGTGCTGTTATCCTAACAGTTTAGAAATGTTTGAGAGGCCTTCTATAATACAGGGTTAAGGTCCAAGTGTTCCAGGTGACAGTGTATATGTAGTGAGTCGGTATCAGTGAAGTGGAGAGCACATTAGATCATATTATTGTGAACCAACTTGACAACCATATCAACTTCAAAGGAAACCACCTTAAGCTACCTATTAAGGTAGATTCCTTGGTGTAGGCTCTTTCTTTCCTGTTGTTAGCCAAAAACTGTCACTTGTATCATTTTATATAGCACGATAGCGTTATCTAATACTATGCCTATTGGAGGGTATGGCTGAGTGCGTGGCCTACGCGTGCCTAGTCCATGGCTCCTCACTTGTAGGTTTTTTTGTAGTTGAGCCACCTGCCTAAGACTGGATCCAATCTGATCAGGTCTCATGCTTTGCTCTAGGTTAAAGTTATGTTTCTGGTTAGTCCCATTCCCTCCTACCATTGCATGTTCAATCTTGTTACAATAGCCCTTTGTCTATATAGGGACAAGAGTGCAGGAAATACTAGTATCCTGTTCCATGGTAATTTAGATAGCTAGGAGAGCTCAGTTATAGGAAGGCTATGGAATGATCTGTTCTAAGGAATGAATTGCAAGTTATCTCTAAGTCATTGAAAGAAACTGACTTCTGTTACATTCCTGGTTCTGAATATACTGAGCAATAATTGAGGATTACAAGCCTCAAAATCACATTTGACCTTTTGAAGGCAAATATATCTGTTGGTCGTCAATTTGTAATTGTCTGTGGTTCTTGGGGAACATGTTCTTTAGTTTCTGCTAACAATTGTCACATTTTGCGATTTTCTTTTTCGCTTCTGTGAACTTTTGCTGTCGTTTGTCTTATGTATCTTTATTTTCCAGATTTTATGCACTTTTCAGTTATTTATATCACTTTCTTTGCTTACTTTTTTGCGTTCTTTTAGGCGCAAATCTGCCCACCTGGCCAGGGCGTGTTCAAAGGAACGGATTTTTTATTATGACCTCGTTTTAACATGTAAATTGGAATTATTTCACTGCTTTAAATGTTTAAATTTTGCACAGTAACCTCTGTTTTGAAATTACATTTTTGGTCAATTACATGTGTAATTTGTTACTTCTAGGTGCGGATCACACGTTGCATTTTATGCGATTTTGAAACACATTCCACACTGAGGAGAGGTGATTTGCCTAATTACATTCTGTTAACATTTGGTGTTTAAAAACAGCAATATTAAATGCAATGTTAATGCACTGTGTTAACATTGGTTTACTATGTGTTTATGCAAAAAATTTAATAATTGCTGACAAACCTTGCTGAGGCAGGGTTTACTATGTGTGCTTGACCATACTCTTAGGCTTCACCTAGCTCCTATTTTCATGCGCGAGTTCCTGCATGTGCTTTGAACGCGCAGACTTGCATTGCCTCTGTCCCCATTGTTTCCAATCGGTCCCTTTCCTTGTCCTCTTTCGTTGTTTTTCAACGCGCGTAGCTTGCGTTTGCTTGACGCGTGTCAAAATCGCAGGCATGCTCTACTTTTGCGTTTCACTCCACGTTTTTTTTTTTTCCCCGCCCCTTCAAGTCTATGGAGACGCATCAACAATGCATTGTACTCGCAAGCATTGCAAAGTGCAATGCGAGTGCATGCGTTTTTAAATGGATGGTTGCCTAGGTGACATGATACTTCCCTCTCTAGATCGAGCATTTAATTAAAAAACCACAGTGAAGAACAGTGAAAGATAGAATAAAAACAAAATAGCAATGTGAAGCACAATATATATGTGGAATAAGACAATTGCAGATGTATGGAAACATCTGTCAATGTGTTCTTTACACACATATATATTGTTCTTCACTGCTATTTTGTTCGCGATTGCACGCTCCGCGCGTATCTCCCGACAAGTAGTCAGATGTGCCCGACCATCTGTAATCTATCTGCACTTTGTTCTTTACCGTGTTTTTCACTTAATGATCCTGTGTTCATCACTGTGTTCACTGTTTTTTATTCTATCTTTATTACTGTTCTTCACATCTGCGTCTTATTGAAAGCTAAGAATCCAGAATGGTTCCCTTCCTCTTTTGGGGTGTTATCCTTTATTATATAGCATATATAGAATGGTATATACTATATTTAAGCTTTCAGCAGTTTTACTAGATAAAACAATAATATGAGAACATCCAGGTTGACACAATCATTATAGGGAATGGACAACTTACATGGAACTAGTATGAATGAGCCATAAATATTCGACTATTCCCGTCTTGAACACTATAGAGGTGACATCTTTATTATATCAACACACTAGTAAAAAGAAAGCCTGGTGCATAATACAAGTCTATTGAAGCAAGCATTTGTCATGTAGTGAAGTCGAAAAGTGGAAAAATTGCATGGAAATGAATCACAATGTACCCGTGTGCCAAGTCTGCCATTTTTGTATTGATCCAGTGTGGTGTTCCACCGCCTTTTAACCTGCACTGAGACGCAATGAGATTATTTTACAAGCCGAGCTTTATAGTGTTTTGAATAGAATTCTTAGAAGAGAAGCAGTAATGACTATCCCGCTCCTACAATATATCACGCAGGACCTCTGACTTCCAAAGTAATTATATCGACATGCATGGTAATAATACCACTGTATTATAGTGTGTCTTATGTTTATTGCTGGCCATTCTTACAATTTCTACCTTTCTCTGAGCCGAATTGGCAGAGTCTAGTCTTGCAAATCGCTCCAGCATGAAAATTGTTAAGAGGCAGGTGATTAAATAGTCTGGGGACTTGGTAAATGTGACCTAGTAAAAGCCAAGGTACGACAAGGGAGTCACTAGCACTGAATCTCAGGTCACCTGATCCAGGAGAAATGGGTGATAAAAACAAGCATTTTCGGAAATTATGTAGAATATTCCATTTGTGGCTTGCTGCAGTCGGGGAGGGAGCAGAATTTTAATCAGAGAGACTGCAGTGACAGACTGCAATGTGCCTGGTGTTATACTGTCCTTATAAATCATATTAACACAGCCAGACGCTCAGTGCACAGAGCAGCTTAAAGCTGTCAATGCTGAGTCTGGCCAGGGGAATGAGGCTGCCGGAGAGGGGGAGGCTGCAAGGAACCTGGGAAAGAAACAAATAAAATATTGAGTGGGAGGAAGGCATGAAAATAAGGGCAAATAAAAGGAGGGGAACAAAGGAAAAAAAACAACAGCTCCTGCCAGATAGGGATATGAAGACGGTGAATTTCATAGGTCACATATAGCGACTGCAAAGAATGAGAAAAAAGCATAATACAACTTACATATTTTTTGACATGCATAATAATTGTAGCTATAAAGTTCAATATTGCACAATTAAATGCACAGATTCTTATAAAACGCATTGAAAATGAGACAGGCATACACATCCCATCACATTCACATAAACCTGGAGTAAGACTAATGCGTACAAGGGTCTCGCATTACTGCTGGAGGACAGTAGAACTGGATATATTGGATTTCAATACATATGATCCTTTGGTTCTTTGAGATGAGAAATAAGCTGTTTGTGGGGTATATTGGAGAGATAGTTGTCGGCTGAATGAGCGTGTATGACCACCAGATTATATACACATGGTCATTGTGTTGGGGTCGGATTTAAGATATCCTCTTTTAGTGTGCGTTGTCTGTGTTTCTAATCAATAAGCATGTGTGCACGTCGTAAGGAATAATTCAGACAACAGGGGCAAATCTGCACTGCGCAGGTTTATTTGTTCTATCATTCTATATAGAACAACAAGAGAGCAACAGAAGGGGGAGGGGAATGCAAATCAAAACAACTCATGATTCCCAGCTCATGTAGTCTCTTGATTGGAGAACTTCCCTGCTGTCGCACATTGACGTCATGTTGACATTCCTTAGCTTCAAAACTTTTCTGTCTCGGCGCCATCTTGAGTTCATTGTTTCTATTACAGAACTTTTCAGGAAAATAAGACAAGTAGAAATGACAGGATGTGATCTATCAGCTAGGTTTACCGTAACAATTGAAGATCACATAGAGGTAATCTCCCAGTATATTGGCTCAAGGCAATTCAATGCAAAGTCAGGCGCTTGTATGTGCCACTGTGTCAGGTATGGTTTTATTGCCTTACTGTCTCTTTTGAAGGAAATCTACTGTCAAAATGTGCCTATGGGATCCAGGCAACATGATTGTTGTAATCTTCTTATATTAGCTATCCATGGCCTCTTTCCTTCTAAAATCAACTTTTAAAATGATGCTAATGTGAAGATTGGCCTTCCACACTGTGCGGATAGGCTTAAATGTGCTGCTGCAGTGTAACACCCGCTTGTGAAGCCAGAGCACAGAGGGTTTCTGTACCACACCCGTAGCCCTTTAGGCTCATTAGCATAATTTTACACATTGATTTTAGACGGAAAAAGGTGGATGGATAACAAATATAAGAAGATTACCACAGTCACAGTGCCTGGATCTATGAGTAAGTCTCCCTGGTTTATCATGTTGGATTTTGATGGTAGATTTCCTTTAAAGACAATACTTTCAATGTTGGTCATAGTAACCTTCAATCGTGAATGGAAACGTGCACATACTTTTTGTTGTGGCTCCCATTCACTTGATTACCAACCGAACTGAAAATCTGAGCACATAAAATGTCAGCTGTATCTGATGTATATTTTAGCTATTATTCAATGTTAAATCAGGTGGATGGTATAGTGACGACTTGAAAGTTTACAGAAACAGAAGGCACAGTACCAATCATATTACAAGGGACTGGACTAGACTGAACAACATAGCTCAAGATACATCCAATTACTCTCTCTAAAATCAAGCTGGTTTGTTGCAGATGCTCTTCATCAGTCTCAGTATGCTCTGCACAGTCATCCACATTTTACATAAGATGCTAAAATCAAAGCAGAGCCATATACAACTTCTTGGCCAATGGAGGATGCATCCCTTCTGCGATGTCAGGACCTTTGAAGGCTCTCCAAAGGTCCTGAAATAGCTCTTCGGTAAATGTGTATTGAACAGATGTATAAGGATTTCATGCGTTTTCTTTGTCAGCTGTACTCAAATTTTTTCTAGCTTCCCAGTAAATAATATCAGCACAGCAGCAAATACTAAATAGTGCCACTAGGAAATACAATTTGCCCCACAGGTACCAAGCCCTCAACAGCTCTGTAAATGGATAAATAAAAAAGTTATGGCTTTTGGAAGGTGGGGAGATGTGCACGCCCCCTCCATGATAACTACTCCCATATCTGTGGTTGGGCGGGCGTGTGGATGTCCTTGGCATGTCCCTCCAACCACAGATATGGAAATGGTGCATACAGTAATATCTGTGTGGCCCCCTCTATCAAATCGGTCCAAATCGGTCCATGTCCCCATGGGGCTCACAATCTAATAAACCTACTAGTTTGTTTTGGAGTGTGGGAGGAAACCGGAGGACTCAGAGGAATTGCACACAAAAACGTAGAGAACATACAAACTCATTACAGATGTTGACCTGGATGGGACTTGAACCCAGGACACCAGCGCTGCAAGGCTGTACTGAGCCACCGTGCCTCTCTACACATACATACTTTACTGGGGAAAGTACAATATGTGAGACCGTATTAGGGTCTTGCACTGAGCCCAGTAAAGTTTATTATTAGTAACCAACCCCTTTAATAATGCAACTCCTATTGCTTTTAATGTATCGCCATAAGGCTTCCCCTATTGAATTAACAAAAGACCCCTTGGATATAAGATGTATCATAATATCATAATTTCCCTTAACTATGAAATGGTCTTTGACTTCTGTGTTAATATGTAAATGATCTATCAGTAAGATGTTACAGCATTGCATTTTTCATCCATAACAACTCATTGATAAAGTCCCAGTAAGGCTGAAATGTAGTGTATGATGTCACAAGGTACCATATCCACCATTGCAATATATTTTGATTTTGACAAATATAGAAAAACCCTTTTTAATGAAGAATCCAATGTAAGTTAATGGTCAGAAGACGTCTATGCAAGCACAATATGTAGATACAGATTTTGACTCTTCAGCTCGAATACATAATTGCACAGAAATAATTAGAAGGTAAAAGAAACGGGAGAGAAGGGGGGTGTAAACTTGAATGACTCCCCCCAAGGCTGTGCCGTGGTTCCCAGAACATTATGGAATCATTGTGGCTTTTCTTCCCAGAAGGATTTCAACACCAGGTTGTTATGCGCACCCTGGGGAATGTGAGCAGTGAGACACAGGTATGTAAGATATGCCGCTGGTCGTAAATGCCCAGTAGCAGATATTGGCCTAGGGGGGATGTGCTCAGAAGTGTTACTGCTGGGTGAGCTACGTGTTGCAAAAATGTTTAAAAATTGTGCAGGAGCCCTTGGCATTAGGTATATTCAGCCCTGAATATCCAAACACAAGTAAACATTGCCATTTTATATCTAAATAAAATTTTTTTAAAAATTTACATTAAAAATAGGTTAAAAAATGTTTTAGATTTTAAAATAAAGGTTAACAAATATTTAATTTCAAGCTAAATCCTTAACGGAGTCCTTCCTTCTCTTTTTACTGCATTCTTTCTCATAGTCACGTGATAACAATGTTTGGCACAGTACTGGAACTTACTCAATATTGAACGGAGTGATGAAAAAAAGGAAAAGCACTATAAATAAAGTGCTGTTTGTTCTGCATCCCAAAATCAAAGAGTATTTCAGAACAACTTGGAGTTGGTTCCTCTGTTCCCTGTGATCAAACTATAATGATATGAAATAACACCCTATAAGGCTATGTTCTTAGTTTTAGCACTCCATTGTACGTATATGTCCTTATGATGGAGTGCTCGGGCGTATCTCTTTTTATACTCATACTATGGGATACATTCTGTTCCAACCCCTCTCCTGAAAGAAGGAGAACCAGAATGTCCAATCAGCTGAGATCGGGAATGGATGCTATATAGTTGCATCAATGTATACAACACTTAGCAGGAGGAATTAGGATGGAAAGATGGGGCTTGCTGTGTCTTTACATCCTGTGTATAATGCTGGATGCAACTAATACCGTGCACATGAAGGCAAAAAGGGTGCCTCTGCCTGCCAGAAGCTTTCCTAGCCTATACACTGAATGGGGCTTAATTTACTAAGGATCGCTTATCGCACTTTTGTCGGACTACTCGGGTTTTTAACAGGTGTCTGCACTGGGATTGTGTCGCACATGATCGGATTGTGGTGCAGCAGCGCTGGCTTTCATGCAATAGAAATCGTGGGGGGGGGCGTGTCTTTGGACGATCCGACGGATTCGGACTGAGCGTGGGATTTAACTTTCAAATTGTGCCGCAAGGTAATGCACTTCCATGCACCACTTAAAAGATGGTGAACTCTGTCGGACCTGAGCGGGGAAGCGACACATGCAGGATATCGGGCGCACGATCTTAGTGAATCGCGGCAGATTGCGTTATCGTTGGACAATTCAGTGAATTCCAGGGACGGGTAAGTAAATCTCCCCCAATGTGTCTATAAAACAAGACGTGGATATTGCCTAGTATGTAAAATGAGATGTGCAGGTAGCCTAGATTATCATTGTCTAAAGCACCAGCCAATCTAGCATCTTTGTAAGAGATCTAGATTTGCCGGTTTCAGGAAATCCAGTCATACATATCACATGCCTTAAAACTACCTGGCAAAAAAAAAAAAATTATATTATGTCCCTCAATTAATTACATAATATATGATGTGCTGTTTTATACAGTGCCCCTACTAATGAATTATGTTTATTAAGGGTCCCCCTATAATGATTGGTCTTGTATATCATGCTGCTGTTTTGAATTATTACGGTAAGTTATAAAATTAATTATTTTATATATAGATCCCTCTTGACTAATTATTACATAGGACCCCTAATTAATTATTTTTATTTAATGTGCTGCCACCTAATTAATTTGTTTATACATAGTGCACCTAATCAATATGTGTAAATGTAATGCTATAATTAATTATTTTACTTATTAAATTACTCCCATTAATTATTTTACTAAAGTCCCCTCCGATAGATTGTTTTATTTAAAGTGTCCAACCATCATAAGCTAGGCATGAACAAGGGCAGCACGGTGGAGAGTGGTTAGCACTTCTGCCTTGCACTGGAGTCCTGGGTTCTAGTCCCACCCAGGTCAACATCTGCAAAGAGTATGTATGTTCTCTCTGTGTTTGCGTGGGTTTCCTCCGGGTCCTCCGGTTTCCTCCCAGACTCCAAAACATATTGGTCGGTTGATTAGACTGTGAGCCCCATTGGGGACAGGGACCGATTTGGCAAGCTCTGTGCAGCACTGAGTGCACTATATAAAAAAAGAATTATTATTATTTATTATCAAGCTATTTTATATAAAGTGCCCCCACCACAATAAATTACTTTATATATAATCCACATCTAGTTAATTATATTTTAAACCATGGGTCCACTGTGGGTATAAGGGACCCAGGCCACAGTGTGGGGTCTCAACTGCAATTGAACATTTGGTGGGCATTTTGTGTGTCTGGTCTATAAGGGGATACTTTCATTATTTAGATGAAACTTAAGGTATAGGAGCTTTAAGAGGACATTGTGTATGTGTTTGTCATAATTAAGGGGCTCTATAACTATATAGAGACACTAGGGAGGCACTGGTTGTTATTTATCATTAGACCAGCTACTTGGGACGTGTCTATTTTTGGGGCTCTGCTGCCCAGCAGATTCATTAATGTGGCTTTGACCCATTAAATAAATGTTCTTATGGTCTACTTTCAGTCTGGGATTTAAAAAAAAAAAAAGTCCCAAAAAAGTCTCAAAATACATAAAAAATTCCCAGCACATACACCAGCAAAGGACTGGAGTGACTATGAGACATTTTATGGCACTTTTATAGTGTTGCACGGCTTTGCACTAGTCAAAGTTATATGTTTAAGCCAGATTTATTTAATACTCCTGTGAGACTTTTTAGCAGTGAAAAGTCCCCCAAAATGATGAATAACCCCCATTGTGTGTGTGGGGCAGAAGGATTGTGCTGCCATGTTCTACAGTAGAGGTAGTATAGAGGGCACATGTACTGTCTAGGATCCATGAAATTTAATGAAGTTTATAAGTAAAATGTTCACCACATCCCACCACAAACAAAATTAAAAATGATCGTGGGATTTTGTCCAACAACCTCCCTCAGCAACCACAAATTTTTGTCTAATCTCGGACAACCCCTTTAAGTATGTCATATCTTCATCACTACTTTGATCTCTTTTGTACCCATAGTTAAGCTGTACAATGCTGCACTGTTCCTATATATTATATACTTTATCATATAAAGTTTGACAGCCTGAACCAGTGGTGAAACTGTAGTGATTGGCTATAACTCCATTGAAAGAAGCTCAGATCAAGCTACAGCTCCCAGACCACACAGAAAGATGTGTTAGTTGTAATCGTATACTCGTGAGCTATAATACTGTGCTTTTAGTTCTGTGCACTGAGCTGTTGTACAACCCCTCCCCATGGCTCTGAGTAAAAGCTGAAGTATTTAAAGGGAACCTCTCACCAGAGACCTCATTTTCACTAAATACAGGTTGCAGAAGCCTATTACAGCTGCAGTGCAAAAATGCCTCAGCCTTTTCTAAGCATTTGCATTACAGTATAATTGTGTGTAATAACTTACCCTGAACCATGACAAAATCCTGGGGTAGTCACAAGAACTGGGCTTTGGGCATTTTAAAAAACAACATGTGACTAGTCTGTGTTACTAACTCCTTAGATATTAGCCCCCACCTTTGTGCTCCTGCACAGCTACTCCTCCTTCTCCTTCACAGAGGTCACAGCCTGGAGAGCTGTCATCAGTGGGGGAGGGAGGAGCTGGGGGCTAAGATGTGAGGAGTGAGCAGCACAGACAAGTCACATGTTGTTTTTTGAAATGCATTTAAACCAAAGCCCCTGTGACTACCCCAGGATTTTGTAAGGGTGCAAAGTAAGTTATAACATACAATTCTATTGTAATGCAAATGCTTAGAAAAGACAGAGAGGCATTTTTGCACTACAGCTGTAATAAGCTTCTGCAGCCTGTTTTTAGTGAAACTAAGGTCCCTGTTGACAGTTTCCCTTTAAGCAGACATCTACAGTATGATTGTGAAGCAGTTCAGTGGTAAGAGCACAGAGATATGAGGGCATACCCAATTGCAGTTGGAGAAGCTATAATCCTAGAATACAAACAGGATATGATGAAACAGCTGCTTCCACCTAGCACCATCAGAAGTTCTTAATGGTTAAAACTGCTTCCTTTTGCGTCCTTTTAAGGACACAATATAATTTCTGGAGACTAGTTTGTGTTAGTGATGTCATATATGAAATCAATGCAGACAAAATTGTTTCAAAAGATGGAATAGCCAATATCTAACACTAAAATAGGTCATATACATATAAAATATACACCCTTTGTCGGTTGGTCACACTTCATGCGCTAAACCATTAAATATTTCATAATCAGTTAATACTATAGGCCGCATTGATGTAAGGTCCAGAAATATTTTACTTTGACTTTAAGTCTGTCCTTTTGTCTTTACCACATAATACATTTTCATCATAAAAATTAAAATTCAGTAGTTTGTGGGTAACACAAGTCCAAATCATACAAAGTAAATATCTTACGTAGTAGAAAAGTGCAGAATAATTCCGGCACTGAGGTGTTAGAATACAAACCTTTTATGCAGTGGAAAGCTTTACAAATTCTGGATTGCATTCAAATGTTTGATATCTATTCATCTTGCAGCCAATTTTAATATAGCACTTGCAAAATTAAATCTTATTTTCATCCATTTCAGAGCACAGCTGTATCGAATTATCTCTGAGCATGCCACATTATGCCCGCGTAGTCACATCACCCGCAACAAAAATCATTCCTTCTAGATGATACAATCTGCCACATAAATCTGTATGTTTAAAAGATGGATGTGGCACCAGCTTCTCTGAACTTTTCACTTCTTCATCATAGTCTTAAAGGGGTTTGCCTAAAAATAAAAAAAATATGTTTATTCCCTGTACTTAGGATAGGAAATAAGTTGTTGATCAGTTGTTCATCAGCCATTATTCTTAATTACAAGAATTTGGGTTCCATATACCGTATCTTCATTCATCCAGTTAGTATGTCCACATGAAAACACCCTATCGTTGTAGAATACCATTCATATTCAAAATTCCCGGATCCTCCACATTTACAGTGAGCAGAACTCAAAATCTGGACTTAAAAACCCATAAGATTCTTTAGTAATTTAGATTCAGTTCATTATAACACAGGATAGTCCGATTCAATGGACCCAACCTTTATCAACCTCAAGGGATGAAACCATGGTAGCCTCTGAGGACCATTATTTGGTTAAAGTCTGAGCAAGAGGATACTCTGGTTCTTCGGTGGGCAGTGTCAGAGCATTAGAGAATCCTCTTGTGGCCCCAGGTTCCTACACTTAATAATATACCCCAAAGATCTTAATTCGGAAGTAAATGGAGTAATAATTTGATATTAACATCTATTTCATATAGAATAATTCCAATATTATAGATAATTAGATCTTATTGATGATACATCCTACATGATATTATTTTTTAATTGTATTTTATGGTCGAAGGTTGGGCCATCAAAATCACCACCTCTGGTAGGCCCAATCTACGCCATTCCAACACTGTTGGTGGATCAGTTCACCACTGCTCACAGTAAACCTCGGATTAGAAAGAGGGAAGTAAAGGAGTAAAGTTTTGATTTAGTCAAGCATCCTATGTCTCTGAGCAGAAACAGCAGGTAGGCATGTCAATCCCATGGTAAAATCCCTGATACCTATAAAATATGAGGTTTTTTTTACATTTACATTTTTTTTTTACATTTAATGACTGTTGTATAAAATCATAAAAGCCATACACACCTCTGTGGTTCCCTGTTCCTTTCCCAACATTGGCCAATATCCTGCTGTTGTGCACTTCTTTCCCTTCCTATCATAGAGTCTTGCTTTTGGCCAGTGGCTTAACAAGACACCAGTGGGCCCCAGTGTAAACTCATTATCAGGGCCCCATATTCCTAAACCCATGCTACCAGCCCCCACCCCTTACATTTTACTTCAGAATACACATATACAATATACACTCACAGACATATGCTCACATACACTATAGATGAATTAAAGACATATAAACAAAACACCATATATATGCTCTACACACATACACCATGTATAAGAAACACTCAAATATAGGTACACATAAATATATATATAGCCCCACATTATATATTATACCCACATCCCTGTACAATATTGAAAATATCACAGCAATGAATGCACCACATACCGTGCAAAAATATATACCAGCTGGGAATATATTGCACATTACCATATAATGCCAAAAATTGATATAACTCAGTGGCAAATTAAGACTGCCATGGGCCCTATAATGTATGAATATTACAGTCCCTACAAGTCTTTAATTCACTTCCTACTTATGGTACTAGAACCAAGCTTCATGCAGAATGGAGCATGTGACCAAACTGTCTACTTTCAATCTGCAGTATCTGGACGTCCGGAGGATCTACAAAGGTCTCAAAATAACTCTTGTGTACATGTGAATTGAGAGCAGAAACAGATGTACAAGGATGTCTTGGTGAAGACCCTTTCAATATGAAATTTGGTGGGTGGTTTGTGTGGCCATGGTCCCCCTAGAAGGTTAAGCTCTGGGCTACCTCCCCAACCGCCTATATTAAAATCCACTACTGACATCACTTACTGTATAAATCAGTTGAATCTCTGCCTATTTACCTCTGTGCTGGCCTGGTCCTTCCTGGTGGACCCATCACAGATGAAAATTAGTTACAGATTACAAAATTCTTACCCTTCACTATTTAACTGCCACTGAGGGTTTTTTTTTGTTAAGTGAACTGTAGTTTTTGTTGGTACACCATGTTGAGGGTGTATTTAGCTTTTTCATGCTTTATTTTTATTCTGTTATTTTATGGTGGTGGTGAGCTAGCCAAATACATCAATTCTGAAATAATATTTATTCCTTTATGGTATTCTTTATTCAGGATGTTCAAATATGAAATTTTTTTTTAGTAGTTCTGACATTTCCAGATGTAACAATATCAATTGTATTTTTTATTTGTTTAGCAGCCAACTATCCTCTCCAACCTGAAGCTACCTTTACCAGCCGGTGAGCACCTCCTGTGGAACGATATCCAACCAGCCATCTCAACTGAGTTAAGTTACTGCTGTTGTGGCTGTTGCCGAGTTTGATTAAACAAACTGTAAGTTAAATGCTTTACGATCTCTGCCTCTGAGTGATCCCCGTGCAAGGCTTGTACCACCACGGACACCCCATTCACCATCATCAGGGATCCCATATCTTCATTGGGGTTGCCCCATGGAGAAACCTTAATACCAGACGACAGGGCTTTTTTACTATGAGAAGTGTCAATCTGTGGAATAGCCTGCCTCAGGCGCTGGTCACAGCAGGGACAGCAGAGATCTTAGAGACTGATTCCATGTGGATGGTATGAGGGCCTAAAGTCCACAGATGGGGGTTGAGCTCACAGCCCAACACTGTGCAGGATGCTTGGCATTTGCCAGTGAACACCAGGATTGGCTAATTCACCCTGTGCTCTTCACAGATGAAAGCAGGTTCACACTGAGAAGATGTGACAGATGTGACAGAATCTGGAGGGGATGTGGAGAGTGATCTACTGTCTGTAACATCCTCAGGCATGACCGGTTTGGCAGTGGGTAAGAAATGGTGTGGGGTGGCATTTCTTTGGAGGTGCACACAGCCCTCCATGTGCTCACTAAAGGAAGACTGACTGCCATTGGGTACCGGAATGAGGTCATCAGACCCCTTGTGAGACCATATGCTGGTGTGGTGGCCCTGGGTTCCTTCTAATCCAGGACAATGTTAGACCTGCAAGATAAAGGCATTTAAGCTATGGACTGACCCAGTTGTTCCACAGACCTGGATCTACTTAGGCACATCTGGGACATCATTAATCACTCCATGCACTAATGTCACGGTGCACCACAGACTGTCCAGGAGTTGGCGGATGCTCTAGTCCAGGTCCGGGAGGAGAACCCACAGGAGGCCATCCAGGACCTCATCAGAAGCATGCCGAGGCATTGTAGGGAGATCATACGGGCACAAGGAGACCAAATACAATACTGAGCCTCATTCTGACTTGTTTTATTATATCAAAGTTGGATCAGCGTATAGTGTGTTTTTCAACTTTAATTTTGAGGATGACTACAAATCCAGGCATCCATTGGTTAATAAATTGTGATTTTATTGTCAGCATATTCAACTCTGTACAGAACAAAGTTTTCAATGTTCCCTTTATAATGATAATCTTTATTTATAAAGCGCCATCAAATTCCATAGCGCTTTACAAATCATAGTTTCCTTTATTTTTTTTGAGCAATGCAAGAACCTTGAATTCGATTTATTAATATAGCCTAGCAACTATAGATCATTTTATAATGAGCTAAAAGTTGCTGCCCTAATGAGTCCAAAGTCATTTGTTTGCATGCCCTGGCACCTACAGTATGGCACATGCCCCCTCCCCCCATGCTTTTTTCCCAATGTTAACCCATTGTAGTGGATTGGGGTCTGGCTGCTTTCTCTGTCTAGACAAGAAGTTTGCTGTAAACCATTTCTGGAAGTTAGTAGAATCGGCGTATTTCTACAGAGAATGACTGGATCCAGGTACTAACGCTGCTTGGGCGGATTTGCTTCTTCATAGCCATTAACAGCCTCAGAGTGATCTCTCCCATGGCCTATTGCAGCCCCTGGTACCTGCCTTGCTGCTGACTTATCAGTGCAGGCGCTCTGCATGGATATCTCATTGCTGAATGTATAAATAAGCACAGGCTGATATACCAATTAACATCAAATATATTGCTAGTGTTTATGGCATGCTCCCAGTGGGGCGCATTATACAATTAACAATGATACTGGGGGAGTTTTAAAGGGATGGGGGTGTATGTCGTATACCAGGACTGCTGCACTGTGCCAAGTGTAATTGCTGCTTCCCCACTTTGCATGGAGATTCCATATCCTCTTTATATCCCTGCACTGAACACCCTGTGGAGTGTCGTCTGTAGATTCATTAACTGGAGTGAGGATGTAAAAAGCAGAAGAGTGTAACATTTTAATTAGCCCTGAACAATAAACAGGCTTAATGAGCGGCATGAAAGTTCCCATGTGAACCCTGAGTGGTCTTAAGGAAGGGAGGGCCCATTACACCCTCAACCAATTTCATGCTGACTCTGTGCCCTACGATCCTCATTATTGGATAAATATGTGGACACCTTAAGCCTGTGTTTGCTTGTTTATTGCTTCCTCTTCCTTGTTGACTGTCCTAAAGACAATGAGCTACTGTAAAAAGTGCAGACTTCAAAGGCCGGGCACAGATCTTTACACAACGCTCATATGTAGAGGTTCACCTCGGCCCACCTGGTATCTGAGGAGCTTCTAAACTGCACTCATCTTACTTACTCATCCAGTATCCCCAATTCACACATCGAATTTATGTTCTCCTCTATTACCCATTAGATGTCATAAAGCTGTGCCATATATTCAGCCTCTGGTGATAGGGAACGTCTGGAAAACATGTAAATAACACAGAGCTCTCCATATTATGCATTCAGGCAATGTACAACATCTACTATTTACTACATGTACTTCCCCTCCAATGATAAGAAGAAGATAATCACCTGTAAACTTAATCTGTCCCATTCTGCAAAGTTGTTAAAGTTCAAAGACTTAGTAATGGTACTTGTTACTGAGAAATCAAGATGACACCTATCAAGTTAAGAAGTACAATACAGGGGGTCCCCTACTTAAGGACACCTGACTTACAGACGACTCCTAGTTACAAACGGACCCCTCTGCCTCCTATGACCTCTGGTGAAGAGCTCTGGATGTTACTATAGTCCCAGATTACAATGATCAGCTGTAAGGTGTCTGTAATGAAGCTTTATTGATTATCCTTGGTCCCATTACAGGAAAAAATTTGGAAACTCCAGTTGTCACTGGGGCAAACATTTTTTTGTCTGCAGCTACAATCATAAAATATACAGTTCCGACTTACATAGAAATTCATCTTAAGAACAAACCTATGGAATCTATCTTGTATGTAACCCGGGGACTGCCTGTATTCTCCTGCTTCAATATTGCTTTGTTATTCACAGGTATAGAGGAAGAACTGTGACTGTTACGGTTATCTCTAATATGTACAATGTGAGGCTTCTGAACCAATGATACTAGAAGTGTTGTATCTTTACTGAAAATGTAAGGCCCCCTCTACACTTGTGTTTTTCATGCGCGTGTTCTGCGCGTGCTTTTGATGTGCAGAACTTGCATTGCACTCTGATCCGTTGTAATCAATAGGCTTTTTCAGACTTGCATTTTTTTTCATGCACATACGCACATTTTTTTTAATGCACATTTAAATCTCAGCATGCTCTACTTTTGCAAGTCACGCGCATGACAAACGCAACATACAAGTCTATGGAGACGCATCAAAAACGCATTGCACAAGTGTGTCTTCAGTTATTTGCTTATTTGTTTTTTGAGTTAAAACAAGGAATGGTGTAACACACAGAACAGGTGCAAGTTTTTCCAGTGACTATACAGAGATAATGGGGGTCATTTACTAAGGGCCCGATTCGCGTTTTCCCGACGTGTAACCCGAATATTTCCGATTTGCACTGATTTTCCCTGTATTGCCCTGGGTTTTTGGAGCACGCGATCAGATTGTGGCGCATGGCGCCGGCATGCACGCGACGGAAATCGGGAGGCATGGCCGAACGAAAAGCCGATGGATTCGGAAAAACCGCCGCATTTAAAAAAAAAAAGTGTCGATGGACACGCGCTTACCTTCATCCAGGATGGCTCGGTGAACTCCAGTGCGTTCCGATGCTCTTCAGCGCAGCAGCGACACCTGGTGGACGTCAGAAGAACTGCCTTAGTGAATCCCGGCCGGACCCGAATCCACCACAGAGGATGTGCCGCTGGATCGCGAATGGACCGGGTAAGTAAATCTGCCCCAATATACAGTATAATGGAAAGACTTGCACCTGTTATATGTTTTCCACCATGCCTGATTTTGGCTTTAAATAACGGACGGAAATAACAGAGATGTGTACTGGCCCTAAAAATGCTTTCAAATTAAAAATGTTAACAATACTTAAAGGGGTATTCCGGGAATATGAACATCTCACACAAAAACCCATGATGATATAAATAAATGAGTACAACAATACTCAATGTCATTAGTCACAAAACGGAGCTTAAATAGTTTGATTTTATGATTTACAAAATTTATGGCCTCTCTAAAGAGAGATGTAGGTGGAGTTATCACCAAGATGGCTGCCACTGGAAACTACAAGTTCCACGATCCTTTAGTTCTCAGTAACTCCTCCCCTCTCTTATGCTCTGCTCCCAGTGATGATGTAACAGACTGTCCTGCTCTGTTTCCATAGTAATGATGTGTAACTGCCATCCTGACACATCACCACAACACTGGCCATACTGGATGCACTTCAACCAACCGACTACAGCCAAACATAGTGGTGATCACATGACCTGCCCAGGCAGTTGCAGGACATGTGATGTGGACATGTGGAAATTAACGGACTAATTAAAGGGACAGTAGCATTTTAATTCTTCATTACAGTCTATGTCACCAGCACTTTTTTGGTGCACCTTTTACAAGGGGGCGTGCAACACAATTCTGTTGGACTTTGCATGATAAATGTGTCACATGATCCAACTCATATGTGATCCAATGACTCCAATGGCATTCATAACTTATTCTAGCATCAAGAATAAGAGGGATAATTTGTCCCTGATCTCAATATAATCAAGAATTTCTGGAATATGATGAAGAGATGTGGTTAGTTCTTCAAGACGTTTGGAATAACTTTCCTGAGGAGTTTTTTAAAAAAAAAAAAAAATACTGGGGAAGCACGGACATAAGAATTAAGACCTTTTGCTCTGTGGGCACCCAATTTGTGGTGATAATTTATGGATTTTTCTTCTCATTGGGGGAGATTTATCAGAAACAGAACTGTTCTAGTTGCTCACAGCAACCAATCAGAGCACAGATTTCATTGTATAAACAGCTGAGGTGAGGTTAAAGGGAATCTGTCAGCAGTGTTAGCTATTGGTCACAGAGAAGTGTGTAACCATAGTTAGACATGACATAACTGTGAAAAGAAAAGTTATTATCAACCTCTGTAGCTCTTGCAAGTATCTGCATGGGTCTTCCAGCCTGAAGAGCTTTCTGCTGTGTTGCAGAAGCTGCAAATCTGGAATATAAATTTACTTTTAACAGTCCTGTTGCTACTAACTACACAGCTTTATAACGCCTATACCTAGTCTGCACTTTCTATGGTCAAAACGGATAACAGAAATGTAGTTATTTATTAGGGTTACAGTTTGTAAAGTAAAAGTTATATACTAAGTTATTCCTGGTGCATTTTGCTTTCAAAATGTGTGTTTTATTTAAAAACTTTTCAAAACTTACTTCTTTGGCTAGTGAATTTTGTTTACCAAAGGCATCTGTAGCTGTTAATTAGTTTTTTTATGTAATAGTTTTTTAATGATCAAATCACTAAAAGTTTGGCGATATTTTATTTGTGATTCTTAATTTAAGATAAAGGATTTTTTGCAATACAGGCAGTCCCTGGGTTATGTACAAGATAGGTTTTGTAGGTTTGTTCTTAAGTTGAATTTGTATGTAAGTCGGAACCATTTACTTTATAATTGTACAGCAGACCAAATTTTTTTTGTGTTCTGTACACATTGGATTTTAAAAATGTTGGGTTGTCATCAGAACTAGGATTAACAATAAAGCTTCATTACAGACACCTTTAACCCCTTAAGGATGCAGGTTTTTTTTCGCTCATTTCTCGCTCTCCACCTTCAAAAATCCTAACTTTTTCATTTTACGTGTACAGACCTGTGTGAGGGCTTATTTTGTGCGTAACAAATTTTACTTTCCTGTAATGTTATTTATTTTAACATGCCGTGTACTGCAAAGGTGAAAAAAAATGTGGAAAAATTCTGGGCTCAGTTTTTACGACTTTGACTGTGTGCTCCAAATAACACCTCAGCTTTATTTTTTGGTTCGGTACGATCGCGGTGATACCAAATTTATACAGGTTTTATTGTGTTTTAATAATACATTTCAAAAATTAAACGAATGTGTACAAAAAAGAAAAAAAAATTGCCATCTTCTGAAGCTAATAACTTTTTTTACTTTAGCGCACGGAGCTGTGTGAGGGTCATTTTTGCAAAATGAGCCGACCTTTACATTGCTACCATTTTTAGGTCTGTGCGACTTTTGATCATTTTTTATAAAATTTTTATTGTGATGTAAAAAGGTGTAAAAGTCGCATTTCGGACATTTGGGCGCCATTTTCCACCTCGGAGGTCACACCGGCCGTAACGTTTTATATTTTGATAGATCGGGCATTTTGTCGCGGCGATACCTAATGTGTCTGTGATTTTACTGTTTATTATTTTTCTAGGAGCACGAGATGAAAGAAGACAGTAAAAACCGTGAGAGAAGAATGCGGGGCGAGGGAAGAGGGGGGACGAGAAGACGGATATAAATCAGTTTAGCGAAGTGGGGTGAGTTGATTTGTTAAATATTTCATTAAATTTTTTTTTTTTTTAAACTTTTTTTTTTCTTTTTTTCCAAACTATTTCTTAGACCATCTAGGGTACATTAACCCTAGATGGTCAGATCGCTCCTACCATATACTGCAATACTTCTGTATTGCAATATATGGCATTTTTGCAGCTCATTCATTACAATGAGCCACTGGCTAATTGTAACGAATCTGCATATTCCAGATAGCCACGGTTATTAGCGGTGGGGGTTTGCTGCAATATGCAACAACCCCCACCTCTGTATGAAGAGAGTTTTGGGTCCCTTACCGTATCTTCATTAATCCATTAGTATGCCACATGAAACACCCCTTCTTGTAGAATACCATTCTGTTCACAATCCCCCGGATCCTCCCCCTTTACATAGCAATCACTCCAAATCTGACTTAAAAACCCATCCGATTCTTTAGTATTTAGATTCAGTTCATTCACACACAGGATAAGTCTCGATTCCCTTGACCCCACCTTTATCACCTCAAGGGATGTAACCATGGTAGCCTCTGAGGACGCATTATTGGTTTAAACTCCGGGCACTAGGATACTCTGGTTCTTCGGGTGGGCCAGTGGTCAATCATTAGAGGAATCCTCTTTGGCCCCAGTTTCCGTTACACTTATAATATACCCCAAAGATCTAATTTTGGCAGTAAAGGAGTAATACATTGATATTAACATCTATTTCATATAGATAATTCCATATATAATAATTAGATCTCTTGAGATACAATCCTACATGATATGAAGTTTTTTAGATTGTATTTATAGGGTCGAAGGGTGGGCCATCAAATCACCTCCTCGGGTAGGCCCAACTATGCCATTCCAACAACTTTTGGTGGATCAGTTTCTACACTGCTCACATATAAACCTTGGATTAGAAGGAGGAAGTAAAGGAGTAAGTATTTGATTTAGTCAAGCATCCTATACTCTCGAGCAGAAGCAGGTAGTCATGTCATTCCTATGGTAACTCCCTGGACCTAAACAAAAAGAGACTGTTTTTTTTTACGTTTAATACAGCTATGACTGCTGTATAAAATCATAAACATACACACCTCTGTGGTTCCTGTTCCTTTTCCCAACATTGGCCAACATCCTTCTGTTGTACACTTCTTTCCACCCATCATAGAGTCTTGCTTTTGGGCAGTGGCATAAAGAAACACACGTGGGCCCATTGTAAACTCCTTAATCAGGGCCCCATATTCCTAAACCCATGCTACCCACCCCACCCCCCTTACATTTTACTTCAAAATAATATATAATATACGCTCACCCCATATCCTCACATCACTAATATATGCCTTGTTATCAAGTTTCAGTGCTGGTGTGGTGTCAGGAGGTGGGGACTATTTTCTTGGCACTCTGGGGCCCTTGGTACCAATTGACATGTTGCACGCACCCAGTCCTACCTGATATTGTTGCAGGCCATGTCTATACCTTTATGCCCAACAATGTACCCCAACATCTGTGGCTACTTCATCAGCAGGATAATGCGCCATGTCATAAAGCTGGTCACTCTCATACTGGTTTCTTGACACATATGACAATGAGTTCACTGTACTCAAATGTCCTCCACAGTCACCAGATTCCAATCCAATGAGCATCTTTGGGCATGTGTGGAACGGGAGATCGCATCATGATGTGCAGCACCGACAATCTGCGCAACTGTGTGATGTCCATCATGTCAATATGGACCAAAATCTCTGGAGAATGCTTCCAGCACCATGTTAATCTATGCCACGAAGAATTAGGCAGTTCTGAAGGCAAAAGGGTCCAACCTCTTTTACTAGCATGGTGTACCTAATAAAGTGGCCGGTGAGTGTAATATATATATATATATATATACACTCAAATTATTACACACATAAATATCTAAAGCCACCACCTCATCTTATAATACCACTCACCGGCACTTTATTAGGTACACCTGTCCACATCTGCTCGTTAACACTTATTTCTCTTCCGCCCATCACTTGCGGCAATCAGTGCTCCAGTGATCAGGCATGTAGACAGTTGTCAAGACAATCTCCGCAGTTCAACCGAGCATCAGTATGGGAAGAAGGTGATTTGAGTCCTTTGAACGTGGCATGGTTGTTGGTGCAAGAAGGCTGGTCTGATATTTCAGAAACTGCTGATCTACTGGGATTTTCATGCACACCATCTCTAGGGTTACAGAGAAGGTCCGCAAAAAAAATAATCATTGAGCGGCAGTTCTGTGGGCGGAAATGCCTTGTTGATGCCAGAGGTACAAGGAAAAGCTAGGGAGGGGGCAACTGGTTCGAGCTTGATAGAAAGGCAACAGTGACTCAATCGCCACCCGTTACAACCAAGGTAGGCAAAAGAGCATCTCTGAGGCACATACGTCGAACTTTGAGGCAGATGGGCTACAGCCCAGAAGACCACACTGGGTGCCACTCCTTTCAGCTAAGAACAGGAAACTGAGGCTACAATTTGCACAGCTCATCGAACTTGACAGTAAAAGATTGGAAAACGTTCATGTTGTTGATGCCAATTCTGACCCTACCATCCAACTGTCGCACAAATCAAACTCATCAAACGACAGGCAACGTTTTTCCATCTTCTACTGTCCAATTTTGATGAGCTTGTGCAAATTGTAGCCTCAGTTTCCTGTTCTTTGCTGAAAGGATTGGCACCCAGTGTGTTCTTCTGCTGCTGTACCCATCTGCCTCAAAGTGACGTACTGTGCGTTCAGCGATGCCTCTGCCTACCTTGGTTGTAACGGGTGGCGATTTGAGTCACTGGGCGTTTTCTATCAGCTCGAACCATCCTCCCATTCTCCTCTGACTCTGGCATCACACGCATTTCTGCCCACAGAACTGACCTCACTGGATGTTTTTTCTTTTCGGACCATTCTTTGTAACCTAGAGATGGTTGTGCGTAAAAATCCAGTAGATCAGCAGTTTCTGAAATACTCAGACCAGCCCTTCTGGCACCAACAACATGCCAGTTCAAGGCACTCAAATCACCTTTCTTCCCCTACTGAATGCTCGGTTTGAACTGCAGGAGATTGGCTTGACCATGTCTACATGCTGAATCACTGAGTTGCCGCCAGTCTATGGGCTGATTAGAAATCAGTGTTAACAGCAGTTGGACGTGTAACCTAATAAGTTGGCCGGTAGTGTATATATATATAATATGTGCAACATCCCCCACCGGGGCCTACCCTTTTTCGTGGGCCTGGATTCACGCCGTCCCGCAGTACCTGATGGCCGCGTTTCGGCCTACACCGTAGTTGCACGTTTGTCTTTCTATTGTTGGGAACGGAGGGCTGTCTACAGCCTGGCAGGTCTCCGCAGGGGGGGGTGTGGCAAGAAATGATGAGGGAGAGGCTGCTAGCGGTTCTCCCTGGGCAACCCTTTGTGTGCTAGAGTATGAGTCCTCTGTGGTGGACAGGGTGCTGTGATGGTGGCAGCCGTAGTACAGGACCAGACTTGAACAAAACAACTTACAGTTTCTTTATTGGAACACGACAGAAACCGCAGCAACGTTCCTTAACAATGGTGAATTTGCTAATTCAGTTTGATACCACAGGATGTAGATCTCAGCCTGTTGCAGGCAGCTGGAGATAGCTGTGTCCTAGAAGGATGCTTCAAGCTTGTCCTGGGTTGCTTCAGATATCACCCTTTCTCTATCCTAACTAACTGTCTCACTACAGTCTTCAGGCAGGGAGCTGGCTCACCTGCTTTTGGTCTGGTGTGCTAGCTCACTGACTCCTCAAGTCTCTAATCTGAGAGAGTAACTCTCTCCTCACACTGCACTCTCTCTGAGAGAGAACTTCACTACTTACTGGAGTCTCCTGAACAGGGTTGTTGTTACTCACCCCTGGTCGTTGGTGGCTACTCCTCCAATTACATCTCGCTTACATCTCAGCTCACAGAGACAAAGTTAACACCTGTGATTGGCTGACACTATGACCTCAAACATAAAACAGTTAACCCTGCCCTTGCCAGGCAGGATCTCCCACGCAGTGCTCATCTGTTGTTATCTAGTGTTATTGTGACATGCTGTGAGCTATCAGACCTACACAGGCTGCAAGCTACATGGTGGGACGTATTCGCAACCACTCCTCTGCCTTGCATTGCGAGGGTGTTGCATATGCTCTACACAAACTACACCATTTATAAAAACACTCAAATAAGAGGTACACAAATATATAAAGCCACCACACACATATGATAAACCTCATCCCTGTACAATATTGAAAATATTACAGCAATGAAGGCCCACATACTGTGCTAAATATATACCAGCTGGTATATATGCACATGCCATATACTGCCAAAAATCGACATAACTCATTGTCAATTAAACTTCCTGGGCCCTACGATGTATGAATATTACAGTCCGCTACAAGTCTTTAATTCAATTCCTACTTATGGTCCTAGAACCAAGCTTCATTCAGAAGGGAGCATGTGACCCAACTGTCTACTTTCCATCGCAGTATCTGGACATCCACAGGTTCTACAAAGGTCTCAAAATAACTCTTGGTAACATGTGAATTGAGAGTCAGGAAACATATTACAAGGAGTCTGGGTGAAGACCCTTCAATATGAAATTTGTGTGGTGCTTTGTGTGGCCATGGTCCCCCTAGAAGGTTTAGGCTCTGGCTAACCTCCCCAACCCGCCTATTTATAATCCACTACTGGCATGAACACCAGATTGGCTATTCACCCTGTGCTCTTCACAGATGAAAGCTGTTTTCACACTGAGAAGATGTGACAGATGTGACAGAATCTGGAGGGGATGTGTGGGATGGATCCTGTCTGTAACCCTCAGGCATACCGGTTGGCAGTGGGTAAGAAATGGTGTGGGTGGCTTTCTTTGGAGGTGCACAGCCCTCCATGTGCTCACATAAGGAAACTGACTGCCATTGGGTACCGAATGAGGCATCAGACCCTTGTGAGACCATATGCTGGTGTGTGGCCCTGTTCCTTCTAATGCCAGACAATGATTAGACCTGCAAGATAAAGGCATTAGCTATGGACTGACCCATTGTTCCCACGACCTGATCTACTTAGGCACATCTGGGACATCATTAATCACCCTCATGCACTAATGTCACGGTGCACCACAGACTGTCCAGGCTTGGCGGATGCTCTAGTCCAGGTCGGGAGAAGAACCCACAGAGCCATCCAGGACCTCCTCAGAAGCATGCCGAGGCATTGTGGGAGTTCATACGGGCAGCGAGACCAAATACAATACTGAGCCTCATTCTGACTTGTTTTATTATATCAAAGTTTGGATCAGCGTATAGTGTGTTTTTCAACTTTAATTTGAGATGACTACAAATCCAGCATCCATTGTTAATAAATTGTGATTTTATTGTCAGCATATTCAACTCTGTACGAAACAAGTTTTCAATGTTCCTTAATGATAATCTTTATTTTTATAAAGCCCATCAAATTCCATAGCGCTTTCAAATCATAGTTTCCTTTATTTTAATAGCAATGTAAGAACCTTGAATTCGTATTTATAATATAGCTAGCAACTATAGATCATTTTATAATAGCTAAAAGTGATGCCCTAATGAGTCCAAAGTCATTTGTTTGCATGCCCTGGCACCTACAGTATGGCACATGCCCCCCCCCCCATGCTTTTTTCCCAATTTTAACCCATTGTAGGATTGGGTCTGGCTGCTTTCTCTGTCTAGACAAGAAGTTTGCTGTAAACCATTTCGGAGTTAGTAGAATCGGCGTATTTCTACAAGAGAATGATTAGAATCCAGCTACTAACGCTGCTTGGGTGATTTGCTTCTTCATAGCCATTAACAGCCTCAGAGTGATCTCTCCCATGGCCTATTGCAGCCCCTGGTACCTGCCCTTGCTGCTGACTTATCAGTCACGCTCTGCATGGATATCTCATTGCTGAAATGTATAATAAGCACAGGCTGATATACCAATTAACATCAAATATATTGCTATGTTTATGGCATGCTCCCAGTGGGGCGCATGTATACAATTACCAATGATACTGGGGAGTTTTAAAGGGATGGGGGTGTATGTCGTATACCAGGACTGCTGCACTGTGCCAAGTGTAATTTGCTGCTTCCCCACTTTGCATGAGATTCCATATCCTCTTTATATCCCTGCACTAACACCCTGTGGAGTGTCGTTCTGTAGATATTCATTAACTGGAGTGAGGTATGAAAAGCAGAAGAGTGTAACATTTTAATTAGCCGAACAATAAACAGCTTAATGAGCGGCAATGAAAGTTCCCATTGAACCCTGAGTGGTCTTAAGGAAGGGAGGGCCCATTACACCCTCAACCATTTCATGCTGACTCTGTGCCCTACGATCCTCATTATTGGATAAAATATGTGGACACCTTAAGCCTGTGTTTGCTTGTTTATTGCTTCCTCTTCCTTGTTGACTGTCCTAAAGACACATGAGCTACTGTAAAAAGTGCAGACTTCAAAGGCCGGGCACAGATCTTTACACAACGCTCATATGTAAGTTCACACTCGCCCCACCTGAGCTTCTAAACTGCACTCATCTTACCTACTCATCCTATCCCCAATTCCAACATGAATTTATTTCTCCTCTATTACCCTTAGATGTCATAAGCTGTGCCTATATTCAGCCTCTGGTGATAAACGTCTGGAAACATGTAATAACACAGAGCTCTCCATATTATGCATTCAGGCAATGTACTACATCGACTATACTTACTACATGTACTACTTCCCCCCAATGATAAGAAGATAATCACCTGTAAACTTAATCTGTCCCATTCTGCAAGTTGTTAAATTCAAAGACTTCTTAATGGTACGGTTACTGAGAAATCTAGATGACACCTATCAAGTTAAGAAGTACAATCAGGGGTCCCCTACTTAAGGACAACCTGACTTACAGACGACCCCTAGTTACAGACGGTCCCCTGCCTCCTATGACCTTTGGTGTCTCCATTATGTTTCCATTAGTCCCAGACTTGCAATGATCAGCTGTAAGGTTCTGTAATGAAGCTTTATTGATTATCTTTGGTCCCCATACAGGAAAAAATTTGGAAACTCCAGTGTCACTAGGGCAAAAATTTTTTTTGTCTGCAGCTACAATCATAAAATATACAGTTCCGACTTACATAGAAATTCAACTTAAAACAACCTATGGAATCTACTTGTACTAACCTGGGACTGCCTAAGTATTCTCTGCTTCAATATTGCTTTGTATTCAAGGTATAGAGGAAGAACTGTGACTGTACGGTAATCTCTAATATGTACAATGTGAGGCTCTGACCATATCTGAATTGTTGTATCTTTACTGAAATGTAAGGCCCCCTCTACCCTTGCGTTTTTTCCCAGCGCGTGTTCTGCGTGCTTTGATGTGCAGAACTGCATTGCACTCTGATCCGTTGTAATCAATAGGCTTTTTCAGACTAGAATTTTTTTTTCATGCACTACGCACTTTTTTTTAATGCACATTTAAATTCGCATGCTCACTTTTGCAAGTCACGCGGACAAACGCAACATACAAGTCTAGAGACCCATCAAAAACGGATTGCACAAGTGTGTCTTCGTTATTTGCTTATTTGTTTTTTGAGTAAACACGGAAGGTGCAACACCCAGAACAGGTGCAAGTTTTTCCAGTGACTAATGCAGAATAATGGGGGTCATTTACTAAGGCCCGATTCGTTTTCCCGACTGTTCCACCCAAATTTCGATTTGCCGCTGATTTTCTGTATTGCCCTGGGTTTTGGGCGCACAAGATCGAATGAGCGGATGCGCCGGAATCGAGGCATGGCCGAACGAAAACCCGATGGATTCGGAAAAACCAGCCGCATTTAAAAAAAAGTGTCGCTGGACACGCGTGCTTACCTTCATCCAGGATGGCTCGGTGAACTCCAGTGCGTTCCGATGCTCTCAAGCGCAGCAGCGACACCTGGTGGACGTCGGGGAGAACTCGGCCTTATCCCCTCCCGGACCGAATCCACCCAGGATGCCCACTGACATCGAATAGACCGTTAAGTAAATCTCCCCAATATAAAGTATAATGGAAAGACTTGCACACTGTTATATGTTTTCCACCATGCCTGATTTTGGCTTTAAATAACGAACGGAAATAACAGAGATGTGTAACTGGCCCTAAAATGCTTTCAAATTAAAAATGTTAACAATACTTAAAGGGGTATTCCGGGAATATGAACTCTCACACAAAAACCCATGATGATTAAATAAATGAGTACAACAATACTCAATGTCATTAGTCAAACGGAGCTTAATAGTTTGATTTATGATTTTAACAAATTTATGGCCCTCTAAAGTAGGTGAGTATCTACTCAAGATGGCGCCACTGGAAACTACAAGTTCCATGATCCTTTAGTTCTCAGTAACTCCTCCCCTCTCTTAGGCTCTGCTCCTGGTGATGATGTAACAGACGTCCTGCTCTGTTACATAGTAATGATGTGTAACTGCCATCCTGACACATCACCACAACACTGGCCATACTGGATGCACTTCAACCACCGACTACACGCCAAACATAGTGCGTGATCACATGACCTGCCCAGGCAGTTGCAGGACATGTTGTTGGACATGTGGAAATTAACGGACTAATTAAAGGGACAGTAGCATTTTAATATCTTCATTACAGTCTATGTCACCAGCACTTTTTTGGTGCATCAACACTTTACAAGGGGGCGTGCAACACAATCTGTTGGACTTTGCATGATAAAGTGTGTCACATGATCCACTCATATGTGTCCAATGACTCCAATGGCATTCATAACTTATTCTAGCTCAAGAATAAGAGGGATAATTGTCCCTGATCTCAATATAATCAAGATTTCTGGAATATGATGAAGAGATGTGGTTAGTTCTTCAAGACGTTTGAATAACGTTCCTGAGGAGTTTTAAAAAAAAAAAAAAAAAACTGGGGAAGCACGGACAAAAGAATTAAGACCTTTTTCGCTGTGGGCACCCAATTTGGTGTGATAATTTATGGATTTTGTTCTTCTCATTGGGGGAGATTTATCAGAAGCAGAACTGTTCTAGTTGCTCACAGCAACCAATCAGAGCACAATTTCATTGTATAAACAGCTGAGGTGAGGTTAAAGGGAATCTGTCAGCAGTGTTAGCTACTTGGTCACAGAGAAGTGTGTACAAAGTTAGAAACGTGAACATAACTGTGAAAAGAAAGTTATATCAACCTCGTAGCTCTTGCAAGTATCTGCATGGGTCTTCCAGCCTGAAGAGCTTTCTGCTGTGTTGCAGAAGCTGCAAACTGGAATATAAATTTACTTTTAACAGTCATGTTGCTACTAACTACACAGCTTTATACGACCTATACCTAGTCTGCACTTTCTATGGTCAAACGGATAACAGAAATGTAGTTATTTATTAGGGTTACAGTTTGTAAAGTAAAAGTTATATACTAGTTATTCCTGGTGCATTTTTGCTTTCAAAATGTGTGTTTTTATTTAAAACTTTTCAAAACTTACTTCTTTGGCTAGTGAATTTTGTTTACCAAAGGCATCTGTAGCTGTTAATTATTTTTTTATGCAATAGTTTTTTAATGATCAAATCACTAAAAGTTTGGTGATATTTATTTGTGATTCTTAATTTAAGATAAAGGATTTTTTGCAATACAGGCAGTCCCTGGGTATGTCAAGAGAGGTTTGTAGGTTTGTTCTTAAGTTGAATTGTATGTAAGTCGGAACCATTTTACTTTATAATTGTAACCGCAGCCAAATTTTTTTTTTGTCTCTGTAACAATTGGATTTTAAAAATGTTGGGTTGTCATCAGAACTAGGATTAACAATAAAGCTTCATTGACAGATACCTTTAACACCCCTTAAGGATGCAGGTTTTTTTTTTCGCTCATTTCTCGCTCTCCACTTCAAAAATCCATAACTTTTTCATTTTTACGTGTACACGACCTGTGTGAGGGTTATTTTGTGCGTACAAATTTTACTTTCCCTGTAATGTTATTTATTTTAACATGCCGTGTACTGCGAAGCTGAAAAAAATGTGGAAAAAGTCTGTGGGCTCAGTTTTTACGACTTTGACTGTGTGCCTCCAATAACACCTCAGCTTTATTCTTTGGTTCGGTGCGATCGCGGTGATACCAAATTTATACAGGTTTATTGTGTTTTTAATACATTTCAAAAATTAAACGAAGTGTACAAAAAAGAAAAAAAATTGCCATCTTCTGAGCTAATACACTTTTTATACTTTAGCGCAACGGAGCTGTGTGAGGTGTCATTTTTTGCAAAATGAGCCACCTTTACATTGCACATTTTTAGGTCTTCGACATTTTGATCATTTTTATTATAAATTTTTTATGTGATGTAAAAAGGTGTAAAAGTCGCATTTCGGCATTTTGGGCGCCATTTTCCCCTCGGAGGTCACCCCGCCGCCGTAACCGTTTTTATATTTTGATAGATCGGGCATTTTGTGACGCGGCGATACCAATGTGTCTGTGATTTTACTGTTTATTATTTTATCTCAGTTTTAAGCGAAAGGGGGTGATTTGAATTTTTAATATTTCATTAATTTTTTTTTTTTTTTAACTTTTTTTTTTTCTTTTTTCCAAACTATTTCTAGACATCTAGGGTACATTAACCCTAGATGGTCAGATCGCCTCCTCCATAATACTGCAATACTTCTGTATTGCATATATGGCATTTTTGCAGCTCATTCATTACAATGAGCCACTGGCTAATTGTAACGAATCTGCATTTCCAATACCACGGTTTATTAGCGGTGGGTTTGCTGCAATATGCAACAACCCCCACCTCTGTATGAAGAGGACTCGTGAGCCCTCTTCATACACTTACTATACCTCTGCGCCGTAGAGCTACGGCGCAGAGCGTTAAGGGGTTAATAACTGTTATAGCTGTTTATTGTAGCCTAGGGCTAAAGTACAGTAAAGAGTTTTGGGTCCATTACCGTATCTTCATTAATCCCGATTAGTATGCCACATGAAAACACCCCTTGCGTTGTAGAATACCATTACTGTCAAATCCCCGGATCCTCCCTTTACATAGCAACACCCAAATCTGAATCTTAAAAACCCATAACCGATTCTTTAGTAATTTCAGATTCAGTTCATTGCACACACAGGATAAGTCGATTCCTTGACCCCAACCTTATCACACTCAAGGGATGAACCATGGTAGCTCTGAGGACCATTATGGTTAAACTTCTGGCACTAGGGATATCTGGTTCTTCGGGGGGCAGTGTCAGATCATTAGAGATCCTCTTGGGGCCCCAGTTTCCTTACACTTAATAATATACCCAAAGATCTAAATATTTGGAGTAAATGGAGTAATAATTTGATATTAACATGCCATTTAATATGATATATTCCAATAGTATAACTAATTAGTCTCTTGATGACAATCCTACATGATATGAATTTTTTATATTGTATTTATAGGGTCGAAGGGTGGGCCATCAAATCACCCCTCGGGTAGGCCCAACTATGCCATTCCAACAACTTTTGGTGGATCAGTTTCTACACTGCTCACATTAAACCTTGGATTAGAAGGAGGAAGTAAAGGAGTAAGTATTTGATTTAGTCAAGCATCCTATACTCTCGAGCAGAAGCAGGTAGTCATGTCATTCCTATGGTAACTCCCTGGACCTAAACAAAAAGAGACTGTTTTTTTTTACGTTTAATACAGCTATGACTGCTGTATAAAATCATAAACATACACACCTCTGTGGTTCCTGTTCCTTTTCCCAACATTGGCCAACATCCTTCTGTTGTACACTTCTTTCCACCCATCATAGAGTCTTGCTTTTGGGCAGTGGCATAAACAAACACACGTGGGCCCATTGTAAACTCCTTAATCAGGGCCCCATATTCCTAAACCCATGCTACCCACCCCACCCCCCTTACATTTTACTTCAAAATAACATATAATATACGCTCACCCCATATCCTCACATCACTAATATATGCCTTGTTATCAAGTTTCAGTGCTGGTGTGGTGTCAGGGGTGGGGATATTTTCTTGGCACTCTGGGGCCCTTGGTACCAATTGACATGTTGCACGCACCCAGTCCTACCTGATATTGTTGCAGGCCATGTCTATCCTTTATGCCCAACAATGTACCCCAACATCTGTGGCTACTTCATCAGCAGGATAATGCGCCATGTCATAAAGCTGGTCACTCTCATACTGGTTTCTTGACACATATGACAATGAGTTCACTGTACTCAAATGTCCTCCACAGTCACCAGATTCCAATCCAATGAGCATCTTTGGGCATGTGTGGAACGGGAGATCGCATCATGATGTGCAGCACCGACAATCTGCGCAACTGTGTGATGTCCATCATGTCAATATGGACCAAAATCTCTGGAGAATGCTTCCAGCACCATGTTAATCTATGCCACGAAGAATTAGGCAGTTCTGAAGGCAAAAGGGTCCAACCTCTTTTACTAGCATGGTGTACCTAATAAAGTGGCCGGTGAGTGTAATATATATATATATATATATACACTCAAATTATTACACACATAAATATCTAAAGCCACCACCTCATCTTATAATACCACTCACCGGCACTTTATTAGGTACACCTGTCCACATCTGCTCGTTAACACTTATTTCTCTTCCGCCCATCACTTGCGGCAATCAGTGCTCCAGTGATCAGGCATGTAGACAGTTGTCAAGACAATCTCCGCAGTTCAACCGAGCATCAGTATGGGAAGAAGGTGATTTGAGTCCTTTGAACGTGGCATGGTTGTTGGTGCAAGAAGGCTGGTCTGATATTTCAGAAACTGCTGATCTACTGGGATTTTCATGCACACCATCTCTAGGGTTACAGAGAAGGTCCGCAAAAAAAATAATCATTGAGCGGCAGTTCTGTGGGCGGAAATGCCTTGTTGATGCCAGAGGTACAAGGAAAAGCTAGGGAGGGGGCAACTGGTTCGAGCTTGATAGAAAGGCAACAGTGACTCAATCGCCACCCGTTACAACCAAGGTAGGCAAAAGAGCATCTCTGAGGCACATACGTCGAACTTTGAGGCAGATGGGCTACAGCCCAGAAGACCACACTGGGTGCCAACTCCTTTCAGCTAAGAACAGGAAACTGAGGCTACAATTTGCACAGCTCATCGAACTTGACAGTAAAAGATTGGAAAACGTTCATGTTGTTGATGCCAATTCTGACCCTACCATCCAACTGTCGCACAAATCAAACTCATCAAACGACAGGCAACGTTTTTCCATCTTCTACTGTCCAATTTTGATGAGCTTGTGCAAATTGTAGCCTCAGTTTCCTGTTCTTTGCTGAAAGGATTGGCACCCAGTGTGTTCTTCTGCTGCTGTACCCATCTGCCTCAAAGTGACGTACTGTGCGTTCAGCGATGCCTCTGCCTACCTTGGTTGTAACGGGTGGCGATTTGAGTCACTGGGCGTTGTTCTATCAGCTCGAACCAATCCTCCCATTCTCCTCTGACTCTGGCATCACACGCATTTCTGCCCACAGAACTGACCTCACTGGATGTTTTTTCTTTTCGGACCATTCTTTGTAACCTAGAGATGGTTGTGCGTAAAAATCCAGTAGATCAGCAGTTTCTGAAATACTCAGACCAGCCCTTCTGGCACCAACAACATGCCAGTTCAAGGCACTCAAATCACCTTTCTTCCCCTACTGAATGCTTCGGTTTGAACTGCAGGAGATTGGCTTGACCATGTCTACATGCTGAATCACTGAGTTGCCGCCAGTGTATGGGCTGATTAGAAATCAGTGTTAACAGCAGTTGGACGTGTAACCTAATAAGTTGGCCGGTAGTGTATATATATATAATATGTGCAACATCCCCCACCGGGGCCTACCCTTTTTCGTGGGCCTGGATTCACGCCGTCCCGCAGTACCTGATGGCCGCGTTTCGGCCTACACCGTAGTTGCACGTTTGTCTTTCTATTGTTGGAACGGAGGGCTGTCTACAGCCTGGCAGGTCTCCGCAGGGGGGGGTGTGGCAAGAAATGATGAGGGAGAGGCTGCTAGCGGTTCTCCCTGGGCAACCCTTTGTGTGCTAGAGTATGAGTCCTCTGTGGTGGACAGGGTGCTGTGATGGTGGCAGCCGTAGTACAGGACCAGACTTGAACAAAACAACTTACAGTTTCTTTATTGGAACACGACAGAAACCGCAGCAACGTTCCTTAACAATGGTGAATTTGCTAATTCAGTTTGATACCACAGGATGTAGATCTCAGCCTGTTGCAGGCAGCTGGAGATAGCTGTGTCCTAGAAGGATGCTTCAAGCTTGTCCTGGGTTGCTTCAGATATCACCCTTTCTCTATCCTAACTAACTGTCTCACTACAGTCTTCAGGCAGGGAGCTGGCTCACCTGCTTTTGGTCTGGTGTGCTAGCTCACTGACTCCTCAAGTCTCTAATCTGAGAGAGTAACTCTCTCCTCACACTGCACTCTCTCTGAGAGAGAACTTCACTACTTACTGGAGTCTCCTGAACAGGGTTGTTGTTACTCACCCCTGGTCGTTGGTGGCTACTCCTCCAATTACATCTCGCTTACATCTCAGCTCACAGAGACAAAGTTAACACCTGTGATTGGCTGACACTATGACCTCAAACATAAAACAGTTAACCCTGCCCTTGCCAGGCAGGATCTCCCACGCAGTGCTCATCTGTTGTTATCTAGTGTTATTGTGACATGCTGTGAGCTATCAGACCTACACAGGCTGCAAGCTACATGGTGGGACGTATTCGCAACCACTCCTCTGCCTTGCATTGCGAGGGTGTTGCATATGCTCTACACAAACTACACCATTTATAAAAACACTCAAATAAGAGGTACACAAATATATAAAGCCACCACACACATATGATAAACCTCATCCCTGTACAATATTGAAAATATTACAGCAATGAAGGCCCACATACTGTGCTAAATATATACCAGCTGGTATATATGCACATGCCATATACTGCCAAAAATCGACATAACTCATTGTCAATTAAACTTCCTGGGCCCTACGATGTATGAATATTACAGTCCGCTACAAGTCTTTAATTCAATTCCTACTTATGGTCCTAGAACCAAGCTTCATTCAGAAGGGAGCATGTGACCCAACTGTCTACTTTCCATCGCAGTATCTGGACATCCACAGGTTCTACAAAGGTCTCAAAATAACTCTTGGTAACATGTGAATTGAGAGTCAGGAAACATATTACAAGGAGTCTGGGTGAAGACCCTTCAATATGAAATTTGTGTGGTGCTTTGTGTGGCCATGGTCCCCCTAGAAGGTTTAGGCTCTGGCTAACCTCCCCAACCCGCCTATTTATAATCCACTACTGGCAGTGAACACCAGGATTGGCTATTCCACCCTGTGCTCTTCACAGATGAAAGCTGTTTCACACTGAGAAGATGTGACAGATGTGACAGAATCTGGAGGGGGATGTGTGGGATGGATCCTGTCTGTAACCCTCAGGCATACCGGTTGGCAGTGGGTAAGAAATGGTGTGGGTGGCTTTCTTTGGAGGTGCACAGCCCTCCATGTGCTCACATAAGGAAACTGACTGCCATTGGGTACCGAATGAGGCATCAGACCCTTGTGAGACCATATGCTGGTGTGTGGCCCTGTTCCTTCTAATGCCAGACAATGTTAGACCTGCAAGATAAAGGCATTAGCTATGGACTGACCCATTGTTCCCACGACCTGATCTACTTAGGCACATCTGGGACATCATTAATCACCCTCATGCACTAATGTCACGGTGCACCACAGACTGTCCAGGCTTGGCGGATGCTCTAGTCCAGGTCGGGAGAAGAACCCACAGAGCCATCCAGGACCTCCTCAGAAGCATGCCGAGGCATTGTGGGAGTTCATACGGGCAGCGAGACCAAATACAATACTGAGCCTCATTCTGACTTGTTTTATTATATCAAAGTTTGGATCAGCGTATAGTGTGTTTTTCAACTTTAATTTGAGATGACTACAAATCCAGCATCCATTGTTAATAAATTGTGATTTTATTGTCAGCATATTCAACTCTGTACGAAACAAGTTTTCAATGTTCCTTAATGATAATCTTTATTTTTATAACGCCCATCAAATTCCATAGCGCTTTCAAATCATAGTTTCCTTTATTTTAATAGCAATGTAAGAACCTTGAATTCGTATTTATAATATAGCCTAGCAACTATAGATCATTTTATAATAGCTAAAAGTGATGCCCTAATGAGTCCAAAGTCATTTGTTTGCATGCCCTGGCACCTACAGTATGGCACATGCCCCCCCCCCCATGCTTTTTTCCCAATTTTAACCCATTGTAGGATTGGGTCTGGCTGCTTTCTCTGTCTAGACAAGAAGTTTGCTGTAAACCATTTCGGAGTTAGTAGAATCGGCGTATTTCTACAAGAGAATGATTAGAATCCAGCTACTAACGCTGCTTGGGTGATTTGCTTCTTCATAGCCATTAACAGCCTCAGAGTGATCTCTCCCATGGCCTATTGCAGCCCCTGGTACCTGCCCTTGCTGCTGACTTATCAGTCACGCTCTGCATGGATATCTCATTGCTGAAATGTATAATAAGCACAGGCTGATATACCAATTAACATCAAATATATTGCTATGTTTATGGCATGCTCCCAGTGGGGCGCATGTATACAATTACCAATGATACTGGGGAGTTTTAAAGGGATGGGGGTGTATGTCGTATACCAGGACTGCTGCACTGTGCCAAGTGTAATTTGCTGCTTCCCCACTTTGCATGAGATTCCATATCCTCTTTATATCCCTGCACTAACACCCTGTGGAGTGTCGTTCTGTAGATATTCATTAACTGGAGTGAGGTATGAAAAGCAGAAGAGTGTAACATTTTAATTAGCCGAACAATAAACAGCTTAATGAGCGGCAATGAAAGTTCCCATTGAACCCTGAGTGGTCTTAAGGAAGGGAGGGCCCATTACACCCTCAACCATTTCATGCTGACTCTGTGCCCTACGATCCTCATTATTGGATAAAATATGTGGACACCTTAAGCCTGTGTTTCTTGTTTATTTGCTTCCTCTTCCTTGTTGACTGTCCTAAAGACACATGAGCTACTGTAAAAAGTGCAGACTTCAAAGGCCGGGCACAGATCTTTACACAACGCTCATATGTAGAGTTCACACTCGCCCCACCTGAGCTTCTAAACTGCACTCATCTTACCTACTCATCCGTATCCCCAATTCACACATGAATTTATTTCTCCTCTATTACCCTTAGATGTCATAAGCTGTGCCATATATTCAGCCTCTGGTGATAAACGTCGGAAACATGTAATAACAAGAGCTCTCCATATTATGCATTCAGGCAATGTTACTACATCACTATACTTACTACATGTACTCTTCCCCCCAATGATAAGAAGATAATCACCTGTAAACTTAATCTGTCCCATCTGCAAGTTGTTAAATTCAAAGACTTCTTAATGGTACTGGTTACTGAGAAATCTAGATGACACCTATCAAGTTAAGAAGTACAATCAGGGGTCCCCTACTTAAGGACAACCTGACTTTACAGACGACCCCTAGTTACAGACGGTCCCCTGCCTCCTATGACCTTTGGGTCTCTCTATGATGTTCATTAGTCCCAGACTTGCAATGATCAGCTGTAAGGTTCTGTAATGAAGCTTTATTGATTATCTTTGGTCCCCACTACAGGAAAAAATTTGGAAACTCCAGTTGTCACTAGGGCAAAAATTTTTTTTGTCTGCAGTACAATCATAAAATATACAGTTCCGACTTACATAGAAATTCAACTTAAAAAACCTATGGAACTACTTGTATAACCTGGGACTGCCTTAAGTATTCTCTGCTTCAATATTGCTTTGTATTCACAGGTATAGAGGAAGAACTGTGACTGTACGGTATCTCTAATATGTACAATGTGAGGCTTCTGAACCCATATACTAGAATTGTTGTATCTTTACTGAAATGTAAGGCCCCCTCTACCCTTGCGTTTTTTCCAGCGCGTGTTCTGCGTGCTTTGATGTGCAGAACTGCATTGCACTCTGATCCGTTGTAATCAATAGGCTTTTTCAGACTAGAATTTTTTTTTCATGCACCTACGCACTTTTTTTTAATGCACATTTAAATTCGGCATGCTCACTTTTGCAAGTCACGCGCTGACAAACGCAACATACAAGTCTAGAGACGCCATCAAAAACGGATTGCACAAGTGTGTCTTCGTTATTTGCTTATTTGTTTTTGAGTTAAACACGGAATGGTGCAACACCCAGAACAGGTGCAAGTTTTTCCAGTGACTATGCAGATATAATGGGGGTCATTTACTAAGGCCCGATTCGTGTTTTCCCGACTGTTCACCCGAAATTTCGATTTGCCGCTGATTTTCTGTATTGCCCTGGGTTTTGGGCGCACAGCACAAGAGCGGATGGCGAATCGAGGCATGGCCGAACGAAAACCCGATGGATTCGGAAAAACCGCCGCATTTTAAAAAAAAGTGTCGATGGACACCGTGCTTACCTTCATCCAGGATGGCTCGGTGAACTCCAGTGCGTTCCGATGCTCTCAGCGCAGCAGCGACACCTGGTGGACGTCGGGGAGAACTCGGCCTTATCCCACCCCGGACCGAATCCACCAGAGATGCCCACTGAATCGAATACCGTAATAAATCTGCCCCAATATAAAGTATAATGGAAAGACTTGCACACTGTTATATGTTTTCCACCATGCCTGATTTTGGCTTTAAATAACGAACGGAAATAACAGAGATGTGTACTGGCCCTAAAAATGCTTTCAAATTAAAAATGTTAACAATACTTAAAGGGGTATTCCGGGAATATGAACTCTCACACAAAAACCCATGATGATATAAATAAATGAGTACAACAATACTCAATGTCATTAGTCACAACGGAGCTTAATAGTTTGATTTATATGATTTACAAATTTATGGCCCTCTAAAGTAGGTGAGTATTACTAAGATGGCGCCACTGGAAACTACAAGTTCCATGATCCTTTAGTTCTCAGTAACTCCTCCCCTCTCTTAGGCTCTGCTCCTGGTGATGATGTAACAGACGTCCTGCTCTGTTACATAGTAATGATGTGTAACTGCCATCCTGACACATCACCACAACACTGGCCATACTGGATGCACTTCAACCACCGACTACAACAGCCAAACATAGTGCGGATCACATGACCTGCCCAGGCAGTTGCAGGACATGTTGTGGACAATGTGGAAATTAACGGACTAATTAAAGGGACAGTAGCATTTTAATATCTTCATTACAGTCTATGTCACCAGCACTTTTTTGGTGCACCTTTACAAGGGGGCGTGCAACACAATCTGTTGGACTTTGCATGATAAATGTGTCACATGATCCACTCATATGTGTCCAATGACTCCAATGGCATTCATAACTTATTCTAGCTCAAGAATAAGAGGGATAATTGTCCCTGATCTCAATATAATCAAGATTTCTGGAATATGATGAAGAGATGTGGTTAGTTCTTCAAGACGTTTGAATAACGTTCCTGAGGAGTTTTAAAAAAAAAAAAAAAAAACTGGGGAAGCACGGACATAAAGAATTAAGACCTTTTTCGCTGTGGGCAACCCAATTTGTGGTGATAATTTATGGATTTTGTTCTTCTCATTGGGGGAGATTTATCAGAAGCAGAACTGTTACTAGTTGCTCACAGCAACCAATCAGAGCACAGTATTTCATTGTATAAACAGCTGAGGTGAGGTTTAAAGGGAATCTGTCAGCAGTGTTAGCTACTTGGTCACAGAGAAGTGTGTACAAAGTTAGAACGTGACACTATAACTGTGAAAAGAAAAGTTATATCAACCTGTAGCTCTTGCAAGTATCTGCATGGGTCTTCCAGCCTGAAGAGCTTTCTGCTGTGTTGCAGAAGCTGCAAACTGGAATATAAATTACTTTTAACAGTCACTGTTGCTACTAACTACACAGCTTTATAACGCCTATACCTAGTCTGCACTTTCTATGGTCAAACGGATAACAGAAATGTAGTTATTTATTAGGGTTACAGTTTGTAAAGTAAAAGTTATATACTAAGTTATTCCTGGTGCATTTTGCTTTCAAAATGTGTGTTTTTATTTAAAACTTTTCAAAACTTACTTCTTTGGCTAGTGAATTTGTTTACCAAAGGCATCTGTAGCTGTTAATTATTTTTTTATGCAATAGTTTTTTTAATGATCAAATCACTAAAAGTTTGGTGATATTTATTTGTGATTCTTAATTTAAGATAAAGGATTTTTTGCAATACAGGCAGTCCCGGGTATGTACAAGAAGGTTTGTAGGTTTGTTCTTAAGTTGAATTGTATGTAAGTCGGAACCATTTTACTTTATAATTGTAACGCAGCCAAATTTTTTTTTGTCTCTGTAACAATTGGATTTTAAAAATGTTGGGTTGTCATCAGAACTAGGATTAACAATAAAGCTTCATTGACAGACACCTTTAACACCCCTTAAGGATGCAGGTTTTTTTTTCGCTCATTTCTCGCTCTCCACTTCAAAAATCCATAACTTTTTCATTTTTACGTGTACAGACCTGTGTGAGGGTTATTTTGTGCGTAAAATTTTACTTTCCTGTAATGTTATTTATTTTAACATGCCGTGACTGCGAAGCTGAAAAAAAAATGTGGAAAAAAGTCTCGTGGGCTCAGTTTTTTACGACTTTGACTGTGTGCCTCCAATACACCTCAGCTTTATTCTTTGGTTCGGTGCGATCGCGGTGATACCAAATTTATACAGGTTTATTGTGTTTTTAATACATTTCAAAAATTAAACGAAGTGTACAAAAAAGAAAAAAAAATTGCCATCTTCTGAGCTAATAACTTTTTATACTTTAGCGCAACGGAGCTGTGTGAGGTGTCATTTTTTGCAAAATGAGCCACCTTTACATTGCACATTTTTAGGTCGGTCGACATTTTGATCATTTTTATATAAATTTTTTATGGATGTAAAAAGGTGTAAAGTCGCATTTCGGCATTTTGGGCGCCATTTTCCACCTCGGAGGTCACCCCGCCGCCGTAACCGTTTTTATATTTTGATAGATCGGGCATTTTGTGACGCGGCGATACCTATGTGTCTGTGATTTTACTGTTTATTAGTTTTATTCAGTTTAGCGAAAGGGGGTGATTTGAATTTTTAATATTTCATTAATTTTTTTTTTTTTTTAAACTTTTTTTTTTTCTTTTTTCCAAACTATTTCTTAGACCATCTAGGGTACATTAACCCTAGATGGTCAGATCGCTCCTACCATATACTGCAATACTTCTGTATTGCAATATATGGCATTTTTGCAGCTCATTCATTACAATGAGCCACTGGCTAATTGTAACGAATCTGACATTCCATATAGCCACGGTTATTAGCGGTGGGGGTTTGCTGCAATATGCAACAACCCCCACCTCTGTATGAAGAGGACTCGTGAGCCCTCTTCATACACTTACTATACCTCTGCGCCGTAGAGCTACGGCGCAGAGCGTTAAGGAGTTAATAACTGTTATAGCTGTTTATTGTAGCTTAGGGCTAAAGTACAGTAAATTACCAATTACCAGAGGTCCGTTTGTAACTAGGGGTCGTCTATAAGTTGGGTGTTCTTAAGTAGGGAACCGCCTGTACTAATTGAATGTGGTTATTTGATTCTTTAATATTGTTTCTTATTACCACTGTTTATTGCAAAGTAGAATGCAGGTGGTTGTATGTTTTTAACAAATAGCGTAATGTACATTCTCCAAAAATGTTGATTTGGTTGGTTTTTAGACTTTTGTGGGATCTTTCATTTTTACTTCGGTCACAGCAACATATATATACATGCTTTTTTAATTTAAACAAATTACTCTTTGAATTAAAATTACACAAAGGTGCCTGTGTTGAGGAATGGATGTCATTCAATACTCTTTACATGTATATTTTTTGAAGAGTACTCTTCAGTTCATAGCAAGAAGGCATTCTGAAAAAAAATGATTGAGTGAACCTATGAACATGTGAAAAATGAACAATTTTGTTTCAAAGCAAATTAAAAAACATTTATTTTAGAAACGTAATGGAGAATATTTCAAGTATATTCCGAATGAGACATGAAGTTCAATAGAAAACATTCACCATCAGTGATTAAAACGATGTATCTAGCACTGCTGGGTGATATGTTGTTATGACGTTCCTACCCACTGTTTCTTTTCCCAGTTTCCAGCAGCGGAATATTCTTTAGGATTTTTAGTAATTATGTTATGGCTCTCTCTTTTTATACAGAACAAAGAAGTGTAAATCCCTTCATCTCTGGTCACATAGCTCCAATCCATAATTCTTTTGTAGGTTATGTCTGCTCTCTTAGTGGAAAGGGCAGCCATACCTTCCAAATGTCATGGGTTTGGTAGAACAATGCTGTATTAAATAATTATAATAGATAATTCCTTTATTTATATAGCGCACACAGATTACACAGAGCTTCCCAAATCAGCCCCTTTCACCATTTGGGCTCATAATCTAATCAACCTTCCAGTATGTTTTTGGAGTGTGGGAGGAAACCGGAGGACCTGGAGGTAACCCACGCAAACTGTTTTATGTAGTCTGTCTTGCTATCCCAAGCAACTGGAAGTATGTCCAGGGCTTTAACACTTTGAAGCACCCCACTAAGGGCCACAAAATGGAGGGGCTTGTATATGGGGGTTGGTGTACTATAGAAAAGTGGTCTTTATAAGGAAGCTGAAAAAAGGGGACATTTTAGGTGGGGTCACAGAGGGCAACAGAAAAGGGGACATGGAGTTGACTACAGATTAAAGGGGCATTATAAGCAGGGCCGGCTCCAGGTTTAAGTGGGCCCCTGGGTGACAGAGCCTTAGTGGGCCCCTCCGTGAGCTGCCCTCCAGTGGCCACACTGCCCCTGCGGACACACTGACTACCCCCCTTCCACCTGCAGACACACTGACCACCCCAACATCCCCCTGCGGACACACTGACCCCCTCACCACCCTTCGGAACACACTGCGCTACCCCCTTCACCTGCATGACACATGACCACCCAACATCCCCTGATGGACACATGACCCCCCTGTCGGCACACTGACTGACCCCTCCCCTGCATAACCACTGACCACCCCAACCTCCCCCGCGGACAACACTGACCCCACCTCACCACCCTGCGCACACGCTGACTACCCCCCCCCCCCTGCAGACACACTGACCACCCCAACCTCCCCCTGCGGACACACTGACCCTCCCCCTGCGGACACACTGGACCCCCCCCCCCCTGCTGACATAATGACCCCCACTGCTGACACACTGACCCCCCTCTTCCCCCTGCGGACACTGACCCAGGGCCGGCTCCAGGTTTAAGTGGGCCCCTGCCCGACAGAGCCTTAGTGGGCCCTCCTTGTGCTGCCCTCCAGTGGCCACACTGCCACTGCGGACACATGGACTACCCCCTTCACCTGCATCACATGACCACCCCAACATTCCCCTGCGGACACACGACCCCCCTCACCCCCCCCTGCGTACACACTGATTACCCGCCTCTCCCCTGCATAACACTGACCACCCCACCTCCCCCTGCGGACACACTGACCCCCCCCCCCCCTGAACACATACCCCCCCATGCTGACCACACTGACCCCCTCCTCCCCCTGCGGACACACTGACCCCCCTCTTCACCCTTAAGCGCCCTGGTACATTGTATCCGGGGGCCGAGTGGGCCCTCCAGTACCCCGGCGCCCCGGCACTTGCCCGGGTTGGCGTGCTAGCGCTGGGCACTGTTATAAGTAAGGGAAAATAATTAGACAGTGGGGACATTGTACAGGATGGTGTCATTATACTTATTGTCCATATAAAGAAACCAGCTCAGCCACCTCACAGGTTCACCTCTCTACAGAAGGCTGAATCCAATGAAGAAAAAAAGCTTTCAAAGACACTGTGACCTTTATTGTTCAAAGCCATGCAAGTCCAGTTTTCAATTCCATAAAAACCAATGAATTTCAGGTGGAATAACACCACCTTTAATATTGGCTAATAGGTGGAGTAACAGATATTATTAACCAAAATGGCAGAACCAACTCCTCCCACTTAAATCACATGATCTATCATATGTGGCGATCTATGATTCCAATTACATATGGCAAATTATTATTATTACAAAAATAGAAACAAACTAAACAATTTGGGCCAGCGATTTCTATTATAAAGCAAAAATACATTTTTGATATATAGCCACAGTCTGATAATATGGTTGAGGCAGTGTTGTGCTTTTCTTAGGCTTGTTCTCCATATGGCAGTGCCAAACCCTCCCACCTAGTCCGATCACATGATACAAGTACAAAATACATACTTCGGATGGAAAATGTATTACATGAAAGTGCAAAAAACCGTGACATACTTTACAAAAGTGCTATTTCATATACCGTAACTTATTGCTATTATAAAGCCTAAATAATGGGTCCAAACAAGATACTACATGACTGATAATAAAGTTTTAGATGTCATGCGACTTTTCTTGTGGCAGATTCTCCGGGCCCCGAGTAACTAGGACTCCTATCGTGGTGCAAGCCGCTGATTGAGCTTGTGATAATGTGGGTGCAGTGTGTTCACTAATTGTAACAAGATAGGGATCGCAATCACATGAGGCTGGCGGGCCGGTCCTGATAATGCTCACTATGAGACCAATAATGGCACCTTGGGGGCGGAGGCGAAGTCACCGGGGCAACCCTAGACCCTTGGGGTAAGTATTTCGAGAATAAAACAAAGACGTCGTATTATGATAAATTAAAAAACTGACAATCCAAACTTTACATAGAAGATATTGCAGTATAGAGTATATGTTTAATTGTGCATGCGTATACAGCAGACATTGTAATGTTGTGTCAATTTTACAAGAATTGACAGACAGAAAGTTGGGTGGTGGGCTCTGTGATACATTCATTTGCATCAAAAGCAGAATAAATCCTAACTACTCCAAGAAGAGAGTTCCGTCCTGCTGTAAGTGGCCCGTTTTCGAGGCCAGTTTTTTTGTGAATACCATACTGTTCAGCTTCCAACCACCATAAAATACACTGTCAGAAACATTTTTTGGGTATATAGGGTATATTATTATGTTCTATTTGCATAATCCATTGAATGAGGTTAAATACTCAAATATAGAAAATGTAATTCAAAGGCTTCTGCTTATGATTGCGATTGGTGTTACATTTTCAAAGACCAAGTAGATGGTGACATGAAATGTACTTGTGTCATATAAACCTTTCTCTTATTGTACATTGTTTTCCGGTTCAATTGATTCAGTGAGTTAACATGTTAACAATGGTCTTTGAAGATGAAGAAGCCAGCCTCTGCCAATTGTAAAAGAGGTGCTAAGATTTATGTTTGATGTTTGAAGTCTGAAAATAAAATTAGGTAATTAATTGATATGTATCTTTTTTCATATTTCCTAGTGCAGTGATGGCGAACCTTTAGAGACCGAGTGCCCAAAACTACAACAAGACCCGCTTATTTAATCGCAAAGTGCCACAAGAAATTTAATTTGTGATTTATACTCCTCTCTGTCACAGTTTTCATTGATACCGCCACCCTGAGGGCACCAATAAAGCAGAAAAGTCCCAGGTAGTGCTTCACTTAAAATAGCTCTGTCACAGAAAGCCTGGGCTTTCTGGGACTGCGGAAGATACCTGGAGTCCTCTCTGGTGATGGCCTGAGTGCCCACAGAAAGGGCTCCGAGTGCCACCTCTGGCACCAGTGCCATAGGTTAGCCATCACTGTCCTAGTTTGAGTACTGTTTCAATAAATTTTAAGTTAATTATACCGTATAAGTACTTGGTGTTTTTTTTTTGTGATAAAAGACACTTTTCAAGATACCTGAGTGCATGCACCTTCATTAGTTAGGTCCAGCAAAGGTGCCTGCTCGTGATCATACAGTCTCTGACCCCAGCTTGTGCTAGTTCACTCCTTATTCACACTGTAGGACTCTTTCACATTGGCTCTGTTTTTCACATCCGTGGTTCTATGATTCCAAGGATGCATCACTAAACCATTGATATCTACGGCTGTTTCACACTGGCTTGTATTTTTATACTGATCCGTTATCCATGGAAAAAATTATGAAATTTGCCCTATTTTTTTCACTGATTTGGATCACGGAAGGCAATAGAAGTCTATGGGTCCGCAAAAAAACATGATGAAAATCCGTTTTGTTTTCACTGATGAGGCTGAAAACAGGTGTGATGTTGTCAAAGCAATGTTACACCTTCATTTTTTTGTGGCATGGAGACAAATGATGCATCACAAGAACAAAATGGAAACAAGACAGAGACACAACTGAGACGAAACATAACGGATAGGCGCTGAAGCTGATCCCAGACAGTCCTTGGATTCTGAGCCACCTTCCTGACTTTCGACCTTTTTCTTTTGACTTTGCTGAAGTGATTTATCAGAAGTTTAGTCACACCTATATTCACACTAAGTACATTGATTTATACATACTTGGTCGCTGGTCGCATACATTGTATACTAAATGCAAGCCAATAATATATGCAGGAGCTAAAGTAGGACACAACCTATTTAAACAGCTTTAGCAACATATGTTTATGTAAACGATCTAGGGTATTCAGTTCTCTTGTATCCCTTTCATGTATCTTGAGTCTAGCTACATATCCCCAAAAATCCACTGCTATTAATGATAAAAAAAAAAAATAACCAAAGGAGAAAACAAGTGAGCGTGCGTTATAACATGAAATTTATTGATATGCGTTAAAAATAGGCAATCCATTCATAATACCACCTGGTATTATGTGATTGTCTTATTTTTAACGCATATCAATAAATTCATGTTTTTAGTACGCACGCTCACTTTGTTTCTCCTTGGTATTTGCTTTTTGAGCTTAGCAACTTGTATATTGTTGGTGCCCTATCTGTATTGTGGCAACATTGCTGTAATTTATGGCACAAACGGTCCATATTTTGCTTTAATAGGTCTTTCTTGCTATTAATGATAGTGTGGTAAGGTTTTTTGGAGCTTAGCGATAAACCCCGAACCGGCAGTGGATAAGGTGTCCAGTGCCCAAATGATGAACTCCGCTGTGTTTCAGCTTGGTACTCAAGCCATCACCCTTCTGACAAAGGTTGGTACCAAGTCAAACCAGTTGCATTTGCAATAAAGGAACCTAGTTCACTTATTGTGGTGTGTAACAGAGGGTCATCATTTCGAATGGCACACCTTATTCATAGTGTTGTTTTGGGTCTATCACTAAGCTGCTTCTAATCCAATTCGTGAGGAGTCAGATTGACAGGAAAACGAAATACAATATTCTAAGTCATTGTGAGTGACCTATGGGGATAGTCCATCATCCATCTGTCACTCACCTTTTTGTGTCTTTACATATTGTGTCTGTCTCTCACTGTCTTTTTTTGAGCATCTAGTAAGTGCTGGTCCTTTCAGAATGAATATGAAAACAACTCCTATCAAATGATGTAAAGATTGGAGGTGGTGAGGATGATGGAAGGTCCTGCTCTCCATAACAAAACTTTCAAGATACTGCCTAACTTTTTATGCTAAAGTTGTTAATTGATAAACCTGTTGTATATCAGGTATCCTTGCCCACTTTCTAAACTTTTTAAACATGTAAATACAATAAATCTTGTTATAAAAATAGCACTAGTAATGTTAGCTAGTATGAAGTGTACATCCCCCCTCTGCTGGTCTATAGTGATGGGGATTTCATCAGTCTCATCCTACGCAGCATCAATTTGTAGACAACTGTGGAGGCACAGATCAGGTCTTGTCAACAAGCAAGGCAGAAAAAAATGCCATGATTCTCTTTTTCATCTCTGAGACACCACCCACTAATTTATATTCTGACTATTCACTCCTACCGTATGTCTTTTGGCCTGTCATGTTAAACATACTCATAAATTTGGGCTGTAACTATTTACAGAGGAATGTCGGCGTTGCTGGAATGACAAATAATGTATAATGGTTTCTCTATTTTGTCGGACAATCCAAATTTATGATACAAAGAGTGATTTCTTTAGTATTTTCCCAGTGGCAACTAAGATAGGGAAATTGTATCACTCGCATAGTCTGGGACATCATACTGATTTGTAATGAGAGCATAGTAAAAAACCTGGCAGAATAGATGGATTTGGTCAGAGCATATTAACAATTTGGATTCATTTATCAGTAAGACAGATCATAAGTGAAGATCACAGTCAGAGAGGATAGAATTGTCTATACCAGCAGTCGGTCAGCTCAGGGCTCTGGCATATATTAATGTTTGTTTATGTTTTATATGGACATTTAAAGGATATTACTATTAATATCACAAAAATTCCAGAGATCAGCAGATCCAAGACAGTGGTTAGATGTAGCTTCCAGACCAGTTTGTAAAAACAATAGCAGTTCTGAACCAGGGAGATGTTTAATTTGACCCCAATAGACTTCCTGATCTCCCAATAGGAAGCAGAGTTGTGTATTAGGAGATCTGAAGACTTAATTTTGATGGGGTCCCTAAATGCCAAATTTGTTTAACATATGGAGTAGAGCCAGTCTGCCAACAATGAGTATGGCAGGGCTGCCATCACAAACCTGATCAACCATAACCAGGTTAAGTAATACAGTAACTGTGAGAGAGAGGTCAAGCAACATGGCAGGAATGTAGTTAGGGATATCTAGAAGTAGAATAAATATCAGCAAGACTTACAACGCCGAAACAAAAAAAGCAGCAGACAAAAGACAGAACCTGTGTGGGATGGGGTTTTGGTCACCTGGTCCAGTCTTGGGTTAAGTTTGAACTCACTGGGGATCTCTGGTACTCTGCGGGCCAGTCTGACATGGAACAGAACTGTTGTAACGAAGACTCTAAATAGCAGAGCAGCTAATGGATGAGATGATGTTACATAGTGTCCAAGAAGTATGAAAATGTTAGCTATAGGAGGTTGTAGAATGTAATACTCAGCAGACATGTTGGCTTCATAGTGACCCTCCGGGTCCAAAACCATCTGTGTCCAGAAACAAAGGGAGAATGAATTTAAGAAAAGGAGAGAGATGAATATCAGGTTTGGCTTGGTTAGGTGATGTGGAACTCATAACAGGCGTGTCCTCTACTTAAGAACACCCGACTTACAGATGACCCCTAGTTACAAACGGACCTCTGGATTGGTAATTTATTGTACTTAGTCCTAGGCTACAATAAACAGCTTTACCTTTCAAATGTGTCTGTAATTAAGCTTTATTGTTAATTCTGGTTCTTATGATAACCCCATTTTTAAAATCCAATTGTCACAGAGACCAAAAAAATTTGGGCTTGGGAAAAAGCATCATAAAATATACAGTTCTGACTTCCATTCAAATTCAACTTAAGAACAAACCTACCTTGTACGTAACCCGGGACTGCCTGGTTGAGATGTAGAAGAGGACATGATGTTAAAGAAAACTCACAACAACTACCCACATGACACGGCATCTGTGGGACACTTGTACACTGAGGGAGAGGACTTTTCCCTTAGTTGTTCTCTACTGTGGTCATGTCACATATTTACACAGGTGCAGCAGTTATACGGCAGGGAGGGAGATACCACTAAAACACCAGCAATGTGTACCCTGTGTACAGTCTTAAGCTAACAGAGCAGACGATGTGCTTGCCGGGTGGAGAACACGGTGCTGCTCACCCCTCCACTCTCCATAGGGAAGCTGGCGCCAGGCATACATACGGGGAAAAGATAGTGCACAGTTCAGTACGATGCAAACTTTTGGCCAGATACCGTTCCCACAAGGCTGGTGCAGAGGTCTTAGTCAGAGCATTAATTGTACTCCACAGGTATGTAACGGTACACCAGCACAGACCCAGCACTAACTGTATAAAGCATACTCATAGTACTCACTAGAAACTAATTATACTGCAACACGTCACTGGCACTAACTTCACCTAAGCAACAACTACGTAACTTTATGCATCGCAGTAACTAGTATTAACTTTACTGCAACATAATTACGAGTATATCTCTACAACACTTGACGCGGCAGAGCATTCTAGTGGAACAACAAACTGTACAACACCAAAGTCCCTAGTTACTAAATTTCTGCTTCATACTACTGTACTGCAACATAATTACTTGTATCGTACAGCAATGACTATGTACAACAGCATAGTCACAGCTGACAAAATGCAGAACGCAAAAGTCACTAGTACTAATTTTACTACATCAGTCACTAGTACTATCTTTACTGCAACATAGGCCACTAGTACTAACTAAATAAGATTATAATTATCATATTATAATAGACATCGTACATCAGCATAGTCGCAGCTACAAACTTAGCAACAACATGGTCACTAGTACTAACTATACTGAACATTGCGGCACGCCAATACCTAGTGCAGAACTTAGTCACTAGTCACTACAATTTAGATGGTGGTTGATGGCTGGTGAAAACAGCAAAATTTTTATTATGTAAATTATTTTTATTACATTCACTTATAAAAATGCTGGACCGCTATACAAGCTCTTATACATCTTGTGTCCACCCCTCAGCCTCATAGACTGTAAGCTCTTGTGTACCATTCATCCTAGAGACTGTAAGCTCTTGTGTCACACGTCTCATCCTCATGACTGTAGCTCTTGTGTCACCCCCTTTTCTCTAGACTGTAAGGTCTTGTGTCACCCCCTTACCTCAAGATGTAAGCCTTGTGTCACCATAGCCTCATAGACTGTAACTCTTGTTCACCCCTTCATCCTCATAGACTGTAAGCTTAGTGTTCCTCTCTCTAGACTGTAAGCTCTTTTGTCCTCCCCTCATCCTCAGATGATTGGTACGCTCTTGTGTCACTCCCCTCATCTCATAGACTGTAAGCTCTTGTGTCACCCCCTCATCCTCATAGACTGTAAGCTCTTGTGTCACCGTCTCATCTTCATAGACTGTAAGCTCTTGTGTCCACCACCTCATCTCATAGACTGTAATCTCTGTGTCCACTCCTCATCTCATAGACTGTAAGCTCTTGTGTCACACCCTCATCTCATAGACTGTAAGCTCTTGTGTCACCCCCTTCATCCTCATAGACTGTAACACTTGTGTCCTCCCTCATCCTCATAGACTGTAAGCTCTTGTGTCACCCCCTCTCCTCATAGACTGTAAGCTCTTGTGTCACCCCTCTCCTCATAGACTGTAAGCTCTTGTGTCACCCCTCACCCTCATCCTATAGAATGTAAGCTCTTGTGTCCACCCCTCATCCTCATAGACTGTAAGCTCTTGTGTCACCGTCTCCATCCTCATAGACTGTAAGCTCTTGTGTCACCGTCTCCATCCCTCATAGACGTAAGCTCTTGTTTCACCCCTCATCCTCATGACTGTAAGCTCTTGGTGTCCACCCCTCATCTAGACTGTAAGCTCTTGTGTCAGCCCCCTCATCCTATCGACTGTAAGCTCTTGTCACCCCCTCATCTCATAGACTGTAAGCTCTTGTGTCACCCCTCATCCTCATAGACCGTAGCTCTTGTGTCACCCCCTCATCCTCATAGACGTAAGCTCTTGTGTCACCACCCCCTCATCTCATAGACTGTAAGCTCTTGTGTCCACCCCCTCATCCTTCATAGACTGTAAGCTCTTGTGTGTCACCTCCTCATCCTCATATGACGAAGCTCTTGTGTCACCCCCGACTCATCCTAATAGACTGTAAGCTCTTTTTTTTTGGTTTTGTCACCCCCTCATCCTAATAGACTGTAAGCTCTTGTATCAACATCACCCCCTCTCTCATAGCTGTAAGCTCTTGTGTCACCTCCTCACCTCATAGAGTGTAAGCTCTTGTTTCACCCCTCATCCTCATAGACTATAAGCTCTTGTGTCACCCCCTCATCCTCATAGACTGTAAGCTCTTATGTCACCCCTCATCCTCATAGACTGTAAGCTTTGTGTCATTCCTCATCCTCATAGACTATAAGCTCTTGTGTCACCGCATTATTATCATTATTACTATAAACATATGGTACATACTAGTGCTAGCTGTACAACTCATATTTAGTTATGCTAACTATTCACCAAATTGTGACCACCCTGACTGTTCTATAAATTATTCCAGAAATTCGACTGTAAAGTCACTCATGCCATCTGTTGTCCTGCAACATAGGAATCATTTTCTCATGAAATGCTGAATGAATTTTAGAAGTTTATACTCCATTGCTAGAAATGGGTGTATAAGGAAATAGGGTTTGGTACAAACGAAGCTTTATTAGACTCCGTGAGGTGAAACGAGAAGGAATATGATAATGGCACGGAATGTAAAGTACTGGATTAGGATTATTAGGTCCGAATTGTTTTATTGCACTCGCAGAAATGAAAAGTAAATAGTAGAGAGCACAAGCTGCATGGAGCTTACTCTAGAAGGTAAAACAGAGACATCCTGAACTACACTCCGATTCACCACAAATATGCTAGTGCAAAAGTCCATTCATAGCTACAGAAGTTCTACATGATTAAAGAATGTTTGCAAATATGCTATGTTTGGATATTGAAAAGTTATACAGTTTTCCAATATACTTTCTTATCAATTCCTCACGGTTTTCTAGATCTCTTGCTTGTCATTCCATAGGAACTTTATTGTTTACTTCCTGTGGATAGAAACCTTCCCTGGTCATGTGATGTACACAGGTGCATGCTCGTTAATACCCTGGTATGTGATGTCACACAGGTGCCAACTCATATATCCCTGGTCATGTGATGTCACACAGGTGCACGGCTCGTTATATCCCTGGTCATGGTGATGTCACACAGGTGCAACAACCGTTATATCCCTTGTAATGTGATGTCACACAGGCGCACGGCTCGTTATGACACACGCCTCATTACTGTGCAGTGATTCTGAAAGGGACAAAACCTTTTAAAAAAAAAATGGTAAAAATAGTGTCTGGAAACAGGTGTGCAATATTTTTGAATAAAGCAGCAGTTTTGTCTATTAATCCTTAGAGTGAAAAAATCAGGTGCTATAAATTAATTATTTTAAAATAATTTCCCATTTCTCTCTATAATGTACAGTTTTATATACAACCTTTAGTACTCAGTTGTTGACTATATGATTGGTTGATAATGCTTTTGGTAATGTTTTATTTTGTCTGTATACATGTATTCTATGATCTGTAAAGTTCTTTGGATAAAGGGCTATAAATATTTATTTTTTATGTTATTGTGTACTGATTAGTAGAAGTAGAAAAACTGCTCCCTTTTACTGTAAGTGCTGCCTCTAGATTTGTAGAGATCTCTTTAAGGGGTCTGAAACCAATCCCATACATATTGCTCCATACTACCAATAATTGTCACCCATAAAGGTAGCTACCAAAAAGTTTGTTTTGCCACTGAGAGCCATAGGTCAAGTGACCCTTGGGCAGCAGGACTTAGAACTTCATGTGACTTCCTATGTCCTGTTGCTGTCTGGTGAAGGAGGGGGCATTCAGACATTACACACCCTCCATTCCTCATCATAACTACTCAGTGGATGGAAGGGCACGAAGATACATCCGCCTGCCCCTCCAACTACTGATATAGGACGATATGATCAAGAGAACTCCCCCATTTGCTGGTAACCAACAGGACATGAGGCATCAAAGGAAATGGCTTCCAGCAAAGCCCGAACTTTGACAGGGTAAGTACCTTATGGGTGACCTTAGGGTCTTAAACTACCCTTTTAAGTTTCTGATAATTAAGAGCGGTAATGCATAGAGCTTCTCCAACCACCTACTGGAAGTCACAGAAACTGTCCTTTGCAGTGATACACTCCCATAGAGGGGAATAGGAGTTATTGAAGCAGATTTCTTTTGTGCTATGGACAGGGCTAGCATTAGGTGGTGGCAAACTCCCCAGGGCCCTGTACTAAAGGGGCCCCCTTCATGTGGCCTTTGTCAGCAGAGATGTATTGCTCCTTTTACAACCCTTTGATTGAAATGCCGTGTGAATATGCTTATCTCTATCCCCTGTCTATATATCTATCATTTATCATTAGTTATCCACCTCTCTAATTTGGCTATGTTCCATCTATTCTATCTGTCTATCCAACATTATCTTTCTAGCTTTTTGTCTATCCTGTATCTTAATTCTATGTATTAGAAAATCCATCTATAATCAATCTTCCTTTTCTTTTCTACTGAATCTATCTCTCATATCTATATATCCCTGCTATCTATATATAATCTACTTAATATTATGATCTATAAATTTATCATTTATCTATAATCTTTATCAACTTCATATTTATCTTCTACCATCAATCTACCTATATCATCTGTCTATCTCCTATAAAATCATCCTACAGTCCCATATTACAGATACTTCCTTACTACTGCTGTAATATAAAGTGTGCAGGATAAAGGAGCCTCTTATTGACTGTGACTTTCATGAAATAGTTTTATTTTGGGGCCACACTTTAAGTTTTCCCGGGCCCCACTTTGTCTAAAACCAACCTGGTTATAGAGAAATTGATAAATAGACTAGAAGAAACAAACAGGTATCTCTATGCTTTTGTATCTCTATCTCACTCTATAGGGGGCAGGAAACACGGTTATTCTAAACCTTTTTTGTTTACGAGACTTTGTCATGGGAAGTCTAGCTAAAGTAGGGCTGATTTTATTATATTTTTTGGTTTGGCTTGGACCTTTGGAACGGTGAATTCTCTGTGGCTTTTAATAGGTCTTTGCTCTAAATTGCCATTCAACACGGCACTGAAATATCCCAATACAAGGTACCACTTATATGTGAAGCATAGACGCTTGATTGTACAGTAAAAATCACTACAACCCAAATGTAGTCTATTAGAAACAAAAAATCTCATACATACAAACCATGTATTCACCAGGGACATGGCTAAGAGGACCAGCGTTTACTGCCTAATGTCAAGACTATGCTAAGACTACTATTATTTAGACTGTACGGTCATATTACACCTTCATCTCACAATGAAATTCTCACAATCCCCCAATGCCTAGAGTTTAGCGACAGACCGGCAGAGCCCATCTTCTGTGCGCCTCAATGATGAAAAGGGGCAGAAGCCTTTATGGCCATAAATTATCTGCTGCCAACGAGCTCCTTGGGAGAAGCTGTGGCAGAGACGGACAGCTGTAGCCACAAGAATGTACTACTGGAGATGGGAGACTGAAAGATTACAATCTGTACTGACCCTATTATGTCAAAGTGCACATGTGACAGATGTCAGCGCTGTTTTTATTGACTGGAAGTAATTAGTAACGACTGTATTTTGCTTTGCACTTCAGCGGTTTACATTTTAGTAGAAAGAGAACACTATGAGTATCTGAGCTGGAGTCTTTTTTAGAATCTGAAAAATACTCCTGAAATAGATGTGTGAATCTTATACGTAATATTCTTTATTACTATGGTGATTTATGTGACTAAAGAAAAGATCCCTTCTTCCACATAGTCCACACTTAACATTCATATTATTGCCTCAGCTACAATTAAAAACTACTTTGCAAATGGATTTTTTCCCCACTAATTTCTTTATTATGTGAATGTAGGGGACCAAATAAATGTATCCTTCCATATATGAGAAGGCATATGGATCGGCTTAAGAAGGCCTTCAAAACATTCCATTAAATTCACCATTCCACCACTGCAACTCTTTGCGTCCCATATTGGGTGCTTTCCATCATTCTAGTAAAGTTGGATTTTTCCTGTATCTCCTATCATTCTCAAACATTCAGTGCTGCTGAAGCTCAGGACCTCCCTCCTACACAGAGAGAGCCTAATTAGCATATGGACCATAGAAATAACTAGGACCCTAGCAGCAGCGCTTAGTGGGCCCCTTTGCAGTGTAACAATGTGCATCATAAAATTCAGAATAAACTAAAACAGTCTCCTGTTCCCTAATTATCATGCCAAACAGTCCACTCATGGTTATTTTATATAAAGCCCCACAAAACCTATGGATTCATTAGATACAGTCCCCCTCACCCCCATGGATTCATTATGTATAGCCTTATGTGGGCCCCCCAACAGTTCTGGGCACCGGCCCTGAGTGGGATGACACCTGTTGACATTCTTGGAAGAAGTAAAAGACCCTCTGTAACACAAAAATATAATACACAACAAAGAAAAATACTTGAGGTCTCTACCTGCCGCTCAGGGAAGGTCAGAAGCTTATGATACATGGTTTTGTACATTAACTTAATGGAAACCTGTATGCAGAAAGCTCTCCTGTTGTTTGCTTATGAAGATTTTTATGATGGAAGATTTAAGCTTTGGCATATACGAATTAAAAAATGTCACAACATGAACATATGCCTCAAGAGAATAAATATTCAGCTGGACAAAGTAGAGAACTCCTCTTATGAATGATTACAATCTACATGGTGAAGCCATAGAGTTGGAAGGTGAGAGCAGAGAAGACTATTATTGCAGTTGTAGTATCACATTGAATAGTGAAAAGAGAGTCTGATGTGGTCTGGGGCATAACTTGAAGGGTGCAGAGGGTGCAGTCGCTACTGACCCAGAGGCTTAGGGGGCCCATAAGGTGTCACTTTCCCAATGAGAAGATCTAGTACTATACACTTTGACTGAGGCCCTCACTTCACGTTGTCATTGGTGTTGGGTAATGAGTTTTAGAGTTCAGAGACGCACGAGAGAGTCTATGAGACAATGATTGAAGACCAGATATAGAAGAGAAAATATGAAGATTTTGCAGCTGGAGTTACATGTGGGGACGCAGTGTTGTGAAAACGAGGATCAGTGATGACTTTGTATGTTACTATTCGTATTCTGTAGTCCAAGGACTATGGGGATGGCATAAACCAAAAGAATTATCCTGTGTTCATCTGTATTACTGACAAGAGTGGATTTTACAACATGGAATAACTAAACACAATTGTTGAATTCTGATGATTTATTTCATGTTTGGGATTCTATATATTCTCAACTGGACCTATCAATAGGAGAGAAGGGCAACTAGATAAATTTCAAAGACACTGTGACCTTTATTGTTCAAAGCCATGCAAGTCCAGTTTTCAATTCCATAAAAACCAATGAATTTCAGGTGGATAAACCACCTTTAATATTGGCTAATAGGTGGAGTAACAGATAGATTATTATACCAAAATGGCAGAACCAACTCCTCCCACTTAAATCACATGATCCTATCATATGGTCGATCATATGATTCCAATTACAAATGGCAAAATTATTATTATTACAAAAATAGAAACAAACTAACAATTTGGGCCAGCGTATTTCTATTATAAAGCATAAAAATACATTTTTGAATATAAATAGCCACATGTCTGATAAAGATATGTTGAGCATTGTGTGACTTTTCTTAGGCTTGTTCTCCTATATGGCAGTGCCAAACCCTCCCACCTAGGTCCGATCACATGATACAAAGTACAAAATACATATTCCGGATGGAAAATGTATTACATGAAAGTGCAAAAACCAGTGACATACTTTACAAAAGTGCTATTTCATATACCGTAACTTATTGCTATTATAAAGCCTAAATAATGGGTTCCAATACAGATAGCTACATGACTGATAATAAAGTTTTAGATGTCATGCGACTTTTCTTGTGGCAGATTCTCCGGGCCCCGAGTAACTAGGACTCCTATCCATGGTGCAAGCCGCATGATTGAGCTTGTGATAATGTGGTGCAGTGTGTTCACTAATTGTAACAAGATAGGGATCGCAATCACATGATGGCTGGCGGGCCGGTCCTGATAATGCTCACTATGAGACCAATAATAGGCCACTTGGGGGGCGGAGGCGAAGTCACCGGGGGCAACCCATAGACCTTGGGGTAAGTATTCGAGAATAAAAACAAAGATCGTATCTAGGATAAAATTAATAAAACTGACAATCCAAAACTTTACATAGAAGATATTGCAGTATAGAGTATATATGTTTAATTGTGATGCGTATACAGCAGACATTGTAAATGTTGTGTCAAATTTTACAAGAATTGACAGACAGAAAGTTGGGTGGTGGGCTCTGTGATACATTCATTTGCATCAAAAGCAGAATAAATCCTAACACTACTCCAAGAAGAGGAGTTCCGTCCTGCTGTAAGATGGCCCCGGTTTTCGAGGCCAGTTTTTTTGTGAATACCATACTGTTTCAGCTTTCTACCACCATAAAATACAGCTGTCAGAAATAATTTTTTGGGGAAAAAGGGTATTATTATTATTATTATATATAGTTATATTTACATAATCCATTTGAATTGAGGTTAAATACAATACAAGATCATAGAAAATGTAATTCAAAGGCTTCTGCTTATGATTGCGATTGGTTGTTACATTTTCAAAGACACAAGTAGATGGTGACATGAAATGTAACTGTGTCATATAAACCTTCTCTTATTGTACATTGTTTTCCGGTTCAATGGATTCAGTGAGTTAACAATGTTAACAATGGTCTTTGAAGATGAAGAAGCCGAGCCTCTGCCAATTGTAAAAGAGGTGCTAAAGATTTTATGTTTGATGTTTGAAGTCTTGAAAATAAAATTAGGTAATTAATTGATATGTATCTTTTTCATATTTCCTAGTGCAGTGATGGCGAACCTTTTAGAGACCGAGTGCCCAAACTACAACAAAGACCCGCTTATTTATCGCAAAGTGCCAACACAGAAATTTAATTTGTGATTTATACTCCCTTCTCTGTCACAGTTTTCATTGATACCAGCCCCCTGAGGGCACCAATAAAGCAGAAAATAGTCCCAGGTAGTGCTGTCACTTTAAAATAGCTCTGTGCACAGAAAGTCCTGGGCTTTCTGGGACTGCAGGAAGATACCTGGAGTCCTCTCTGGTGATGGCCTGAGTGCCCACAGAAAGGGCTCCGAGTGCCACCTCTGGCACCAGTGCCATAGGTTAGCCATCACTGTCCTAGTGTGAGTACTGTTTCAATAAATTTTAAGTTAATTAATTACCGTAATAAGTACTTGGTGTTTTTTTTGTGATAAAAGACACTTTTCAAGATACCTGAGTACATGCACCTCATTAGTTAGTGTCCAGCAAAGGTGCCTGCTCTGTGAATCATACATGTCTCTGACCCCAGCTTGTGCCTTCAGTTTCACTCCTTATTCACACTGTTAGGACTCTTTCACATTGGCTCTGTTTTTCACATCCGTGGTTCTGTGATTTCCAAGGATGCATCACTAAACCATTGATATCTACGGGTGTTTTCACACTGGCTTGTATTTTTACTGATCCGTTATCCATGGAAAAAATTATGAAATTTGCCCTATTTTTTTCACTGATTTGGATCACGGAAGGCAATAGAAGTCTATGGGTCCGCAAAAAAACATGATGAAACATCCGTTTGTTTTCACTGATGAGGCTGAAAAACTAGGTGTGATGTTGTCAAAGCAATGTTACACCTTCATTTTTTTTGTGGACATGGAGACAAAATGGATGCATCACGGAGACAAAATGGAAACAAGACAGAGACACAACTGAGACGAAACATAACGGATAGGCAGCTGAAGCTGATCCCAGACAGTCCTTGGATTCTGAGCCACTCTTCCTGACTTTCGACCTTTCTTTTGACTTTGCTGAAGTAATTTATCAGAAGTTTAGTCACACCTATATTCATAATAAAGTACATTGATTTATAACATTACTTGGTCGCTGGTCGCATACATTGTATACTAAATAGCAAGCCAATAATATATGCAGGAGCGTAACAAGTAGGACACAACCTATTTAAACAGCTTTAGCAACATATGTTTAATGTAAACTGATCTATTCAGTCTACTGTATCCCTTTCCATGATCTTGAGTCTAGCTACAGTCCCCCAAATCCACTGCTATTAATGATAGTGTGGTAAGGTTTTTTGGAGCTTAGCGATAAACCCGAAACAACAGCATGGATAAAGGTGTCCAGTGCTCCAAATGATGAACTCCAGCCTTGGTGTTTCAGCTTGGTACTCAAGCCATCACCCTTCTGACAAAGGCTTGCGTACCAAGTCAAAACCAGTTGCACTTTTGCAATAAAGAGAACCTAGTTCACCTTATTGTGGTGTGTAACGGAGGTTCATCATTTCGAATGGCAGACACCTTTATTCATAGTGTTGTTTTGGGTCTATCACTAAGCTGCTTCTAATCCAATTACGTGAGGAGTCACGATTGGCAAGGAAAACGAAATACCAATATTCCTAATGCTCATTTGTGAGTGACCTATGGGGATAGTCCATTCATCCATCTGTCACTTCACCTTTTTGGTGTCTTTACATATTGTGCTCTGTCTCTCACCTGTCTTTTTTTGAGCATCTAGTAAGTGATGGTCCTTTCAAGAATGAATGAAACAACTCCTATCAAATGATGTAAAGATTTGGAGGTGGTGGAGATGATGGAAGGTCCTCTCTCCATAACAAAACTTTTCTAAGATACTGCCTAACTTTTTATGCTAAAGTTGTAATTGATAAACCTGTTGTATATCAGGTCATCCTTGCCCACTTTCTAACACTTTTTAACCATGTAAAATACAATAAATCTTGTTATAAAAATAAGCACTAGTAATTTTACTAGTATGAAGTGTACATCCCCCCTCTGCTTGGTCTATAGTGATGGGGATTTCATCAGTCTCATCCTACGCAGCAATCAATTTGTAGACAACTGTGGAGGCACAGATCAGGTCTTGTCAACAAGCAAGGCAGAAAAAAATTGCCATGATTCTCTTTTTCATCTCTGAGAACCAGCCCACTAATTTCTATTCTGACTGATTCACTCCTACCGTATGTCTTTTGGCCTTGTCATGTCTAAACATACTCATAAATTTTGGGCTGTAACTATTTACAGATGGAATGTCGGTCGTTTGCTGGAATGACAAATAATGTATAATGCGTTTCTCTATTTTTGTCGGAACATCCAAATTTATTGATACAACAGAGTGATTTTCTTTAGTATTTTCCCAGTGGCAACCTAAGATAGGGAAATTGTATCACTTCGCATAGATCTGTGGACATCATACTGATTTGTAATGAGAGCATAGTAAATAACCTGGCAGAATAGATGGATTTGTCAGAGCAATATTAACAATTTAGGATTTCATTTATCAGTAAGACAGATCATAAGTGAGATCACAGTCTAGAGAGGATATAATTGTCTTTACCAGCAGTCGGTCAGCTCAGGCGTCTGCATATATTAATGTTTGTTTATGTTCTGTATATGGACATTTAAAGGATATTACTATTAAATATCACAAAATATTCCAGAGATCAGCAGATCCAACACAGTGGTTAGATGTAGCTTCCAGACCAGTTGTTAAAAACAATAGCCAGTTCTTGAACCAGGGAGATGTGTAATTTGACCCCAATAGACTTCCTGATCTCCCAATAGGAGCAGAGTTGTGTATTAGGAGATCTGAAGACTTAATTTTGATTGGGGTCCCTAAATTGCCAAATTTGTTTAAACATATGGAGTAGAGCCAGTCCTGCCAACAATGGAGTATGGCCAGGGCTGCCATCACAAACCTGATCAACCATAACCAGGTAAGTAATACAGTAACTGTAGAGAGAGGTCAAGCAACATGGCAGGAATGTAGTTAGGGATATCTAGAAGTAGAATAAATATCAGCAAGACTTACAACAGCCGAAACAAAAAAAGCAGCAGACAGAAAGACAGAACCTGTGTGGGAATGGGGTTTTGGTCACCTGGTCCAGTCTTGGGTTAAAGTTTGAACTCACTGGAGGATCTTCTGGTACTCTGCTGGGCCAGTCTGACACTGGACAGAACTGTTGTAACGAAGACGGCTTAAATAGCAGAGCAGCTAATGGATGAGGATGATGTTACATAGTGTCCAGTACAGAAGTAATTGAAATGTTAGCTATAGGAGGTGTAGAATGTAATACTTACAGACATGTTGGCTTCATAGTGACCCTCCAGGGTCCAAAACCATCCTGTATCCAGAAATCAAAGGGATAATGAATTTAAGAAAAGGAGAGACTGAATATCAGGTTTGGCTTGGTTAGCGTGATGTGGAAACTCATATACAGGCGGTCCTCTACTTAAGAACACCCGACTTACAGATGACCCCTAGTTACAAACGGACCTCTGGATATTGGTAATTTATTGTACTTTAGTCCTAGGCTACAATAAACAGCTTTAACAGTTATCAAATGTGTCTGCAATTAAGCTTTATTGTTAATCCTGGTTCTTATGATAATCCAACATTTTTAAAATCCAATTGTCACAGAGACCAAAAAAATTTGGCTTGGGTCACAATCATAAAATATACAGTTCTGACTTCCATACAAATTCAACTTAAGAACAAACCTACCTTGTACGTAACCCGGTGACTGCCTGTGTTGTAGATGTAGTAAGAGGACATGATGTTAAAGAAAACTCACAACAACTACCCACATGGACACTGACCTTGTGGGACAGCTTGCACATTGTATGGGAGAGGCTTTTCCCTTAGTTGTCCTCTACTGTGGTCATGTCACATATTTTACACAGGTGCAGCAGTTATACGGCAGGGAGGGAGGTACAAACTAAAAAAACCACAGCAATGTGCACCCTGTGTACAGTCTTAAGCTACATGCAGACAGACATGTGCTTGCCCGGGTGAGAACACGGTGCTGCTCACCCCTCCACTCTCCATAGGAAAGCTTGGCGCCAGGCCATACATACGGGGAAAGATAGTGCACAGTTCAGTACGATGCAAACTTTTGGCCAGATACACGTTCCCACAATGGCTGTGTGCAAGAGGTCTTAGTCATGAGCATTAATTGTACTCCACAGGTATGTAACGGTACACCAGCACAGACCCTAGCACTAACTGTATAAAGCATACTCAATAGTACTCACTAGAACTAATTATACTGCAACACAGTCACTGGCACTAACTTCACCTAAGCAACAACTAGTATTAACTTTACTGCATCGCAGTCACTAGTATTAACTTTACTGCGACATAATCACGAGTAATATCTCTACAACATTGACGCGGCAGAGCATTCTAGTCGGAACAACAAACTGTACAACACCAAAGTCCCTAGTACTAAATTTACTGCTTCATACTAACTGTACTGCAACATAATTACTTGTAATACCGCTACAGCAATGACTATGTACAACAGCATAGTCACAGCTACAAAATGCAGAACGCAAAAGTCACTAGTACTAATTTTACTACATCAGTCACTAGTACTATCTTTACAGCAACATAGGCACTAGTACTAACTAAATAAAGATTATAATAATCATTATTATAATAGACATCGTACATCAGCATAGTCGCAGCTACAAACTTAGCAACAACATGGTCACTAGTGCTAACTATACTGAACATTGCGGCACGCCAATACCTAGTGCAGAACTTAGTCACTAGTCACTACAATTTAGATGGTGGTTGATGGCTGGTGAAAACAGCAAAATTTTTATTATTTAAATTATTTTTATTACATTCACTTATAAAGAATGGCTGGACCGCTATACAAGCTCTTATACATCTTGTGTCACCCCCTCAGCCTCATAGACTGTAAGCTCTTGTGTCACCTATTCATCCTCATAGACTGTAAGCTCTTGTGTCACCGTCTCCATCCTCATAGACTGTAAGCTCTTGTGTCACCCCCTTCTTCCTCATAGACTGTAAGGTCTTGTGTCACCCCCTTATCCTCAAAGACTGTAAGCTCTTGTGTCACCCCCTCATCCTCATAGACTGTAAGCTCTTGTGTCACCCCCTCATCCTCATAGACTGTAAGCTCTTGTGTCACCGTCTCCATCTTCATAGACTGTAAGCTCTTGTGTCACCACCTCATCCTCATAGACTGTAATCTCTTGTGTCACCCCCTCATCCTCATAGACTGTAAGCTCTTGTGTCACCCCCTCATCCTAATAGACTGTAAGCTCTTGTATCACCCCCTCATCCTCATAGACTGTAAGCTCTTGTGTCACCTCCTCACCCTCATAGAGTGTAAGCTCTTGTTTCACCCCTCATCCTCATAGACTGTAAGCTCTTGTGTCACCCCTTCATCCTCATAGACTGTAAGCTCTTGTGTCACCCCCTCATCCTCATAGACTGTAAGCTCTTGTGTCACCCCTCATCCTCATAGACTGTAAGCTCTTGTGTCACCGCATTATTATCATTATTACTATACATACTGGTACAAATACTAGTGCTAGCTGTACAATCTCATATTTAGTTATGCTAACTATTCACCAAAATTGTGACCACCCTGACTGTTCTATAAATTATTCCCAGAAATTCTGACTGTAAAGTCACTCATGCCATCTGTCTGTCCCTGCAACATAGGAAATCATTTCTCATGAAATGCTGAATGAATTTTAGAAGTTATACTCCATTGCTAGAAATGGGTGTCAAAGGAAATAGGGTTTGGTACAAAGAAAGCTTTATTAGACTCCTGAGGTGAAAACGAGAAGGAAATATGAAATGGAACGGAAATGTAAAGTACTGGATTAGGATTATTAGGTCCTAATTGTTTTTATTGCACTCGCAGAAATGAAAAGTAAATAGTAGAGAGCACAAGCTGCATGGAGCTTACTCTAGAAGGTAAAACAGAGACATCCTGAAATACACTCCGATTCACCACAATAGTGCTAGTGCAAAAGTAGCACATTCATAGTCCTACAGAAGTTCTACATGATTAAAGAAATGTTTGCAAATAATTGCTATAGTTTGGATATTGAAAAGTTATACAGTTTTCCAATATACTTTCTGTATCAATTCCTCACGGTTTTCTAGATCTCTGCTTGCTGTCATTCCATAGGAAGCTTTATTGTTTACTTCCTGTGGATAGAAACCTGTCCCTGGTCATGTGATGTCACACAGGTGCATGGCTCGTTATATCCCTGGTCATGTGATGTCACACAGGTGCACAACTCATTATATCCCTGGTCATGTGATGTCACACAGGTGCACGGCTCGTTATATCCCTGGTCATGTGATGTCACACAGGTGCACAACCCGTTATATCCCTTGTAATGTGATGTCACACAGGCGCACGGCTCGTTATGACACACAGCTCTCATTACTGTGCAGTGATTCTGAAAGTGGACAAACCTTTTAAAAAAAAAATGGCTAAAAATAGTGTCTGGAAACAGGTGTGGCAATATTTTTGGAATAAAGCAGCAGTTTTGTCTATACAATCCCTTTAGAGTGAAAAAATAAGGTGCTATAAATTATTATTTTAAAATAATATTTCCCCATTTCTCCTCTAATGTACAGTTTTATATACAACCTTTAGTACTCAGTTTGTTGACATATATGATTGGTTGATAATGTCTTTTGGTAATGTCTTATTTTGTCTGTATACATGTATTCTATGATCTGTAAAGTTCTTTGGAATATAAGGGTTATATAAATATTTATTATTTTATGTTATTGTTGTAAATGATTAGTAGAAGTAGAAACTGCTCCCTTTTACTGTAATGTGCTGCATCTAGATTTGTAGAGATCTCTTTAAAGGGGTCTGAAACCAATCCCATACATATTGATCCATACTACCAATAATTGTCACCCATAAGGTAGCTACCCAAAAAGTTTGTTTTGCCACTGAGAGCCATAGGTCAAGTGACCCTTGGGCAGCAGGACTTAGAACTTCATGTGACTTCCTATGTCCTGTTGCTGTCTGGTGAATGGAGGGGGCCATTCAGACATTACCCTCCATTCCCTCCATCATAACTACTCAGTGGATGGAAGGGCACGAAGATACATCCGCCTGCCCCTCCAACTACTGATATAGGAGCGATTATGATCAAGAGAACTCCCCCTATTTGCTGGTAACCAACAGGACATGAGGCATCAAAGGAAATGGCTTCCAGCAAGACCCGAACTTTGACAGGGTAAGTACCTTATGGGTGACCTTAGGGTCTTATACCTACCCTTTTAAAGTTTCTGATAATTAAAGGCGGTAATGCATAGTAGCTTCTCCCAACCACCTACCTGGAAGTCACAGAAACTGTCCTTTGCAGTGATACACTCCCATAGAGGGGAATAGGAGTTATTGAAGCAGGATTTCTTATTGTGCTATGGACAGGGCCGGCATTAGGTGGTGGCAAACTCCCCAGGGCCCCTGTACTAAAGGGGCCCCCTTCATGTGGCCTTTTTTCAGCAGAGGATGTATTGCTCCTTTTACACCCTTTGATTGAATGCCCGTGTGAAGATGCTTATCATCTATCCCCTGTCTATATATCTATCATTTATCAGTCTAGTTATCCACCTCCTATAATTTGGCTATTTCCTATCTATATATCTGTCTATCCAACCATTATCTTTCTAGTTTTTTGTCTATCCAGTATTTATATTCTATCTATTAGAAAATCCATCTATCAATCAATCTTCCTTTTCTTTTCTACTGAATCTATCTCTCATATCTATATATCCTCTGCTATCTATATATAATCTACTTAATATTTATGCATCTATAAATTTATCATTTATCTATAAATCTATATCATCTTTCATATTTATCTTCTACCATCAATCTACCTATCATCTGTCTATCTCCTATAAAATCATCCTACAGTCCCATATTACAGATACTTCCTTACTACTGCTTGTAACTATAAAGTGTGCAGGGATAAAGGAGCCTCTTATTGACTGTGACTGTTCATGAAATAGTTTTATTTTGGGGCCACACTTTAAGTTTTGCCCAGGGCCCCACTTTGTCTAAAACCAGCCCTGGTTATAGAGAAATTTGGTAAATAGACTAAAAGAGACGAACATGGTTGTGTATCACTTGTGCATCACTATCTCACCTCTAGGGGGCAGGAACACGGTTATTCTAAACCTTTTTTTGTTTCCGATGACTTTGTATGGGAAAGTCTAGGATAAAAAGTAGGGCATGATTTTATTTATTTTTTGATTTTGGCTTGGACCTTTGGAATAGTGAATATCTCTGTTGGCTTTAATAGGTCTGTGCTGTATGAGTGCTGACCATTCAACACATGGCCATGAAATATGCCCTTACAAGGTAGTCACTTATATGTGACATTAGAGACAGCTTGATTGTACAGTAAAATCACTACAACCCAAATGATAGTATATTAGAAACATAAAAATCTCATACATTACAAACCATGTATGCACCAGGGACATGGCTAAGAGGACCAAGCATTTACTGCCTAATGTCAAGACTATGCTAAGACTACTATTATTAGACTGTACGGTCATATTACGACCTTCATGTCTCACAATGAAAATTCTCACAATCCCCCAATGCCTAGAAGTTTAGCGACAGACCGGCAGAGCCCATCTTCTGTGCGCCTCAATGATGGAAAAGGGGCAGAAGCGTTTATGGCGCATAAATTATCTGCTACCAACGAGATCCTTGGGAGAAGCTGTGGCAGAGATGGACAAGCTGTAGCCACCAAGAATGTAACTGGAGATTGGGAGACTGAAAGATTTACAATCTGTACTGACCCCTATTATGTCAAAGTGCACATGTGACAGATGTCAGCGCTGTTTTCTATTGACTGGAAGTAATTAGTAACGACTGTATTTTGCTTTTGCACTACAGTGGTTTACATTTAGTAGAAATGAGAACACTACTGAGTATCTGAGCTGGGGTCTTTTTTAGAAATCTTACAAATATCCTTGAAATAAGATGTGTGAAATCTTTATACGTAATATTCTTTATTACTATGGTGATTTATGTGACTTAAAGAAAAAGATCCCTTCTTCACACCCATAGTCCAGCACTTAACATTCACTATTTATTGCCTCAGCTACAATAAAAACTACTTTGCAAAATGGATTTTTTTTCCCCCTAATTTCTTTATTATATGTGAATGTAGGGGACCAAATAAATGTATTCTTCCATATAGAAAGAAGGTAATAATGGATCTGCTTAAAGGAGGCCTGTCACCATTTCTACCAACTCTAACTCTTTGCGTCCCATATTGGGTGTTTTCCACTCATTCTAGTAAAGTTGGATTTTTTCCTGTATCTCCTATCATTCTCAAACATTCAGTGCTGCTGAAGCTCAGGACCTCCCTCCTAACAGCAGAGAGACTAATTAGCATATTGGACAATAGAAATAACTAGGCCCCTAGGCAGCAGAGCCTTAGTGGGCCCCTTTGCAGTGTACTAATGTGGCATCATTAAAAATTCAGAAACTAAAACAGTCTCCTGTTCCCTAATTTATCATGCCAAACAGCCCCCTTATGGTTATTTTATATAAGCCCCCTTAAAACCTATGGATTCATTAGATACAGTCCCCCTCACCCCCATGGATTCATTATGTACAGCCTTATGTGGGGCCGCTAAGGGAAGGTCAGAAGCTTATGATACATGGTTTTGTACATTAAACTTAGTGGAAACCTGTATGCAGAAAGCTCCTCCTTGTGGTGGCTTTATGAAGAATTTAATGCAAGAAGATTGAAGCTTTGGCATGATAACTAATTTCAAAAATGTCACAAAATGAACATATGCCTCAAGAGAATAAATATCAGCTGGTACAAAGTAGAGAAATCCCTTCTTATGAATGATTACAATCTACATGGTGAAGCAATAGAGTTGGAAGGTGAGAGCAGAGAAGACTATTATTGCAGTTTGTAGTATCACATTGAATAGTGAAAGAGAGTCTGATGTGGTCTGGGGCATAACTTGAAGGGGTGCAGAGGGTGCAGTCGCTACTGGACCCAAGAGGCTTAGGGGGCCCATAAGGTCTCACTTTCCCAAATGAGAGGACCCAAGAGGCTTAGGGGGCCCATAAGGTCTCACTTTCCCAAATGAGAAGACTAGTACTATACACTTTGCACTGAGGCCCATCAGCTTCACGTTTTGCCATTGGTGTTGGGGTAATGAGTTTTGGAGTTCAGGAGACGCATGAGAGAAGTCTATGAGACAATGATTGGAGGATCAGATATAAGAGAAGAAAAGATTGAAAGATTTTGCAGCTGGAGTTTACATGTGGGTAGACGCAGTGTTGTATAAACGAGGATCATGATGGACTTTGTATGTTACTCTCCCTATTCTGTAATTCCAAGGACTATGGGGGTGGCATAAACCCAAAAGACATCCTGTGTGTTATATGTATTACTGACAAGAGTAGATTTTACAACATGGAATAACTAAACACAATTGTTGAATTCTGGATGACTTTATTTCATGTTTGGATTGTATATATTTCCAACTGGGACCTATCAATAGGTAGAGAAAGGGCAGTAGATAAATAAGATGTGAAATACTGTAGATTAGATAGTAATAGATAACATTACTCAAAATTGCCGTGTTCAGACCAGTGATATGTAATTTTTCTTTATATATAGCTAAATCATCCCATCCTGATGGGAATTATCAATTTAGACACATAGGGGCACATTTACTTACTTGGTCCAGTCGCGATCCCGCGGTGCGTTCTACGACAAGGGTCGCCGGGATACACTAAGTGCGTCCAATTTCCTGCAGGTGTGGCTGCTGCGCTGAGGTCCGCCGAAGTTCACCTTCTTCTTCCTGGTGCATGTAAGTGTGTGTCTTGCAACACAAATTATTTTTAAAATTCCGTGGTTTTTCCGAATCCATCGGGTTGCCCGACGGCTACGCCCCCGATTTTTGTCGCGTGAAAGCCGGCAACGATGCACCACAATCCAATCGCGATCACCTGGGCAATCCGGTGCAAAACGCAAATATTCTGTAAACCCGACGAAAGTGCTGCGTTCGGACCCTTAGTAAATGAGCCCCATTGTCACAGCGCCCCCTTTCTTTAGGGAATCATCACATACATTTTGATCACTTTCTTGTATTTTTAAAACAAGTTAATAACAAAAGGTTCTGTTTAATTTCATAATCCGCTATATTTTTAATTCCCCCTTTATATTAATTAGTTTATTGAATAAACCATTCCCGTGGCTTTATCTCAGTGCCATCATGCTATTCCTTTGAGTCAAGCAGCGACTAAAGAGAAGCGCAGAAATATCATACAGCATAATTCTTTTTAACAGTGTATCAGCGGGCTCCGTGTGTGTGCATGAAAAGGAGAGAAATAGCTCCTGCTTCCAACAATTTTGGTCTATGCAGAAATAAATCTTCTTTATTGATGCAGTTTACAGTTTTTCCTATAGATGGCAGCATCACTCAGCTCTGATATTCAGTAGAAATATGATAATGTAAAATCAAAGCTCTCCAAGTCATAGACGGTCTGGATTATATATTATATTTATGTGTTTATTTGTTTCTTGGCTTTAGTCTGCCTTTGGCTACATTCACATGGACGTATGAAAACGGACTCAGGAGAAAAACAGACAGCTACAATCTATTGGATCTAAATAATAAAATAATATAAGAAAATACATATGTGTGGTTGTTTTACAATGAGAACAGAGGTTTTTTTTCCTTAGGCAGTGCAAATATGTTTTTCCACTTGCAATATATATATATATATGTATGTATGTATATATACAATGTGTGTGTATTCCCAGTATGTCACATAAACAGTGTCCTAGCACATTCTGTATGACTACATTGTTTTATCACCACTCATAAATCCTAGCCCATACTTTTGTGTCATATTAAAATGGCATAATAAAAATTAATATTATAAGTACTGACTACTGAAATAAAGTAATTTTTAACCCAGTCCACATATGACAAACACTTACTGGCACTTAGTTTTAAGTTTTTTTTTTTTTTTTAATTAGGCCACAACAATCTGTAGACACTGGAGAGGATCTATTTCTCACCTATACAATATATATATACACATATGTATATGTTTACAGAAATATACATATCAATATCTACTTACATATTTATTCCTTATAACAAGACTCAATTTATTTTACGGAAAACAATGCATCCACATGAGCTTCATATTATTCCTATTTTAATTTTATCTTCTTCTTTAAGATTTATTTATTAAGTTTATGAGAAAAAAATCAAAATAAACGTAAAATTGTATTTATTTGAATATTTCCTGTTTCTATACTTAGGAGTCCAGTGGGTGGTTCTACCTTACAACCATTCCTATATACACCAATAGCTGGCCCACCCCCTGGACTTCTTAATATAGACATTTAACATGATGAGACAGGCTGAATATTTCCCTCCCTCCTAAAGACCAATATCAAATTACTCAGCTTTGTCTGCTCTATAATGGGGCACATTTATCAGAAGTGACAGAAAGCAAAACAGTTCTAGTTGCACATGGCAACCAATCAGAGCTCAGCTTTCATTTTATAAACTGCTGTGGGAAAATGAAAGCTGTGTTCTGTTTAGTTTCCATGGACATTTAGAACAGTTCTGCTCTTAGACACTTTTGATAAATCTCTCTATGGGGAAGATGTATCATAAGTCTCTTAGAGCAGAACTGTTCTAGTTGCCTATGGCAACCAATCAGAGCTCAGCTTTCATTCTCCCACAGCTGTTTATAAAATGAAAGCTGAGCTCTGATTGGTTGCCATGGGTAACTAGAAGAGTTTTACCTCAGAAACCTGATGATAAATCTCCCCCTATATCTTTATATCAGACTTCAATTAAATAACCGGCTCCTGGGATTTGTGTTTTCTTATTTTCAGGGGATGGATATGACAGGCCTGCACTACGGCAGCTATATCCAGATCAATCTCTTTCTCCCCACCATGAGGAGCTTCATTCACACGTTACACAGTTTCCTTGTCTTTGTCGTTTTCCTGCTTTTACAGCTTGAATAGAGCCTATTGTGCCCATTCCTTTTTCCAGCCTCTTTTCGTCCTCTTTTTCAGCGTCTCCCTTCCTGTCTCCCTGTAGGTAGCTGTGAGCTTTCGTGTCTTGCTGTTCTTGTAAGAGCTATTTATTTGGATCTCATCCAGATGTCAAATCTCTGCTGCCTGTTGATTTACGGCTCCATACAAACTGAGCCAAAAATGCCTGTTCCACAGCCGTAGTGAGATTATGTATTGAGAGAGGAGAACTTAGGGAGTGTGGAATAATTTCAAGTTCTGTCAATAATAGAGGAACAGGATGCTTCAGGTCATGGCAAAGATGGTGAATGAGGACAGATCGAGACTAGATAACCACCAGAAGATTAAGGCGGGTGGATGTGGGGATCTTTCTTTGTGACTGACATTGAGGACAGGTTGATTTATGCATCATCCTAGCTCTATAAACCTCTTATTAAATGTTATTACATTTTCCCCTTCAGCATTATGGCACACTCTCCAGTCACCCAGTATTACAAGAAAGGACAGGGAAGCCCTTGGCCATTACACGGGAAAAGTTAATCCTAAAGAGGAGACACAACTATTGTGTTGGAACACAGCAATGTATTTTCATGGCACAAACTCAGCTGTGAGACATAAAGTATATTTCAATGGATTAAATTAAGGTTATTCCTTCTCAGACCAAAAAAAAAAGTGTAATATGTTTTGGCGGTAGAGCACAACCAGGCCATGCAGCTCATCACGGCTTACTTTTCAATGTTAAAATTCAGCTGTGAAGCAGCAGGGGTTGAGGTAAAGAGAGAGCTCAGTTTCTACACAGCTGTCAACCAGACTTATTGGATTCAGGATATTAATCCTTGGACAAAAATCCAAGTACTGGTCTTGCACACGAGTGTGAATGGTAACTAATTGCATGGAAATTAAAGGGATGTTCCTGTTTCAGCAAATAAATCTGATTGTATAATGAAAAGTTATACAATTTTCATATTTACAATATACTTTCTGTATCATTTTCTCACTGTTTTCTAGATTTGCTTCCTGTCATTCAGCAGGAAGCTTCAGTGCTCACTTCCTGTAGATTAAAAAAAACGGTCCATGGTCATGTGATGTCACACAGATACATGGCTGGTTATATCACAGAGAGTAATCAGTTTAACTGTGTGACATCACATGACCAGGGGCTGTTTTATATCCACAGGAAGTAAAAAGTGAAACTTTTAAATAACTGATAGCAAGTAGAGATATAGAAAACTGTGAGGAATGGATACAGAAAACATATCGAAAGATCGTATAATTTTTCACTATACAAACAATAATATTTGTTCCATGAAATGGGAACACCCCAGTTTAAGTTATCTCTGGCTTCATCCTTTACTGCACTGTAACTTTACTTCTATTACACCTACAATGCCATCTAATAGCCAGGCATAGCTCTGTTACAAATGCTCCCAGTTGCCATTCAATCACACTTCCTGTGGTTCCTTACACCACAGGAAGTACTAGAGGAGATTTCTCAGCCAAATCACTGGTGGGTCACTGCCACAACCGGTGATTGTCCAAACTTCCTCTCATAGAGGGGCTCTATCGTCTTTTTGCACCAGAGTGTCTTAGGAGCATTGGGAAGAAGGGAGCAGTAAATAATTATTTTTTTTACGGCCCACTGTAGAGCCCCTATACATATCATTTTGTTGCTTGATGACCCCTTTAATGGAATAAAAAATGAAATAAGCAAAAACATGTAGTGGTTCCAGTAAAAACATAGCAATTTATTTCATATTCTCTAAAAATTCACAGAGGCAGATGAACATATAGGTGAACAGACATACAAAGCGTAAATGCCTATGCGTTTTTCTGAAGTGTGTAGGCATTTACACTGTTATGTCGTGTTCTCCTATATGTTTCATCTGCCTCTGTGAATTTTTAGAGAATATGAAATAAATTGCTATGTTTTTACTGACCCTGGATGGTTGTGTGAAGCTGGATCCGCTACATGTTTTTGCTTGTGCTGGACTGGGAACAAGAGTTGTCTGTGCTCCAACCTTACCAGAAGCTGCTGCATGATCTTCAGGTGAGCTGACTCTATACCTTCTCAAAAAATGAAATAAGCACATGGAAAAATACAGAGGCCATTTTATTTGGCTAATTTATCAACATATACAATCCTTTACTGTAGGAAAATACCAGATTCAATGCTAAGTTCAGCATCAAATTCTAAGCTATAATCAATAATAAAAAAATGGATGCACTCACTAATAATGTTGACTTTGAATATTCACGGCCCTATTTTTAGCAGGAGAATAGCAGATACAGAGGTATATACTGTATATTTATATATATTTGATCATTTGGTTTTTCATGGAATCCTTAGTTAATCTTTTGTAGAAGCGTAAAAGGTAGATTTCCAGTCTTTTCAAACTCACGTCTTGAAGTTCAGAGTGTCTGGAAAGGGTTAGCGGTAAAGGTATCATGGAGGCCCCTTGATAGTGAAGTTGCTAGAGCAATTCTATACTAATACTACCTGCTGTATTTATCCATGAAAACCTTTACTCGTACCTCTTAATTATTTGTTACTTCCTTGTTACTTCCTTGTTACTTCCTTCCCATTCTTCTTGCTCACAGCGATTTCCTCTCTTGCTCTCCCAAACATCATCAGCACAATACAGGAGATGTATACAGTGGCCCAAATTTACTAAGGGCTGAGCGCCAATTTTATGTCGGACTTTGCACGTTCTTTTCTGTGCAAACTGGGTGCACAGGTATTTTAAGTGTCTGCGCCACATTTTTGTTGCATGTGACCCTTTTATGTTGAGGCTGCATTTTACTTCTTGCGATACAAATTTCTTCGATGCAACACATTTATCATGCAAAGTCTGGCAGAAATGTGTTGCACGCCCAATGTTAATGGTGCACTAAAAAAGAAAGTGGTGCACTTTCTCAGGGCAGTGCAGGGGGCACCACATTCATGAAGAACAGGCACCAGAATTCCTGAATCTGGCGCCTCCTGGGCACTGTTTTTAGTAAATTTAAGCCAGTGGCTTTCATTCTGTGACATTAGCACAAGTGAAAGATCCAGGGACTTTCTCTCCTATCTGTGTAATTGTCCATTGTAGAATCTGAATCTAACAATGACATTCCATCAGAGAAATTTCTTGATTAATCATATTAACCCTTGCCGAAAAATACAGTAAATGAATGAACTTATTTTAGAGACTTGAGCTGCAACAAGTTGTATTAAAAGTTTGAATTCTTGTTTATAGCCTCGTTATGAAACCCTTGCGGAATGGGCTTAACTGATTGTATCTATAGTAGTTTACTTTGCAATGTAACAACATCTGCCTAGTTTCCTTGTTACAATGTGCACATAATACGAAGCATATAAATGCTAGCGATAAGCTAAGTACTTCAGTATGGATCGCCTCTATCACAAGGCAACTCAAAGCCATAACATTAATCACAATTACTTATTCTTGTGTGGTTGGCTGGCGTCCAGCGTCCATGTATTACAAGAGCAGATGTTAATATTGCTACAAAATACTAGATTCTCTTATAGAGATGGTCGTCCTTATTTCTTCAGAGCCCAGGACCAAACGGAACCCCCAGCCATTGACGTAGCTCTGATTCATTTGTATACTTTGTTTATGGAAAATTAGTGATCTTATTGTTATATTTCTATTTTCTATATTTCTATCTTAATTCCATGTACACATTTTTAATTAGCATTTGGTACCTCAAAGGGACAATCAGTGAGATTAAAACTTTAGATTAGGCCCCTTGCCCACAAGCGTTTTTATTGTGTGAGTCCATTGCAATCACATTGGACTTGCACAAAACTCTGGCACATAGCTGTTAAATAGAACTTTACACACATCAGTTTTTTCTCACTGTCCATCTGCGTTGTGATGCGATGTGTTTGAGGTAAAGAATCTCCTACTTTGATGTGGGTCAGAAAAAAAATAGCCCATTGAAGTCTATAGGTGCATGAAAAAAAAATGACGGCATCCTAGTGTGTTCAATTTTTCCTGTGAAAGTTTCCAGGAAGTTAGTCTGACACAGTTGAAAGATGATTTGTGCTACAAAAATAATACATTGTCGCATAGCACTCGGACTGTATTCTGAATGAACTGTGAAAACCTCTGAACACACTGGGGCAGATTTACTTACCCGGTCCAGTCGCGTTGTCCTACGAGGATTCGGGTCTGCCGGGATTCACTTAGGTCGTGTGCCTGATATCCAGCAGGTGTCGCTGCTGCGCCGAGGTCCGCCGGAGTTCACCTTCTTCTTCCCGGTGCATGTGAGTGTGTGTCTTGCAACACAAATTGTTTTTTAAATTATCGGTCTTTTTCCGAATCCGTCTGGTTGTCCTACAGCTACGCCCCCGATTTCTGTCGCTTGAAAGCAAGCTTCGATGCTCCCCAATTCGATGGCGTGCGCCAAAAACCCTGGCAATTCTGTGCAAAACGAAAATATTTGGGAAACCCGACGAAAGTGCGGTGTTCAGACCTTCAGTAAATGAGCCCCACTGTGACCAAAATCTGATCAATCTGACTTTCAACAAGGTTCGTGGGCAAGAGGCCTTAGAGTCAAAAAGACAGAATTTTGAAAACAAATGTGGGAAAAACTTGCTTTCTTCCAGTTTTTTGGCGTTTTTCATTTTAATATGTGTGCAGTATTTATGATGTGTTCGGCGCCACAATTTTTCTTCCTTTTATTTTGTCACTCAATTTGGCGCAGCTTCAGCAAGTAAACTCCCTGTGGAATAGAACTAAATTGTTCCTTCTGATCAACCCCTTTAATGGAGCTGTATAATGACTTAATTTTCGTGTGGAGCCTTTATGCTGATGTATTGGTCATTAGGAATGGAATCAAACCATTATACAGTTTTCATAGGAAAATAAGGGTTTTTTACAGAAAAGTGGATTTTTTTAAACCCCTGAATTAATAAATGGTTTCAGTCTGGGCCTTCTATAATTATATTTTACATTTATGTTGTAGTTGTCTGCTGCAGTGTAGCAGTGATTAAAGAAGCCAGTTATGTTGGTAAACCAAACATTTCTATAGCTAGAGATAAGTTTATGCTACAAATAATCAATTACGTCAATACTGTTTAAAACTGTTTTCATCTTTCCAATAATACATGTCTTGCAGTTTGCAGAGTGCAGGTCTCCTCTACTTACTCTTAAGGGTAAGAGTAAGGGTAGGCTCACCTGTGCTTACAATTCATGCCACATTGTTCTCTGTGAAAAGGTTTTGGGCATCTAGTGCATCATTAGGGACATTACACATCTCCCTGCTTTGAGCTTAGTTGTTCTGTTGAGCTACAAATGATATAGATGCTGGACCAGTGCACAAAGTTTGTAAAAATGCCATCATTATACATTACTCGCATCTGCTTGTTTCACAGCGTCCAGGCAGCTTGTCATATAGCCAGCCTATAACACATGAAGAATTCACCAAGCAAAGCATCCAGTTTAAGTTAGTCTTCCATCGTGGCCCTCCATACTTTGGGCAGATCCGCGTATAAATCTGTGTTTTTGTAGATGACTTCAATCTAGTAATGGATATCTTCCTTGACTCGTCTCCCAATGAAGGAGATAATCCACCTCCCAAACACGTAATTTGCAAATAGAATCTGACATCAACTCAAGTATGAATCCCTCCTTAATACCAATTCACAGATATATTTTTCCAGTCAGCACCAAACCAGCCAACTCCTTGTCAATGAAACTATTGGGTAGACATGGTCACTGCTGTCCTGCTGCTGTTGCACCTTCTTTGGTCTAGCCTCATCACAGCAACGTCTAGATCATTACATGGGGGTTAAAGGTGAATACTGATTGATATATATGGATGAAACCCAGAGCCGAATTGGTTCGGTGACAAAGTGGGTCCACAGCCCGCTGTTCATATAACTTGGCAGCTATTCCTGTATTTTTTTAAGTAAACATTTGCTGATAGATCTAGTAGTTCCATAGAAGTGTCCGAAATTGGATCTCATTGGATAATGCATTTAGTTCTGTGTCCTAGTGAATTTTTAGGCCACTTTTAGCCTACAATTTACTATAGGTCTATATAATTGGTCTTATCTGTTACTAATTTGTTGTTTCATACCTTCCCTATTACTGTTTCTATGATTGACGTCTAAAAACATTCCAGTCTAATCACTCTTATATGGAGCATTAAATCGAAAATAATTGCCTAAAAGAGGCTAACTATATCGTGTGACCCAATATACACCCCATGAAAACATACTGTACTAATCAGAATCTGTACATGCCAAGTCCCACCTAAGTCCTAATGGTTATGGCTCACCCATGGGCCACTATGCGTGCACCATGGTTCCATATTTCCCTTAGCTTTGGACTTTGATCCATCTACATGCAAAATGTCCTGATTGTTACCATTCTTCCTCCTAGCCCCTGAATACATCTACTGTCTTGTTATTCTAGTGTTTGAAGATATGTCATTATTTGCTTATTATTTTAAAGGGGAATATGTCGCTAGTGTTTATTTAGAGTCCAAACCCGATAACGAAATGTATTACTTTTTCTAACTGTATTTATGTTTATGTATAATTATAAATCCTCAGCCTCAGGAACAAGGGCAGCAAAAGACTGAATACATTTACTGTGAAATTTACAGTAGTGGAGTTTTTCCATGGAAGAGTCGTCTTCTATTTTTATTCTGTTTTTTATGTAAATGAGATGATTGCTGCAAAGAAAATCCCCTACATAAATAGAAGTGTCATTCTGTTACTATGCCTATAGTCAAAGGAGAGAATGGCAAAAATATAATACTGTTTGTTAAATACATAGAGTAATATGCAATTTTATGAAAAATCATTAACAACACTTAAAATATATATTTTTTAAAAGTTAAAATAGGTAATTTTCTGGTGACACCTTCCTCATCAGATCCTTGACTTAGGGATTTCAGCTCAGGTTTTTAGATGTTATAAAGAATTTTTACAGAAGAATTTCTAAACCATTACCTATTACTAAGAGCACTGCTCAGGTCATATTCCAGAAGTGAAAAGAACATCATTTCACCATAAAATGGCCACGACCAGGTGCTTTCCACACCTGACAGAAGAGTGCAAAGAATTAGTTGTCCCAGCGCCTAGGACCGACCATCTGTTTTTTGTGCTACAGAAAGACTTTGAATCAGCAGCTACAACAATCGGAAATGCACTCAACCTCCACGGCCCATATAAACGATCACCGTGCAAGACTCCATTACTGTACAAAAAACACGTACAAGCGTGTTTCATCATCTAGACAAATGATTAACAAATTTTTAATCTTTGGATATCATAGTACACAACATGTTTGGAGGACAAAGTGCACTGAATATCATCCTGAAAAGTTCTATTAATAGTAAAGTTTGGAAACATCATGATGTTGGGCTGATTTTTAGCATACAACACAAACTTCATATAATTCAAGAAAAGATGAATGGATAAATGTACCTTCATATTCTTGATAAAGTCTGGTGCCATCTGCACGGATAATGAAGGTGAAACAAAGGTGGAGATGTCAGCAAGACAATGATCCCAAACACAGAGCCCACCCAATCACTTTGCCTAATTCCAATAGGAAATCTATGGAAGGAACTAAAGCTATGGATGGAAATGTTGAAGGAACTATGAACTAAGGAGTTCATAGAAGGAGCCCAAAGAATCTCCAAGGTTTGAAGTTTTTGTGGAAGAATGGGCGAAAATTCCACCTGTGAATAGTTTCTCCATCTCAGTAAGTGGATTCAATACTTTTTCCCTGTGTTATTGCTAATCGGTACACATCATTTTTGTTATCTGTTAGTTATACCCAGACTAGAGCACGTTCATCACCAGCGGGGGCTCCCGCTTTTCCTCCTTTCTACCAGCACCTCAGCGGTCACAGCATCGCATTACATCACCACTTTCCCCATATATACCTTGAAATTCGTGCCTGATGAAGGTTTGAATTACTAAGACCGAAATGTTGCAAAAATTTTTTTCGATTGCCATACTCTTATTTTTGGAATAAAAAATTTCAGTTCCTCAGTTTTCTTCACCAAGTAGTTCCAAGTTTTTTCTTTATATACCCAGACTAGAGACTGTTTTCCAGTTGTTACCTGCAGGTTACCACAGTATGAGCAAGTAGGCATGGACACCTCTTCTTTCTCCTGACGGGAAGGATAAGACTTGTGTTGGGAACATGCTTGTAATCCAAATCGCTCAAAGAAGGTTTTCCCATAGGAAATCATCAAAACACAAAAGATTCGATCCACACCCATAAATATTTAGTTATGTGTTGTACAACATCTAGCCCCTTTATTTCTTATACATCTTGAACATTGTGTTACCCTTGTGAGAGAGGGAGGTACAGTACAGTAGAGGATGGGGAGGGCTCACATAATGCTTGCATTATGACATTTTGTTTGCAAACCAAGTTAAAATGTTTGTAAAATTGAAGCTTGTTGTAAGTAGGGGTGGCTTGGAGCAGAGGGAAGGACAGACAGGACAGTGAGCCCTAAACTGACTCTCCATACTTGCCTACTTGCCTTTAGCTTCCTAGGTGATACGGGACAATCATGATGACAGTACCTTCCTTCCACAGTGGAGATACGAAACAAGACAGACAAACAAATAAATAAATAACACAGAAAGCGAAGTCAAATGTGTGGGTCATAACAAGATAGTAGGTACGGTACAGAATCAAAGTCCAGGAGGGTAGTCAATAGTACAATAGCCAAGATCAAAAATCAAAGCAAGATACAGAGCTGAGATATGATAATATAACCAGCAAGCTCTGATGGGACTGGGCACATCCTAGATAGACCTCTAAGAGCAGACTACATAAGCTGGCCATCAGATCAGTGTCTTTGCTGGACAGTGCTGAACTGCGCAGAGCAGAAACCTAAGCCCTCAGATTTCACACACAGAAAATACAATAGAAATAAAAGCCACCTAATGTGCCATCCGCGGACAGCTGAATGTCTTGGCATGAACGTTACACTTGTCTTACAAAATGCTTGCAGACAAAGTTACTTGTAATCCAATGTTCCACTGTATCTTATTAATCCAATACATTGTCAATCAACTTTTTGCCTTTTTTTAAAGAACCGTTCTCTTATCCCCTTCACGCTATGCGACGCATATTGCAGCAAAGACCCATCGCTATCACCCGCGGTTGGTGCTTGCAACCTCTGTCGCCGGCGGCACTTAAAACGTGGCGGCGCATGTTACCTACGATCGTCGCACCCATCATGTTACCTCCGATCGCCGCTCCCATCATGGGGGCAGCAATCGGTTGCCATGAAGATTGTGTGAAAAAACTCCATATATTGCAATACAGTTGTATTGCAGTATATGGTAGGAACGATCTGCCCATCTAGGGTTAAAGTACCCTAGAGGGTCTAAGAAATAGTGGGAAAAAAAAAAGTTTAAAAAATTTAAAAAATGTATAAAATATTAAAAATTCAAATCACCCCCTTTCCCTGGAACTGATATAAAATATAATAAACAGTAAAAATCACAAACACATTAGGTATTGCCGCATCCCAAAATGCCCGTTCTATTAAAATATAAAAATATTATTGACGACGGTGACCTCCGAGACGGGAAATGGCGCCCTAATGTCCGAAATGCGACTTTTACACCTTTTTACATGAAAAATGATCAAAATGTTGCACAGTCCTCAAAACGGCAGCAATAAAAACGTCGGCTCATTTCGCAAAAAATGACACATCACACATCTCCATATACCAAAGTTTTTTCCTTTTTTGTACACATTCATTTAATTTTTTTAAATTTATTAAAACGCAATAAACCCTGTATAAATTTGGTATCACCACGATCGCAACAAACCAAAAAATAAAGTAGAGGTGTTATTTGGAGCGAAGAGTGAAAGTCGTAAAAACTGAGCCCACAAGAACGTGACGCACATGCAGTTTTTTTTTTTTAATTTTACCACATTTGGAATTTTTTTCCTGCTTCCCAGTACACGGCATGTTATAATTAATAATATCAGGGGAAAGTAAAATTCGTTATGCACAAAATTTGCTAAATTTGCACACAGGTCTGTACACGGAAAATAGAAAAAAATTATGGATTTTTGAAGGTGGAGAGCGAGAAATGAGCGAAAAACCCTGCGTCCTTAAGGGGTTAAAGAGAAGGGCACATCCTAACCTGGACCTATTCACCCATAGAATATAGTTTACGAAGGACAGAAAAAACAAGCCATACAGAGGCAGCGGAGCAAAGACCTAATATTGCATTTGCTTTATCAGCTGCAGCCTGACATTGAGTGCTACAGCTCAGCTCATTTGTGACCAGAAGACACAAGTCTTTTTCTTGTACTGTAGTCCCCAGTGGTATTCCAATTAGTTTATAAGGCGGCAGCATGAATTCTACAGCCTAAGCTCATTACTTTTACATGCTGCTAGTTTATCTAAGACTTTCTCTAATATTTTGCAGCTCAGATATTATGTGGTTCGGGCATAAATTGACTGGACAGACACAACTAATAGATGTGAGCCTAGCCTTACATTCTAGAGTGATTATACCATCCTTGGCTATTCATGACTATAAGACTCCACACGCCTACATGGCGGCCTTAATTGGCAGTCTCAGTAAGGAGAACTCTTACTTCCCGAACCTAGTCACAAGCCTCTCACCCAGCCAAACCAGTTCCAAACCACTTCACTGTACTGAAGAGATCCAATCAGGTCGAAACAGTGCTGTCTGGAATATATATACTGGTTTGGTTTTAATCCTGCATCATGTCATAAGGCTTCCTGAAGGTCATGCTTGATGTCAAGGGATCTGCCTTACAATGTAGAGGCATGGTTATCCTTATCCCATCCTAGAAAACATTGCATATTTTCCCAGTATACCATAATATACACATGGTAATTCCAGTATAAAGCATAAAATGGGTTAATCCCATAAAATGAACCCATTAATAACATTTCACATCTTATCAGTGGTTAGATCTGGACTTCTAGAGGGGTTTTCTGACATTTCAAACAATACAACAGGAATGAATGGCATAGCAGCACCCCAGATATAAGCATATAGTAATGTAATCTTATTCAAGATCTGGACCTGCAATTTTATATATATATCTGTGTTATAATTAAAGGTTCCACCCAAAGTATTCGCAAACTGTTGCACAATTTTCAAGGCTCCTTCACAGGGATTTAACAGGACAGACAAGTGGGGAGCTATTTTTAGCATATCTTGTATAGTACATTACACGCCCATCATATGTCTTAGATACTGTAAAGATCTTAGATAGTGCTGTATCCAATGTCCTATTAGAACACTTTCTTATATCAGTAGAAAGGAAATCATTATATTCATTACTGTTTAAGAGTGATAATCAGTATGTAAATTTACATGCCGATTAAGAAAACTTATGACAAACGTATGCCATACTGAAACCAAAGTCTCCAGCTTGTGTAAGCATGAAAGGTCTGTTTGCATTCATGGCATTGCAGTGATGTCAGTGACTGTGCCTAATGTAAATAAAATAAGAATATATATCAGAGTCCTGAAAGTTTTTGCAGCATGTTATAGTAAATAGTTAAAATGCTGATAAATTGGGTTTAATTCAACTTTTTTATTTTTTTTATAAATTTTCAGAACATGTTACATGAGCAAGCTGTTATTTATAAAGCAACAATAGCTTCCAAGAGGGAGATTATATATACATTTTAATAAAACATTTATGGATCAACTTCTCCCTCGGCTATGTGGAAGGAGTGTATACACAAAGAATAGGAACCCATAGCAAAACAGCTGTATATGATAAATATATTATAATATATATATATATTATATATATATATATATGAAAATAGGCGCACTTTCCCAAGCTGGAGCACTTGAATTGGTTCCACGATTGTGATGCCACTATTTCTTATTATATATATATATATATATATATATATATATATATATATATACAGATGTCCCCAACTTAAAAGAAACCTGTCATCAGAAATTGGCCTTATAAACTAAACTATAAAGTAAGTTGTCAAGCAGCTTAACACCTTCCAGATCATTTTTCATGACGCAGCATGGTGGCATTAAACTGAAAATCAACTTTGAAGTAAGATATAAATCGGTTGTATAAAGTCAAAGAGGTGGAGAGATTAACATGAAAGTCAAGCTCTCTTCACCTCTGAACACCCTCTCCCCTGTAATTGACTTCATGAGAGCTGGATAGTGATGTCTTTGGATGAAGGACCATTAATTAGAGTGAAGGGTTTGTTCGGAGACAGGGCGTGGCTTCAGTGTTAATGGTTCCACCTCCTTGACTCTATACAACCAATTTACATCTCACTTCAAGGTAGATTTTCTTGAGCATGAAAAAAACATCTGGACAGTGTTCAGCTGCTTACCAATATATAGGTAGTGGTTTGTTGGGTCAATTTCTGCTGACTGGATCCCTTAAAGGACACTTGACTTACAGATGACCCCTAGTTACAGACGAACACTCTGCCCACTGTGACCCTGGGGGAAGCTCTCTGAATGCTTTACTTTAGTCCCAGGTTACAATGATCAGCTGTAAGGTGTCTGTAATGAAGCTTTACTGATCATTTTTATTCCCATAACAGCACAAAATTTTGAAAATCCAATTGTCTGGAGTTACAATTATAAACGTTTCCCAAGGACTGCCACCTTTCATACAAGAGAGGTTCTTTAGGTTTGTTCATAAGTTGAATTTGTATGTAAGTCAGAACTGTATATTTTATCATTGTAACTTCAATGTGACAATTGAAGTTTAAAATTTTTGGGTTGACAAGGGAACAAGGATGAACAATAAAGCTTCATTACACCTGGAAAAAATAAAAATAAAATAATAAAATAATAAAATGATAACTAAAAGTTGATAGGGAACAAAGTCAAAAACATTGATAGAATTGTAACGTCTTTTCATTCTTCCAACAAAGCAAAAACTAAAAATCATATGTACTTCAAAATAGAACCAACCAAAATACAATACAAAGCAATGCAGCACTCATACAGAAAAAAAGTTTACCAAGTGTACCAATGTACCAAGTTTGCACATTATCCCACCACCACAGGAGAATGGACCCCCAAAAATCCAGAGAACAGGGGTCCTGCTCTATCTGATGAGTGGAGTTGCAGGTCAAGCATTTGTCCTACTGCCCCACTCAATACAATTGGAGTGTAGGAAATTACCAAAATCAGCAGTAAGCTATCTCCAGCACCCCCAATCACTGTCTGTGTAAGTATCTGAGATTCTGTGAGCAGTAATTACCGACACTCCCACATGATTGAAAGGAGACCCCAGACCCTTGGTCAACCCTTCTCTCCACCAATTAGAGAAAACTGGACCCCTGTTCTCAAAATCAGTGTATACTGTGGATGAGGATAACATGCAAAGAAGTTGAACATCAATTTAATAAATAATACTGAGAATATACAAAGTATATCCACCATTAGACTAAGTTTACACTGTAGTTCAAATCTCTCTTCAACTGTGTTTAAAAAAGTAAAAAATGGAGCTTTAATTTATGACATCAATGTAAATTTTATCTCATTCGTTATGTTCCGTTTAGGCAGGTATCCATTATCCATGAGTTTTTGAATGGAAAAAATGACAGAGGCTGCAGTAATTTTCCTACGTTTGAAAAAAAAAACCCTTGGATAATGGATAACTACCAAACCGACCATAACGGATGACATAAAATTTACATTGATGTCAATGGGATCTTTAACTGATACATTAAACCTCCATTCTTTACCTTTTATTTATCAGCGGTTTAGACAGTAGTGTGAAATTAGCCTTACTCCTATATAAATGATCTCTGGTGCCCATCAGCCTTTGTTTCTTGGTTGTAACTAATTTTACCCCATACTGGAAACCTCAGGTAGGATATGAGATGTTCTTTCTAGAATTCCCTCTTTTATGTAAAATTCTCACTTGTTTTCCTTTCAAAAAAATCTCCAAAATTCATGTGAAAATAAGCAGAGAAGAGTCACATTTGTCTTAGATGAGTCAAGTTAAGAGGCTGCAGGGGAGAATTCCTTTAGACACCACTATCTTCGGTTCTTTTTGGTGTCATATTATTTATAAGAATTTTAGGGGAGATTTTTCAGAAGTGTCTGAGGTAAAAATGTTCTAGTTACGCAAGGAAACCAATCAGAGCCAAGTTTTAATTTTATAAACAACCATGGGAGAATGAAAGCTGATCTCTGATTGGTTGGAAAATTAGAACAGATATGGGCCCCAGAAGCTTATATGTGAACAAGCTCATAAAAGCAAAGGGTGGTGGCACCCAGGGCACATGGCGTTAGGTGTGACACTCAGCATTTTGGTGACAGGTCCACTTTAACCTCACTGGGATCTTCACTTTTGCCACATTGAGCAGAAAGAGAAGACATTTTGCACCAGACCCATTGAAGTGCTTGAATATAGTGAGTTGTATGTATTTATACAGAATGTAAATAATGGAACTGGATGATATATGGATGATCCAGCATGTTTATGTTATTGACATCTTGAATAGGATCACATTTATGGCTACTCATAAAGTTTTACTCGTGAAAGAAACCATGTCCTTCATGACATAAACATTTGTTTAGCCTTCAAATACATTGTTTATAGAATGAAGGAAATTATATCATCCTATATGCTTCTCATGATACCATGATCTCAGGACTTCAGGGCTTTCTCATCATATGATTAGATGTGACATGTCAGATTAGCCACATTCTAAAGCTTATAAAGGAGGCGATAGCATATCATTAGTACTTGCTGAAGAGATGGGATCCACGTTCCGGGATCCCTTAGAATAACACATGGCATAATGTAGGGAACAAGAGACTATGGCACACAGCACACAACACAATTTTGCACTTTTTTCTGTCTATTTGTATCATGTCTAGTGTCAGGGTCAGCTCTGGGTTTCAGTAGGCCCCTGGGTGACATAGCCTCAGTAGGCCCCTTTGCAGTGAACTCGCATGTCTCCAGGTCCCTAAAATATTCCCTAGTTTATCATAACAAAATGCTCATGTTTATTTTATATACATCCCCCTCATGGTTATTTTATATAGAGGCCCCCTCACCCCATGTATTCCCTATGTACAGCCTTATGTGCCCCCCCCCCCCCATCCACTCTGGGCCCCCGAAACTTGCCCAGGTTTGCTCAGTGCTAAAAAGCAACTTTTGTGGTGCACCGTTTGCCGCTCGGAGCTACAAGCGTTTTGAGACCGGTCCACAATGTTTCAATTAAAATCCAAAAGAAAAAGTAAAAACGTTTTTTTACTCTGACCGGAGCTCCCAATGATTTTCTATAAGGCTCCTCTCCTGTAATGATCATTCTTTCTGTTTCGATAAACCGCACTGATCCACAGATCCTCCGGATAAAACAATGCCACCGTTCGAGCCAGCACCATCGCGTCTATTCGTCTTCCTTCAAATATTTTTATTGTTCGATATTACTGGAAGAAATATGCATGCAGATGGACAAACAAATTAAAATTTATTCCGATTCATCATACTCACAAAGTGGAGATAAAAATGCGCATAACAAAATCTGGAGCAGGACGCTAGCCACACACATCTGCACATTTGCTCAGTGCTGGTGCAGGCCCTGTCTAGTGTGGATCTGTATAGATAGATATCACCGGGAGACTCTATGTATAGTAAGATCTCAGCCTCACATTCACCAGCTCTGACAAGGAGAGACAGCGATGAACATGGGAAGTAAAAAAATGTGCTAAATTTTGATAACTGAATTGTCTAGTTGCTGTTCATATTTGACATGTGGCGAAAGAAGTTTCAGTTTTTGATGCTAATTTGTGACACATGAGATTTTAGGACTTTTTGGTTCAATTCATAGAAAAACTGAATTAATTAGTGAGATCCTCATATTAAATCTGCCATCAAATTCCATCCTGATAAACCAGGATCAATTACTCATACACATATGTGTTATCCATGGCCTCCTTCCTTCTAAAATCAACCTTTATAATTCTGCTGATGAGCCAGAAGCGATCTGGGGGGGTATTAACAGTGTGCTGTAACTTCAGAGACCTTTACCCAGTCTCCTCCCCAGGAGGGAATTGCTGGGGGAGAAGGAGGTGGGGGGGAAGACAGTATAATAGTCCGTGAAGCTGCAGCACAAAGAGTCTCTGGTAACAACCCCAGGCTAATTAGCATGATTTTAAAAGTTGAATTTAGAAGGAAGGAGACCATAGATAACAAATATAAGAAGATTACCACAGTCAAGGTGCCTGGATCTAAGAATAAGAGCCCCTGGTTTCATGCTTGATTGCAATGGTAGATTTCCTTTAAGGTCACCCATGGCCAATGAGCCTTAGGGGGTTTATATACAATTTCTTTCCCTTATGAAGACCTGTACATTATAGATTTCTTACTGGGACCTGGCAGCTTTAAGTTTCTTCTCTGCGGTCACCTATGCAGTGGCGTACCAACCGTGGTCGCAGCGGTCGCAAGTGCGACCGGGCCCATCAGAAGGGGGGGCCCGAGCCGGGGCTGTCACTAATGCCTCTGTCTGTCGTGGCCTGGGCCCCCCTGTCATGCATTGGCAGAGTGCGAAATGATTCCCGAGGGGTGGGGGGATCAGAGAGGGTCTTCACTCTGCGGCTGCGGCATTCTGTACTGCTTAGAGCGGTGACAGAGCAGGAAGTGACACGCGCTGACACTTCCTGCTCTGTCACACTAATGCCTGAAGCAGCGCATGGGACGGTAAGAGTCCCAGCGCTGGCAGCGTAATGACGTCCTTACGCTGGCAGCGATGGGCGCGTTACCCAGTGCGCAGAAGAGGGAAGCCAGGAGGAACCCTCCCTCCACCTCAGCGACAATGCCGACCGTCCAGCGGCACAACCGGCAACTCTCCCCCCTGCCCGCTCACTCCTTGCCCCCTTCCCCCACACGGACGACACAGCCGACAGACTCGGGAGCACCCGCCCGCTGGATCCTCCACTCTGCCTGATCCTCCGCTTCTCCCGCCGAATACAGTCAGCCGACTGTAAGTGACTCTATGTACGTGCTGTGTGAGTGTGTGTATGTGCTTTGAGTGTGTGTGTGTATGGTGTGTGTGCCCCCGCTGTGAGTGTATATGGTGTTTGTGCCCGCCCTGTGAGTGTATATGGTGTGTGTGCCTGCCCTGTGAGTGTAAATGGTGTGTATGCCCCCGCTGTGAGTGTATATGGTGTGTGTGCCCGCCCTGTGAGTGTATATGGTGTGTGTGCCCTTGCTGTGAGTGTATATGGTGTGTGTGCCCCCGCTGTGAGTGTATATGGTGTGTGTGCCCGCCCTGTGAGTGTAAATGGTGTGTGTGCGCTTGCTGTGAGTGTATATGGTGTGTGTGCCCCCGCTGTGAGTGTATATGGTGTGTGCCCCCGCTGTGAGTGTATATGGTGTGTGTGCCCCCGCTGTGAGTGTATATGGTGTGTTTGTTTGCCCCCGCTGTGAGTGTATATGGTGTGTGTGCCCCCGCTGTGAGTGTATATGGTGTGTTTGCCCCCGCTGTGAGTGTATATGGTGTGTGTTCCCCCTGCTGTGAGTGTATATGGTGTGTGTGCCCGCCCTGTGAGTGTATATGGTGTGTGTGCCCGCCCTGTGAGTGTATATGGTGTTTGTGCCCTTTGTGTGTATGAATGTGCTGTGTGAGTGTATGCTGTGTGAGTGTATGAATATGGTGTGTGTGTATATGCTGTATATACTGTACATATGTGTATATGTTTTATGTGTATGTATATGCAGCATGTCTTTTATATACAAATATGTACTGTATGTATATATATTTTTTTAAGGCTACATTCACACGCCCATCGGGGTATGTATATATGTCCCCCATTAGCCAGCAATGGGCGCACGGCGTGGTACAGTGCAGGACACGTGCAGCACCGTACCATTCCGTACCTGGGAAAAAGATAGGACATCTCCTAATGTCCTATCTTTTCCTGTAATGCACCATACATCGCTAAGGAGAGGGACGGAGACGAGCAGCGCTCACCCCCTCCTCCTGTCCGATGTGTCGCCGACGTGTGTCTGCCGTGCTACGGTACGGCGTGCACAGGTTTGTGTGAATTCGCCTTTAGGGGAAGGGGGCCCCATGCAGAAGTTTGTCATGGGGCCCAGCCTCTCCTAGTTACGCCACTGGCAGTAAGCTATCTTCAGCACTCCCAATCACTGTCTGTGACCATTGGTCAACTCTTCTCTTCACCCATTACAGAAAACTGGACCCCTGTTCTCAAAATCAGTGTATACTGTGGATGAGGATAACATGCAAAGAAGTTGAACATCAATTTAATAAATATTACTGAGAATATACAAAGTATATCCACCATTAGACTAAGTTTACACTGTAGCTCAAATCTCTGTTCTTCAACTTTGTTTAAAAAAGTAAAAAATGGAGCTTTAATGTATGACATCAATGTAAATTTTATCTTATCCGTTATGTTCCGTTTAGGCAGTTATCCATTATCCATGAGTTTTTGAATGGAAAAAATGACGGAGGCTGCAGTACTTTTCCTACGTTTGAGAAAAAAAACACATGGATAATGGATAACGACCAAACTGACCATAACGGATTACATAAAATTTACATTGATGTCAATGGGATCTTTAACTGATATGTTAAACCTCCCTTCTTTACCTTTTATTTAACATAGGTTTGGACGGTAGTGTGAAATTAGCCTTACTCCTATATAAATGATCGCCGGAGCCCAACGGTCTCTGTTTCTTGGTTGTAACTAATTTTACCCATACTGGCAACCTCAGGTGGGGTATGAAATGTCCTTTCTAGAATTCCCTCTTTTATGTAAAATTCTCACTTGTTTTCCTTTTAAAATCTCCAAAATTAATGTGAAAATAAGCAGAGAAGAGTCATATTTGTCTGAGATGAGTCAAGTTAAGAGGCTGCAGGGAAGAATTCCTTTAGACACCACTATCTTTGGTTCTTTTTGGAGATTTTTCAGAAGTGTCTGAGGAAAACTGTTCTAGTTACCCATGGAAACCAATCAAAGCCAAGTTTTAATTTTATAAACAGCCATGGGAGAATGAAAGCTGAGCTCTGATTGGTTGGAAAACTAGAACAGATATGGGCCCCAGAAGCTTATATGTGAACCAGCTCATAAAAGCAAAGGGTGGTGGCACCCAGGGCACATGGCGTTAGGTGTGACACTAAGCATTTTGGTGACAGGTCCACTTTAACCTCACTGAGATGTTCACTTTAGCCACATTGAGCAGAAAGAGAAGACATTTTGCACCAGAAGTGCTTGAATATAGTGAGTTGTATGTATTTATACAGAATGTAAATAATGGCACTGGATGATATATGGATGATCCCGCATGTTTATGCTATTGACATCTTGAATAGGATCACATTTATGGCTACTCATAAAGTTTTACTCGTGAAAGAAACCATGTCCTTCATGACATAAACATTTGTTTAGCCTTCAAATACATTGTTTATAGAATGAAGGAAATTATATCATCCTATATGCTTCTCATGATACCATGATCTCAGGACTTCAGGGCTTTTTCATCATATGATTAGATGGAAATACAACATGTCAGATTAGCCACATTCTAAAGCTTATAAAGGAGGCGATAGCATATCATAAATACTTGTTCCGGGATCCCTTAGAATAATACATGGCATAATGTAGGGAACAAGAGACTATGGCACACAGCACACAACACAATTATGCACTAGTGTCAGGGTCGGTTCCGGCTTTCAGTAGGCCCCTGGGTGACAGAGCCTCAGTGGGCCCCTTTGCAGTGAATTCACATGGCTGTATTAAAAATTGAGAAACTAAAACCGTCTCCTGTTCCCTAAAATATATATTTATCATAACAAAAAGCTCATGGTTATTTTATATACATCCCCCTCATGGTTATTTTATATAGAGGCCCCCTCAACCTCTATTGATTAATTAGATACAACCCCCCTCACCACACGTATTCCCTATGTAAAGCCTTATGTGGCCCCTCCATCCACTCTGGGCCCCCGAAGCTTGCCCAGGTTTGCTCAGTGCTAAAAAGCAACTTTTGTGGTGCACCGTTTGCCGCTCGGAGCTACCAACGGTTTGAGACCGGTCCACAAGGTTTCAATTAAAAGCCAAAAGAAAAAGTAAAATCGTTTTTTTACTCTGACCGGAGCTCCCAATGATTTTCTATAAGGCTCCTCTCCTGTAATGATCATTCTTTCTGTGTCGATAAACCGCACTGATCCACAGATCCTCCGGATAAAACAATGCCACCGTTCAAGCCAGCACCATCGCGTCTATTCGTCTTCCTTCAAATATTTTTATTGTTCGATATTACTGGAGGAAATATGCATGCAGATGGACAAGCAAATTAAAATGTATTCCGATTCATCATACTCACAAAGTGAAGATAAAAATGCGCATATCAAAATCTGGAGCAGGACGCTAGCCACACACATGTGCACATTTGCTCAGTGCTGGTGCAGGCCCTGTCTAGTGTGGATCTGCCGTGGATTTCCATGTGTTTTTTTCTGAAAAGGATTATTTTACCTCTTCGCCCATTACAAGGAAAAATCTGCATCTAATTCCCATCATGATCAGCGTGAATAATATTATGGTGGCCGTATTTTAATGTTTTACTGTCGGTGATTATGGGGTTATGAAATAAATTATTTATTGCTTTGTGATGCTTCTTTATTATATTATACAAAGTTGTTTTTGGTTTAATTGTTTTTTTGCATTGTCAATTTTTAGACGATTTGGGTTCACACGCACCGTGGCTGCAGGGATGGGCTTGGCCGAGCACAAATGCGTTTCCACTCTGATACTTGCAATCAGGAATAAGCAACATGTGTTTTACATGTAAACAATGTAGAACACATGCTCCTCATTCCCGATCGCAAGTGATTCAGTGACACGCATCTGCACTCGGGGCCGAGCCCCTCCACACAGCCTTTCAAAATGTAACACAAATGCTTCATGTGAACAAAGACTTACACTGCTGCTCTCTCCCCTACTGTCCTCTGTAGATAATGAAATAGACTTCTGTGTAATTTCTCCTACTGTGAGAGACATCACAGAAGTCATGTATACAAAAAGCTTGTTTTCTCAAGTATTGTTCACATAGTCTGTGTTAGTGAGAGCACTCCTCCTTTAAAGGGGTTGTCCACTTTAAGCACATTACAGCAACTAATTAATATTGTTTGTGTAATAAAAAGTTATTAAATTTTCCAATATACTTTCTGTATCAAGTCCTGCCTGTTTTCTATATCTCTGCTTGCTGTCTTTCTATAGGAAGCATCTATGTTTACTTCCTGTAGATGAACACTGGTCCATGGTCATGTGATGTCACACAGGTGCATGGCTCGTTATATCACACAGTTTAAATTACACTGAGCCGTACACCTGTGTGACATCACATGACTATTACCTGTGTTAATCTACAGGAAGTAAACAATGAAGCTTCCTGTTGCATAGCAGCAAGCAGAGATCTTGGAAACTGTGAAGAATTGATACAGAAATGATATTAGAAAATGTTATAACTTTTCATTACACAAACAATATCAATTATTAGCTGGAATGTCCTTAAAGTGGACAACCCCTTTTTTGGGACAATCCATCCACCTTATGGGTGGATCAAGAAGCTGGTTGACACGTGATTATTGCCCAGGTTTGCCTTAGACTGGCCACAATAATACAGTCGGCCACTCTAAAATGCACAGCTCAATGCCACAGATGTTGCATGTATTTCGGCATGTTGACTACAGGAATGTCCACCACAGCTATCACCGGTGAATTGAATGTTTATTTCTCTTCCAGAAGCCATCTCCAAAGGCATTTCATAAAATTTGGCAGTAAATCCAACCGGCCTCACCACAGTCCTAGTGCCTGGATGTATGAGTAAGTGTTCCTAGTTTATCATGATGGATTTTGATGGTAGACCTCCTTTTATGTATGGAAAAATATAGTCTCTAGAATATTTTGTGGCCTTCTGTAAGGTTGAGCGAACCTGAACCGCAATGTTCGGTTTTGTGCTGAATATTTCCGGTTCATGTCCGCAAACTTCATCAGCAAGTGCAGGTTTTCCATTTTAGGTTCACCCGAAAAAGCTGGTTGAAGGGCTGTTCAGCCGCACATCAAAAAGCTTTTGTTGCGGTATTGTTAACAACGTTTGATGAGGCCTCCTATCTATCTTTAAATGACGCTGACAAAGTCACGGATAATCGCTCCCTGTGACGCCATTGGGGAGCAATGACCTAGGATCCTCGCTCCCTGTGATGTCATAAGGGATTGACAACCCATTCCCAAGACAGCGCGGAGTCTGTACCAGACCCCAGACCTGTCATCCGGCACGATCTGTAGCACTACTCTGTGCCGGTGGTTTTACTTGTACTTCTATAGGAGATAATATCCTAATTATTTTAACCCTAATGACAATTGCAATGTTTTTGGTGTTTTTTCCTTCTCTTATAATACATAAAATTTTCAGTGTCGCAATTATTGATTAAAATATCTGTAATCTGTATTAGAACTGTATTGTGAGCAGTCATCTCTTCTGATCAGCTGAGGTAGTGTGACATATACATGACTGTTTCTCAGAGGTCTCATACATATAGGAAAGGCATGAAATTCCAGGGAACATCTACATGTACTACATGAACCACATACTGTATAAGGTGCTATTTTATTAACCTTAGTAGGAATTATTTCTTATTACACCTGCCTAAAGGATGAACTTTAAATGCAATGCTAGATCCTATTCCATTGATTATTATTAAAGATGCACCTAAACATTCCAACACACCCTATATTCTCAACCAGACGCATATTTAACTAGCTAATATTGCCCCCCCGCCCCCCATCCAACCAGCAAATTGGGGGGAGAAGTCGCAATTCCCAGCACTGCATTGGGAATTGTAGCCAAATCATGGCCTGTTTTACCATGCTCACTTTTTGTATATATATCTATCCATCCATTTCCAATTAATTATTATATCTATCTTGCTATCCCTCCATCTATATATCTATCTAATTAGATATTTCCTGGGTAGGAATCAAAACAGATGGGATGGTATTTTTTATGGATAGTATTCCATTCTCCCCTTATTTCTGTGAATAGGAAAAAAGAAATTATTAGACTACACTCACAGTACCATCAGATTTATGTATCTCCATTAAAAAACGTATTATACATAAACTGAAATAAACTGAACATAAGTGAAGACTGAAGATGTCAGTTACTGTTCGTTTTTAACATTTAGAGCTCATTCACATGACCGTACTGGGGGCTGTGATCTGGTTGCATGATTTGCGACCACATCACGGCCCCCATAGACCTCTATGGTTCCCAGTCATGGTGCGATGAGCACAAATGCCTGTGCCTAAAGTTTGACTGTTATCTCTGCACCCATGTTTGTCCTATGGATTTTAATGGAATAAAGCTGGATATCGAATGGATCCTAAGATTGCTGGATGCTTTTTTAAAAGATGAGCACACAGTGCATCACCGCACTGCTACCCAGTCGGCCACTCATCTGCCTATAGAGGGAGGAGGGGTGAAGAGCGCTAACCACTCCCACCTCCTCCTCCTGGCCCTGTGCTTATCAGAGATCCGGTCCAGGCAAGCACACGGCCGTGGGAATGAATCCTTCCTTAGGTTAAGGTCCCACTAGCGTTCTAATCTCCATTCCTCACCTCTAATAATAATAATTCTTTATTTATATAGCGCACACAGATTACGCAGCGCTGCACAAAGCATGTCAAATTGATCCATGTCCCCATGGGGCTCACAATCTAAACCTTTGTTAAAAAGAGGTAAAGAACTGAGGTTTAATGTATAAGTTAAAAATCCCATCAATGTAAATTTTATATAATCCATTGTGTTCAATTAGGCAGGTATCCGTCATCCATGCGTTTTTTTTTCAAACCGAGGAAAACGATTGCAGGCTCTGTAATTTTTTCTGTACATAAAACATACGGATAATGGATCCCTGCCTAAACAGAACATAACAGATGGCATAAAATTTACATTATGTCAATAGAATTTTCTATTGATACGTTTAACCTCCGTTCTTTACTTTTTCAATGGAAGTGAAGAACAGAAGTTTATATGGTAGTGTGAACTTAGCCTTATTATGACAAACCATTGACCTACGAGTTATATCAATGTCTATCTATCTATTTCTTCTACCTAGCTATCTCTTCTATCTATCTAACTATCATTTCTATCTATAAAACTGAGGTCCCTGAACTTGAGCACTGAATTTCAGCAGCATTGGGCTCTACACTGCAGCCCCAATATTTTGGGGAAAAAATCAATTAAACATGGTACAATTCTGTGATCACAAGGTTATGTGGAGCAGTAAACGTAAAACATGTAACGTGTTTATCATGAAATCTAACCTCTTCCTATGTGTAGACTGTGTGAGAGAACAGTACATAGATTGGAAGTGATTTTCTCTTGCCTACTGAGTGAAAGTCAGTCACTGGCATCATGTAATACACTGCTGTTGAGGTAGGGGGCAGTAGTACAACAGCTAATCCTGACAGCGTTGCATATGCTAACTGAAACAATTAGAATTCTTGCTTTTGAATTGAGGTCATTTATAATCCCGCACTACACACATACCACACATATACACAGGAGCCAGCAGCGTGATCAGTCAGATCACATCAAATCACCCAATATTAAAGGAACCAGCAAATCATTTTAAACAATATTGTGTTTTAACAAAATGCAGTGATCATTTTCCCACCACAATTCCCAAATTATTACTAATTGAGAATAGTATAATTACTACATGAAAAAAACACACATACAATAGAATGTCTAAAATTCTATAAAACATGCCAACAATGGAATGAAATTCAATCGAATAATTCATAAATATTGAACATAAATCAGAATTAGAATTGACTGACTTCCGGTATAAAAGAAATAAAGCACACTTTCAAAAACACAATGCAAAGTTCTTGGAGTTTTTAAAAACAATAATAATTTATAAAAATATGATAATAAAATAATTTTTTTAAAGGCTCAAGACAGCGGGGGTTATTATTTTAAAAAAAATATATTAATAAAATAATAATTATTTTTTAAAAATGCTCAAGACAGCGGGGGACATTTATCATGGCATCTATGTCAAAATACTGGAATAGAAGCCCTAACACAATAGCAATTGCTTGAGAAGCGCCAGTAATTGCGATTATTTTCTCCATCACGCCAAAGTGGAGTTAATGCCCTGCGCCTGCACAACCACCTAGACCACGGGAAACCTTGAGTGTTTGCATGGTTTTGTACAAAACTATGACAATTAAACTATGACAAACTATGGCGGCAGCCAGCAGCTGGATACATCACGGCGGGCATATGTATGTGTATGTCTGTAAAGCCACAATTATACTGGTTATCAGGTTCACCAGTGCATACATGTATGTTTTTTGTAAATTTAATACATACAAAATTGTTTTCTTTTTTTTCTTTCTGCAGCCTCCATGTTACCCCTGCTTGCTGAGTGACCTCATTGTCATGTACCTATTAAAAGCACAGTGTACAGACAGTGAAAGTGTCCCCAAGATACAAGTCAGGTGCCCCCTGCCATACATGTACCCGGATCAAGGACATGCTCTAGATCTTGGTCTACTTGCAGAAATTCGGTAGACTGTGCCCATAGCTTCCCCAGACACAGGCCACATCCAGTAAAATTCTACCTCTTCTAGCCTGAGCAGAAAGAAGTGTTTCTTTATAGTGCAGACGACATGTCATATCACATGGCAGTCCCATTTTTTCCGTGTCAGAAATATAATAACCCCTTAATAGATAATAATTGCCACATATTTTCATGGTTTTTGAATTTTTACAAGCTCCTGGAACTGCTCACCATGACAATCAGCGTTCTTGTTTGGTAAAGATGATGCTAAATTTGCCGTTTGCACGCAGGGAGAGACCGGATCTGCTCGTTTTCATCTGATGTATAAGCATATATACGCAGACACATATACTAAGTATAAGTGTAAATACTTGCTTGTTTTTTATATTGTCCTTATTACCAGGGTTGGCTCCAGGATTCTGTAGGCCTCAGAGGCTGAGTGGGCCCCTTTACAGTGAACTCATGTGGCAGCATTAAAAATTCAGTAACTAAAATAGTCTCCTGTACCCTAAAATATTTGTTAGTTTATCATACCAAACAGCCCCCTCATGATTATTTTATATACAGCCCCCTTATGGTTATTTTATATGAAGGCCTCCTCACCCCCTATGAATTCATTAGATACAGCCCCAATGGATTACTTATGTATGCCTTATGTGGGCCCCCCAAGCCACTCTGGGCCCCGACACTTGCCCGGGCATGCCCAATGCTGGCGCCAGCCCTGATTATTACCTCATGTGTTTCAAATGTCCTCTCCCAGAGATAGCGGGCAGTGTCACCAAGTACAAGCTTTCGCCTGGTAATATGTGTCCATGTCTCCTGCTCAGAGTAGTAGGACAACAAATGGCATGGGTGACAGCTGGAGGGTGATGTAATATTAGTGGGAGGACAATGTGTACCTATATCGTGTTAATAACAATAGAATAGGTCATTAGACCGTCGGAGGTCTGATTGCGGCTACATCAGACACATGAAGCATCAAAGAGATTGGAGAGAGAGATCAGCCCTATTCTTATTCCCATTTTCTTTCACCACATCCCCATTACAAAGTTTCATATCTTCCAATGTTCTAGTCGTTTTTACCAAAGATGCTATAGAATCTAAGTAAAGTTACAAAATGGAAGCTTCTATGCTTTCCCAGGAAACACAAAACTAAAAGAAGAAACAAAATGCATAATAAATACATTTAAAAAATGTATATGCTTAAATTCTTGAAATATTTGTTTCAACCAAGGGCAGAAGAAAATGTCTTGATGCCCAATGCAGTGGTGATACCATATACCAGTGGTGGCGAACCTATGGCACGGGTCCCCAAGGTGGTGCTGTGAGCACCCGTGCTATCACCAAAAAGGACACAAGGGATCTTCGTGGATTCCCAGGCAGCCCAGGACTTCCTTAGTGCTATCTTAAAGTGACAGTGCTGTGTGAGACTACAGGCGGAATGGGAAAGTGTGGGCAGATCTGGATTATCATTGTAGCTTCAGCTCCAGGCCCGAAAAATTCTTCCTGTTCAGGGGAACCTGAATTTGTCACCCTTTCTACTGTATTGGTGTTCTTAGGATACTGATACGATTGAAAGCTATAACAGAGAAGGGAGCAAGAAGTTACTACTTAAATTGTACTTAAATGTTGACACTTTGGGATAAATAACTGGGTTTTGGTTGTAGTCTGGGCACTCCATGTCTAAAAGATTCGCCATCACTGCCATATACTGTACCAGAGATGCTGGGTGGGGCACATCTCTGTCCCTAGCAGCCTGGCAGTGCTGAGTTCTGGCGCCATAAAGCACTGCTCCATACACTGCAGGACGCCAGTTTGCGTTTCTGCATTTGAAGCGCTGTGCGGCGGCCGGGGCGGAGGACTGAGGTGAGTATTACTTTTTTTTTTTACTGATCACCTTTTTTGTGGGGGCCCAAGCTGTATATAATTATTCCATGGTTGCTGCATATAATTCATGGGGGTGAGGGGACTACATGTAATTTATCAATGGGTGGCTGCATGTAATCCATGGGGGAAAACGCCTACATATAACCCACGGGGTCTCGAGCTGTATATAATTATTCCATGGGGGGTGAGGAGGCTATATATAGCTAATCCATGGGGGTGAGAAGGCTGTATATAATGAGATCTCTTAGAGCAGAACTGTGCTAGTTGCTCATGGCAACAAATCAGAGTTCAGCTTTCATTTTCCCATGGCTGTGTTCACCTCAGATACTTGATGATAAACCTTCCATTATGCTGCTATGTGAGTTTACTGCAAAGGGGCCCACTGAGGCTCTGTCACCCAGGGGACTACTAAAACCTGGAGCTGGCCCTGACCTCACAAGTTGTCAGACTAGTTTCTAAACTCCTGAAACTAGCCCAATGCTTTCTAGGAAACACAGATCCAGTATGAATCTGATGATTTTCTGGCACCAAAATGAATCAGATTTTTTCAGAATCAATTGGGATGAACTGATGTTGCTCCAATTGGTAAATAACCCCATCTATGCTGCCTTCTACTTGACATGTCTAAGATTAGTCGGGTAGAGATGCTAGTGGGGAGCGTCACTTCAAATCTATCTTCGGCTCAAATCCTACTTCTGGTGTCATTTTAAAGAGAGGTGTTATTGATTTTTGAAGGTTGGAAATGAAAAATCAAAACACAAAAACAAAAAAGGGCCCAATTCCCTGAAAACTGACACTGTGAGACCTTTTTCATACAACCAGGAGGAAATTTTTTAACCCCACCAAAAATTTAATTTTTAATACCCAACTTGAGGGTGCTATGCCTTAAAGCATAATAGGTCAATCAGGTCATATGTTAGACAGTATGTATTTGACTGTGGTTACTACTATTTCATTGAGTCAAGTATAATAACTTTTACATAACTAAGAAATTCTAAAACGAACTTTTTTGGTTCTGCTATGGTTTTGCTAAAAGAGGAGATTCAACATAATCTTTTGTCTCATTTGGTTGGTGAGCATCATCGAAAATATGAATAGTTTTAGGAAATTCATATTTAACTGGTTGATATGTGAATATATGACCAAACAGAAACTGAAAAAATAAATTACAATTTGGAAAATCAAAATAAAGGAGTCAAATAACATACTGAAATGTTTGCAGTATCTGTATCTACAAAGCTACAAATAAACATAATAATAGAAGGGATCAAAGCAAAAAACAAACAAATGTAGGATTATTCACTATTTCTCTTCATTTTTACTGGGGATGCCCTGAGGTCACCATAAAACATTGAATCTGTCCCAAAAGAGGCATGGATCCTGCTCACTTGTCCTACTGCTGCAGTTATTGAACCTCAATTTACAGTGTACTAAAACCACAGCCTTCATTTTGTTGGGAATTAGAAAAGGAGGAAATTAGAAGATGGAAAAGAAAGAAAAGAGTAACCCCTCAGATGCTGGAGTCAATAGTGATGGCAGCTTCTTACCAAATCCAGGACTCATGTCTCACCTAAGGCTCACCTTGCACAGTAAATATGGGGTGTCAGTTTGATGTTTCGGAAATTAAGGCCCTGTAAAGGCTTCAAAGGTTTCTATTACATAAAACATACATAAATATTACATAAAAGGGGTCACATTATAAAACCGATTTCCCTTTTTCTAGTCATGCTGCTACAGATATCCTTATCCCCACTGCTCAGGAATTCCTTAATGTCTCCTCACACTAAGGGAGGCCCATCTCAAAGCTCATGAATGACACCGAAGGAGAGCAATGCAGATGGAACAAGATAGGGTATGGTACCAAAGTGGGACACAGAAAGGGGGAGTGATGCTTCCTAATGACCCCTTTTAGATATGCTTGTACAGTTTCGGACAGGCCTGTGTTGGGCCTACCAGAGGTGGTGATCTTGAGGGCCCACCCTTCAACCTAAAGTACCTTAAAAAATCAAATTATGTAGGATGTATCATCAAAAAGATCTAATAATCTATCAAATCTGAATCGTTCTATATGAAATAGATCATAATATCCATTCACTTCTAAATAAGATCTTTGGGGCCCATTATAAAGTGTTAGAACTTGGGGCCCACCGGAGGAATCTCTGATGCTCTGGTGGGCCAGTTCGACACTGGGCTTGCATATAATTTGTATGTACAAGAAACCCATGTAAGCCCTGTCTTTGCATTACTGCTGTAAATTGCACCAGGAAATGAAACAGTTGATGTATAAAACTATTTGATAAAATTGATACAATTGTTAATAAGTAGCAATAATACAAAACACTCCCCTATTCCTATTTCATAGATTTAAAAAATAAATCTCATTGGTGTTGCCGTTTCCAAAAAACCTCCTAAATGTTTTGTTGTTATATCGGCCACTGCTCCAAGAAGGGTTGAAATCACCATCAGCAGATAGACAGAAGTAAATGATAACATCCGAACATGGAGCACTAGGAGACACCCCTGATCTTGTGGTCACCGCTTGTACCTGTGATTGGATCTCTTACAATCAGACACTTATCCCACATTCTGAGGAAAAGTGTCATTGGGAAAAATTCCTATCTACTTCATGTACAATAGAAACTGTGAATTAATTTACTCAGAAGGCAGATGAATCATATCATGACACACTTTTGTCCCACCTCACATGACACAGTAGTAGTATAGCAGCAGCCTGTGCCAATTTACAAGCCGTCGTAAAACAATTATGATCAGAGCATAAATAGATTTGCTTAGTCAGCTCTCAATATCCATCTATAGCGGCAACCAAGTCTGTTACCTGTCAACTTTAACAGAGATGATAATAAAGGGATTGTCTAATTTATTAATTAATTTTCATATACCGTATCATGGCTGTGTCATGTTGAAATTTAAGGTAGTGGAGAAGATCCCCTATCTTTGATGTCCTATCTTTCACCATGTGTGGCCCGTACGTTGTGCATTTCTATGGAGTGGGGCAAAGTCACCCCCTCCTCCACTCCATGGTGTCAGATGCAAGCCCGCTGGCTACGGCCTGGAAGGCATACATTCATGTAGTCTGTAAAAAGCCCCGGCCCACCATACGTATTATAGTCCCCTCCAGAAAACTGTAGCTACAATCTCTGCTTAGCCAGGCCAGGTCTAAATAGGTCGCACTTGGTGGAGAACGGTTTCCAAATCTACTAACAGTCCTATTTGCTGTGATCAGCTCTACTACAGGAGAGATCAGGAATTACACAGTACTCACTGAAATACATGAACGCTACAGATAATGTAGGACAGCATGAAAAACAAAGGAAGGGAAGGGATTGGAGGAGGAAGAGATTTATAGGAAAAAAATTCTATATAACATAACCATCAATGTTATTTAGGTGTAAAAAGGCATCTAGACCCTTCTTGAAGCTCTCTGCTGTCCCTGCTGTGACCAGCGCCTGAGGAAGGCTATTCCACAGATTGACAGTTCTCGTAGTAAAAAAGCCCCTTTGCCTCTGGTGATAAAACTTTGATTTCTCCAGAAGGAGACAGTGCCTCCTTAGTACAAAAGAACCGTTAGTGCTGTGAATATCATAAAGTGCAGAAATGATGTGTAAAATTTTGGATCTAAATCTATGATTTTATATTCTTGGTTATACAACATAAATTGAAAAAATTCTTTCAGATACCCTTCTAGACAGATCCATTCCACAGATGAATCAAGGATACAAGTCCAACTACTCCTACCACTAAACATTGTATTACTCACATCCTGTGGATTTGTTTAAATGTCCCTGATGGGAAGACCCCTTTAAGGTCTGTGAAAATAACATCATATCTAGAGTTTGACACGCACATGTTAAATGTTCTCATGTCCAGCTGATTCTTAATAGACATAAGAAACTGCATCTTCTATAGTAGAAATGTCAAACCTTGACGACTGCATCCTTGAAAGGAAATAACAGCTTAAAGGAAAACTATCGCTTAAGTAGCCATGATCTTCTTTATACCAGAACAACTTTTCATTAGGTTTTAAATGGGTGTATCACAGAAAAATAATGACTTTTAAAGATATGCTAATTATCGATGGACGCTTTTGTTTAGGTCACGTCACGCTTGGCGCTCCTTTGTCTTCTTTTATGCACGCCTACTTTGTGCTATCATATCCACCCACTCCATCCCACCCCTCTGCCTGAGAGCCAGTGACATCACCCAGCTGCTGGGAAATCTCGCGTTTGCAAGCAGCAGATGGGATTGCTTGAACAGTTGGAGGTCCATGCATGAGACTTACCGAGAGCCAGGTGGCTGGATATGATAGCACGCAGTAGGCGTGCATAATTTGGAGAGAAATTGGCGATTTAAATCCTAATAAAGAGATGTTCTGTTATAAAGAAGAAAATCCCAAGCTGTAAGTATGTTAAGTTTAAATCATGACTACCTGTGGTAGTTTGTGTAAAATCTAATGCGAGTCCTAACACATGGCAGCTTCTTACCACATCCAGTACTTATTTCTCAGCATAAAAAACAGGTGTCCATCCCATGACGACCACGGGTCACCTTAGCACGGTATACACTTTTCCAGTAATGAAGATAATCACTTGCCCAAGGCTTCATGGCTCTGCTGGGAAATATGCACTAACCTGGAAATACTACAGCTTTTCATTCCGATATATGTTTCCCGTTTCCTGTAGAGGATAGCTAGACATACAATTCCCTGCATCACCCGTTACTTAGGATTTCATATTCCCAATGAACAGCCACTATCTTCTGTTTTCTTACTACATGTCCATTTTTTATAATAATATTTTAAATATGTTTTAAAAAATGACTTTTTATTCAGCTTTGTTGTCTTATGCTGCCATGTGTTTCCCTATGGGACAGATTTTTGTGACATTATGTAGTATGTAGTGCACCTCACCCTTACATCTCCGCAGCAATCATTGGCTTAAACCACATACGGACAGACAGTCTAAACACACATCATTTGACAGCACATAATTAGGCTGTGTATGTAAATACATGAATGACACCCATGGAGGAGACCCAGACAAGGTGAGGTTCTTTCTAAGTATTTGAGAGGTGGAAGTAAGAGGTAGGGAGCCATAACAAAGGTATGTGAACAAAGAGAAATGAATACCTGAAGTTTGCGGTCAACATAATTACTCGATGATGCTGTTGTCACAGCTCATACACAAAAAGCCAAAGGCAAGATACTGGTCCCCTCCTTATATTCTGTAGATGGATACACATAGAGAAGACAGGGCTTTTCTGGCACTGAGAGAGACAGCTTAGTTTAGTCGCGTGGGGGATTCACCAATGAATGGAAGGCGTTGTGCAGGGGGAGATAGGGATTATCACCTGTCGGGCTTATATAGTGATGGTGGTGATTTAGAAAGCAATGGTTCACCTGCACTTTTATACCTTGAAGTATGGATAAACGTGGGCTGCCCTCCAGTGGCCACACTGCCCCTGCGGACACACTGACTACCCCCTCTCCCCTGCATACACACTGACCACCCAAACCTCCCCCTGCGGACACACTGACCCCCTCACCCCCTGCAGACACACTGAAGAGTTTTGGGTCCTTACCGTATCTTCATTAATCCATTAGTATGTCCACATGAAACACCCCTATCGTTGTAGAATACCATTCTGTTCAAATCCCGGATCCTCCCCTTTACAGTGAGCAGAACTCAAATCTGAACTTAAAAACCCATGATTCTTTAGTAATTTTAGATTCAGTTCATTAACACAGGATAGTCCGATTCTTGGACCCCAACCTTTATCAACCTCAAGGGATGAACCATGGTAGCCTCTGAGGACCATTTTGGTTTAAACTCGGAGCAAGGATACTCTGGTTCTTCGGGTGGGCAGTGTCAGACATTAGAGAATCCTCTTGTGGCCCCAGTTTCCTACACTTAATAATATACCCCAAAGATCTAATATTTGGAGTAAAGGGAGTAATATTGATATTAACATCTATTTCATATAGATATATTCCATAGTTAACTAATTAGATCTTATGATGACATCCTACATGATAATGAATTTTTTAGATTGTATTTATAGGGTCGAAGGGTGGGCCATCAAATCACCACCTCGGGTAGGCCCAACTATGCCATTCCAACAACTTTTGGTGGATCAGTTTCTACACTGCTCACATTAAACCTTGGATTAGAAGGAGGAAGTAAAGGAGTAAGTATTTGATTTAGTCAAGCATCCTATACTCTCGAGCAGAAGCAGGTAGTCATGTCATTCCTATGGTAACTCCCTGGACCTAAACAAAAAGAGACTGTTTTTTTTTACGTTTAATACAGCTATGACTGCTGTATAAAATCATAAACATACACACCTCTGTGGTTCCTGTTCCTTTTCCCAACATTGGCCAACATCCTTCTGTTGTACACTTCTTTCCACCCATCATAGAGTCTTGCTTTTGGGCAGTGGCATAAACAAACACACGTGGGCCCATTGTAAACTCCTTAATCAGGGCCCCATATTCCTAAACCCATGCTACCCACCCCACCCCCCTTACATTTTACTTCAAAATAAATATAATATACGCTCACCCCATATCCTCACATCACTAATATATGCCTTGTTATCAAGTTTCAGTGCTGGTGTGGTGTCAGGGGTGGGGACTATTTTCTTGGCACTCTGGGGCCCTTGGTACCAATTGACATGTTGCACGCACCCAGTCCTACCTGATATTGTTGCAGGCCATGTCTATTCCTTTATGCCCAACAATGTACCCCAACATCTGTGGCTACTTCATCAGCAGGATAATGCGCCATGTCATAAAGCTGGTCACTCTCATACTGGTTTCTTGACACATATGACAATGAGTTCACTGTACTCAAATGTCCTCCACAGTCACCAGATTCCAATCCAATGAGCATCTTTGGGCATGTGTGGAACGGGAGATCGCATCATGATGTGCAGCACCGACAATCTGCGCAACTGTGTGATGTCCATCATGTCAATATGGACCAAAATCTCTGGAGAATGCTTCCAGCACCATGTTAATCTATGCCACGAAGAATTAGGCAGTTCTGAAGGCAAAAGGGTCCAACCTCTTTTACTAGCATGGTGTACCTAATAAAGTGGCCGGTGAGTGTAATATATATATATATATATATACACTCAAATTATTACACACATAAATATCTAAAGCCACCACCTCATCTTATAATACCCTCACCGGCACTTTATTAGGTACACCTGTCCACATCTGCTCGTTAACACTTATTTCTCTTCCGCCCATCACTTGCGGCAATCAGTGCTCCAGTGATCAGGCATGTAGACAGTTGTCAAGACAATCTCCGCAGTTCAACCGAGCATCAGTATGGGAAGAAGGTGATTTGAGTCCTTTGAACGTGGCATGGTTGTTGGTGCAAGAAGGCTGGTCTGATATTTCAGAAACTGCTGATCTACTGGGATTTTCATGCACACCATCTCTAGGGTTACAGAGAAGGTCCGCAAAAAAAATAATCATTGAGCGGCAGTTCTGTGGGCGGAAATGCCTTGTTGATGCCAGAGGTACAAGGAAAAGCTAGGGAGGGGGCAACTGGTTCGAGCTTGATAGAAAGGCAACAGTGACTCAATCGCCACCCGTTACAACCAAGGTAGGCAAAAGAGCATCTCTGAGGCACATACGTCGAACTTTGAGGCAGATGGGCTACAGCCCAGAAGACCACACTGGGTGCCATCTCCTTTCAGCTAAGAACAGGAAACTGAGGCTACAATTTGCACAGCTCATCGAACTTGACAGTAAAAGATTGGAAAACGTTCATGTTGTTGATGCCAATTCTGACCCTACCATCCAACTGTCGCACAAATCAAACTCATCAAACGACAGGCAACGTTTTTCCATCTTCTACTGTCCAATTTTGATGAGCTTGTGCAAATTGTAGCCTCAGTTTCCTGTTCTTTGCTGAAAGGATTGGCACCCAGTGTGTTCTTCTGCTGCTGTACCCATCTGCCTCAAAGTGACGTACTGTGCGTTCAGCGATGCCTCTGCCTACCTTGGTTGTAACGGGTGGCGATTTGAGTCACTGGGCGTTCTTCTATCAGCTCGAACCATCCTCCCATTCTCCTCTGACTCTGGCATCACACGCATTTCTGCCCACAGAACTGACCTCACTGGATGTTTTTTCTTTTCGGACCATTCTTTGTAACCTAGAGATGGTTGTGCGTAAAAATCCAGTAGATCAGCAGTTTCTGAAATACTCAGACCAGCCCTTCTGGCACCAACAACATGCCAGTTCAAGGCACTCAAATCACCTTTCTTCCCCTACTGAATGCTACGGTTTGAACTGCAGGAGATTGGCTTGACCATGTCTACATGCTGAATCACTGAGTTGCCGCCAGTCTATGGGCTGATTAGAAATCAGTGTTAACAGCAGTTGGACGTGTAACCTAATAAGTTGGCCGGTAGTGTATATATATATAATATGTGCAACATCCCCCACCGGGGCCTACCCTTTTTCGTGGGCCTGGATTCACGCCGTCCCGCAGTACCTGATGGCCGCGTTTCGGCCTACACCGTAGTTGCACGTTTGTCTTTCTATTGTTGGGAACGGAGGGCTGTCTACAGCCTGGCAGGTCTCCGCAGGGGGGGGTGTGGCAAGAAATGATGAGGGAGAGGCTGCTAGCGGTTCTCCCTGGGCAACCCTTTGTGTGCTAGAGTATGAGTCCTCTGTGGTGGACAGGGTGCTGTGATGGTGGCAGCCGTAGTACAGGACCAGACTTGAACAAAACAACTTACAGTTTCTTTATTGGAACACGACAGAAACCGCAGCAACGTTCCTTAACAATGGTGAATTTGCTAATTCAGTTTGATACCACAGGATGTAGATCTCAGCCTGTTGCAGGCAGCTGGAGATAGCTGTGTCCTAGAAGGATGCTTCAAGCTTGTCCTGGGTTGCTTCAGATATCACCCTTTCTCTATCCTAACTAACTGTCTCACTACAGTCTTCAGGCAGGGAGCTGGCTCACCTGCTTTTGGTCTGGTGTGCTAGCTCACTGACTCCTCAAGTCTCTAATCTGAGAGAGTAACTCTCTCCTCACACTGCACTCTCTCTGAGAGAGAACTTCACTACTTACTGGAGTCTCCTGAACAGGGTTGTTGTTACTCACCCCTGGTCGTTGGTGGCTACTCCTCCAATTACATCTCGCTTACATCTCAGCTCACAGAGACAAAGTTAACACCTGTGATTGGCTGACACTATGACCTCAAACATAAAACAGTTAACCCTGCCCTTGCCAGGCAGGATCTCCCACGCAGTGCTCATCTGTTGTTATCTAGTGTTATTGTGACATGCTGTGAGCTATCAGACCTACACAGGCTGCAAGCTACATGGTGGGACGTATTCGCAACCACTCCTCTGCCTTGCATTGCGAGGGTGTTGCATATGCTCTACACAAACTACACCATTTATAAAAACACTCAAATAAGAGGTACACAAATATATAAAGCCACCACACACATATGATAAACCTCATCCCTGTACAATATTGAAAATATTACAGCAATGAAGGCCCACATACTGTGCTAAATATATACCAGCTGGTATATATGCACATGCCATATACTGCCAAAAATCGACATAACTCATTGTCAATTAAACTTCCTGGGCCCTACGATGTATGAATATTACAGTCCGCTACAAGTCTTTAATTCAATTCCTACTTATGGTCCTAGAACCAAGCTTCATTCAGAAGGGAGCATGTGACCCAACTGTCTACTTTCCATCAGCAGTATCTGGACATCCACAGGTTCTACAAAGGTCTCAAAATAACTCTTGGTAACATGTGAATTGAGAGTCAGGAAACATATTACAAGGAGTCTGGGTGAAGACCCTTCAATATGAAATTTGTGTGGTGCTTTGTGTGGCCATGGTCCCCCTAGAAGGTTTAGGCTCTGGCTAACCTCCCCAACCCGCCTATTTATAATCCACTACTGGCAGTGAACACCAGGATTGGCTTTCCACCCTGTGCTCTTCACAGATGAAAGCTGTTTCACACTGAGAAGATGTGACAGATGTGACAGAATCTGGAGGGGATGTGTGGGATGGATCCTGTCTGTAACCCTCAGGCATACCGGTTGGCAGTGGGTAAGAAATGGTGTGGGTGGCTTTCTTTGGAGGTGCACAGCCCTCCATGTGCTCACATAAGGAAACTGACTGCCATTGGGTACCGAATGAGGCATCAGACCCTTGTGAGACCATATGCTGGTGTGTGGCCCTGTTCCTTCTAATGCCAGACAATGTTAGACCTGCAAGATAAAGGCATTAGCTATGGACTGACCCATTGTTCCCACGACCTGATCTACTTAGGCACATCTGGGACATCATTAATCACCCTCATGCACTAATGTCACGGTGCACCACAACTGTCCAGGCTTGGCGGATGCTCTAGTCCAGGTCGGGAGAAGAACCCACAGAGCCATCCAGGACCTCCTCAGAAGCATGCCGAGGCATTGTGGGAGTTCATACGGGCAGCGAGACCAAATACAATACTGAGCCTCATTCTGACTTGTTTTATTATATCAAAGTTTGGATCAGCGTATAGTGTGTTTTTCAACTTTAATTTGAGATGACTACAAATCCAGCATCCATTGTTAATAAATTGTGATTTTATTGTCAGCATATTCAACTCTGTACGAAACAAGTTTTCAATGTTCCTTAATGATAATCTTTATTTTTATAAAGCCCATCAAATTCCATAGCGCTTTCAAATCATAGTTTCCTTTATTTTAATAGCAATGTAAGAACCTTGAATTCGTATTTATAATATAGCTAGCAACTATAGATCATTTTATAATAGCTAAAAGTGATGCCCTAATGAGTCCAAAGTCATTTGTTTGCATGCCCTGGCACCTACAGTATGGCACATGCCCCCCCCCCCATGCTTTTTTCCCAATTTTAACCCATTGTAGGATTGGGTCTGGCTGCTTTCTCTGTCTAGACAAGAAGTTTGCTGTAAACCATTTCGGAGTTAGTAGAATCGGCGTATTTCTACAAGAGAATGATTAGAATCCAGCTACTAACGCTGCTTGGGTGATTTGCTTCTTCATAGCCATTAACAGCCTCAGAGTGATCTCTCCCATGGCCTATTGCAGCCCCTGGTACCTGCCCTTGCTGCTGACTTATCAGTCACGCTCTGCATGGATATCTCATTGCTGAAATGTATAATAAGCACAGGCTGATATACCAATTAACATCAAATATATTGCTATGTTTATGGCATGCTCCCAGTGGGGCGCATTATACAATTACCAATGATACTGGGGAGTTTTAAAGGGATGGGGGTGTATGTCGTATACCAGGACTGCTGCACTGTGCCAAGTGTAATTTGCTGCTTCCCCACTTTGCATGAGATTCCATATCCTCTTTATATCCCTGCACTAACACCCTGTGGAGTGTCGTCTGTAGATATTCATTAACTGGAGTGAGGTATGAAAAGCAGAAGAGTGTAACATTTTAATTAGCCGAACAATAAACAGCTTAATGAGCGGCAATGAAAGTTCCCATTGAACCCTGAGTGGTCTTAAGGAAGGGAGGGCCCATTACACCCTCAACCATTTCATGCTGACTCTGTGCCCTACGATCCTCATTATTGGATAAAATATGTGGACACCTTAAGCCTGTGTTTGCTTGTTTATTGCTTCCTCTTCCTTGTTGACTGTCCTAAAGACACATGAGCTACTGTAAAAAGTGCAGACTTCAAAGGCCGGGCACAGATCTTTACACAACGCTCATATGTAGAGTTCACACTCGCCCCACCTGAGCTTCTAAACTGCACTCATCTTACCTACTCATCCTATCCCCAATTCCAACATGAATTTATTTCTCCTCTATTACCCTTAGATGTCATAAGCTGTGCCTATATTCAGCCTCTGGTGATAAACGTCTGGAAACATGTAATAACACAGAGCTCTCCATATTATGCATTCAGGCAATGTACTACATCGACTATACTTACTACATGTACTACTTCCCCCCAATGATAAGAAGATAATCACCTGTAAACTTAATCTGTCCCATTCTGCAAGTTGTTAAATTCAAAGACTTCTTAATGGTACGGTTACTGAGAAATCTAGATGACACCTATCAAGTTAAGAAGTACAATCAGGGGTCCCCTACTTAAGGACAACCTGACTTACAGACGACCCCTAGTTACAGACGGTCCCCTGCCTCCTATGACCTTTGGTGGTCTCCATTATGTTTCCATTAGTCCCAGACTTGCAATGATCAGCTGTAAGGTTCTGTAATGAAGCTTTATTGATTATCTTTGGTCCCCATACAGGAAAAAATTTGGAAACTCCAGTGTCACTAGGGCAAAAATTTTTTTTGTCTGCAGCTACAATCATAAAATATACAGTTCCGACTTACATAGAAATTCAACTTAAAACAACCTATGGAATCTACTTGTATCTAACCTGGGACTGCCTAAGTATTCTCTGCTTCAATATTGCTTTGTATTCAAGGTATAGAGGAAGAACTGTGACTGTTACGGTAATCTCTAATATGTACAATGTGAGGCTCTGACCATATCTGAATTGTTGTATCTTTACTGAAATGTAAGGCCCCCTCTACCCTTGCGTTTTTTCCCAGCGCGTGTTCTGCGTGCTTTGATGTGCAGAACTGCATTGCACTCTGATCCGTTGTAATCAATAGGCTTTTTCAGACTAGAATTTTTTTTTCATGCACTACGCACTTTTTTTTAATGCACATTTAAATTCGCATGCTCACTTTTGCAAGTCACGCGGACAAACGCAACATACAAGTCTAGAGACCCATCAAAAACGGATTGCACAAGTGTGTCTTCGTTATTTGCTTATTTGTTTTTTGAGTAAACACGGAAGGTGCAACACCCAGAACAGGTGCAAGTTTTTCCAGTGACTAATGCAGAATAATGGGGGTCATTTACTAAGGCCCGATTCGTTTTCCCGACTGTTCCACCCAAATTTCGATTTGCCGCTGATTTTCTGTATTGCCCTGGGTTTTGGGCGCACAAGATCGAATGAGCGGATGCGCCGGAATCGAGGCATGGCCGAACGAAAACCCGATGGATTCGGAAAAACCAGCCGCATTTAAAAAAAAGTGTCGCTGGACACGCGTGCTTACCTTCATCCAGGATGGCTCGGTGAACTCCAGTGCGTTCCGATGCTCTCAAGCGCAGCAGCGACACCTGGTGGACGTCGGGGAGAACTCGGCCTTATCCCCTCCCGGACCGAATCCACCCAGGATGCCCACTGACATCGAATAGACCGTTAAGTAAATCTCCCCAATATAAAGTATAATGGAAAGACTTGCACACTGTTATATGTTTTCCACCATGCCTGATTTTGGCTTTAAATAACGAACGGAAATAACAGAGATGTGTAACTGGCCCTAAAATGCTTTCAAATTAAAAATGTTAACAATACTTAAAGGGGTATTCCGGGAATATGAACTCTCACACAAAAACCCATGATGATATAAATAAATGAAGTACACAATACTCAATGTCATTAGTCAAACGGAGCTTAATAGTTTGATTTATGATTTTAACAAATTTATGGCCCTCTAAAGTAGGTGAGTATCTACTCAAGATGGCGCCACTGGAAACTACAAGTTCCATGATCCTTTAGTTCTCAGTAACTCCTCCCCTCTCTTAGGCTCTGCTCCTGGTGATGATGTAACAGACGTCCTGCTCTGTTACATAGTAATGATGTGTAACTGCCATCCTGACACATCACCACAACACTGGCCATACTGGATGCACTTCAACCAACCGACTACACGCCAAACATAGTGCGGATCACATGACCTGCCCAGGCAGTTGCAGGACATGTTGTTGGACATGTGGAAATTAACGGACTAATTAAAGGGACAGTAGCATTTTAATATCTTCATTACAGTCTATGTCACCAGCACTTTTTTGGTGCATCAACACTTTACAAGGGGGCGTGCAACACAATCTGTTGGACTTTGCATGATAAATGTGTCACATGATCCACTCATATGTGTCCAATGACTCCAATGGCATTCATAACTTATTCTAGCTCAAGAATAAGAGGGATAATTGTCCCTGATCTCAATATAATCAAGATTTCTGGAATATGATGAAGAGATGTGGTTAGTTCTTCAAGACGTTTGAATAACGTTCCTGAGGAGTTTTAAAAAAAAAAAAAAAAAACTGGGAAGCACGGACAAAAGAATTAAGACCTTTTTCGCTGTGGGCACCCAATTTGGTGTGATAATTTATGGATTTTGTTCTTCTCATTGGGGGAGATTTATCAGAAGCAGAACTGTTCTAGTTGCTCACAGCAACCAATCAGAGCACAATTTCATTGTATAAACAGCTGAGGTGAGGTTAAAGGGAATCTGTCAGCAGTGTTAGCTACTTGGTCACAGAGAAGTGTGTACAATAGTTAGAAACGTGAACATAACTGTGAAAAGAAAAGTTATATCAACCTCGTAGCTCTTGCAAGTATCTGCATGGGTCTTCCAGCCTGAAGAGCTTTCTGCTGTGTTGCAGAAGCTGCAAACTGGAATATAAATTTACTTTTAACAGTCATGTTGCTACTAACTACACAGCTTTATAACGACCTATACCTAGTCTGCACTTTCTATGGTCAAACGGATAACAGAAATGTAGTTATTTATTAGGGTTACAGTTTGTAAAGTAAAAGTTATATACTAGTTATTCCTGGTGCATTTTTGCTTTCAAAATGTGTGTTTTTATTTAAAACTTTTCAAAACTTACTTCTTTGGCTAGTGAATTTTGTTTACCAAAGGCATCTGTAGCTGTTAATTATTTTTTTATGCAATAGTTTTTTAATGATCAAATCACTAAAAGTTTGGTGATATTTATTTGTGATTCTTAATTTAAGATAAAGGATTTTTTGCAATACAGGCAGTCCCTGGGTATGTCAAGAGAGGTTTGTAGGTTTGTTCTTAAGTTGAATTGTATGTAAGTCGGAACCATTTTACTTTATAATTGTAACCGCAGCCAAATTTTTTTTTTGTCTCTGTAACAATTGGATTTTAAAAATGTTGGGTTGTCATCAGAACTAGGATTAACAATAAAGCTTCATTGACAGACACCTTTAACCCCTTAAGGATGCAGGTTTTTTTCGCTCATTTCTCGCTCTCCACTTCAAAAATCCATAACTTTTTCATTTTTACGTGTACAGACCTGTGTGAGGGTTATTTTGTGCGTACAAATTTTACTTTCCTGTAATGTTATTTATTTTAACATGCCGTGACTGCGAAGCTGAAAAAAAAATGTGGAAAAAAGTCTTCGTGGGCTCAGTTTTTTAACGACTTTGACTGGTGTGCCTCCAACTACACCTCAGCTTATTCTTTGGTTCGGTGCGATCGCGGTGATACCAAATTTATACGGTTTATTGTGTTTTAATACATTTCAAAAATTAAACGAAGGTGTACAAAAAAGAAAAAAAATTGCACATCTTCTGAGCTAATACACGTTTTTAACTTTAGCGCAACGGAGCTGTGTGAGGTGTCATTTTGCAAAATGAGCCACCTTTACATTGCACATTTTTAGGTCGTCGACATTTTAGATCATTTTTATATATTTTTTATGTGATGTAAAAAGGTGTAAAGTCGCATTTCGGCATTTTGGGCCCATTTTCCACCTCGGAGGTCACTCCCGCCGCCGTACACCGTTTTTATATTTTGATAGATCGGGCATTTTGTGACGCGGCGATACCTATGTGTCTGTGATTTTACTGTTTATTAGTTTTATATCAGTTTAGCGAAAGGGGGTGATTTGAATTTTTAATATTCATTAATTTTTTTTTTTTTTTAACTTTTTTTTTTTCTTTTTTCCAAACTATTTCTTAGACCATCTAGGGTACATTAACCCTAGATGGTCAGATCGCTCCTACCATATACTGCAATACTTCTGTATTCGCATATATGGCATTTTTGCAGCTCATTCATTACATGAGCCACTGGCTAATTTAACGAATCTGCAGTTCCAATAGCCACGGTTATTAGCGGTGGGGGTTTGCTGCCAATATGCAACAACCCCCACCTCTGTATGAAGAGGACTCGTGAGCCCTCTTCATACATACTATACCTCTGCGCCGTAGAGCTACGGCGCAGAGCGTTAGGGGTTAATAACTGTTTAGAGCTGTTTATTGTAGCCTAGGGCTAAAGTAACAGTAAATTACCAATTACCAGAGGTCCGTTTGTAACTAGGGGTCGTCTATAAGTTGGGTGTTCTTAAGTAGGAACTGCCTGTACTAATTGAATGTGTTATTTGATTCATTAATATTGTTTCTTATTACCCCTGTTATTGCAAGTAAATGCAGGTGGTTGTATGTTTTAACAAATAGCGTAATTACATTCTCCAAAATGTTGATTTGGTTGGTTTTTAGACTTTTGTGGGATCTTTCATTTTACTTGCTACGTCACAGACACATTTTTATCATACTACTTTTTTTAATTTAACAATTACTCTGAATTAAAATTACACAAAGGTGCCTGTGTTGAGGAATGGATGTCATTCAATACTCTTTACACTATATATATATTTTTTGAGAGTACTCTTCAGTTCATAGCAAGAAGCATTCTGAAAAAAAATGATGGGTGAACCTATGAACATGTGAAAAATGAACATTTTGTTTCAAAGCAAATTAAAACATTTATTTAGAACGTAATGGAGATATTTCAAGTATATTCCGAATAGACATGAAGTTCAATAGAAAACATCACCATCAGTGATTAAAACGATGTATCTAGCACTGCTGGGTGATATGTTTGTTATGACGTTCCTACCCACTGTTTTCTTTTCCCAGTTTCCAGCAGCGGAATATTCTTTGATTTTTAGTAATTATGTTATGGCTCTCTCTTTTATACAGAACAAAGAAGTGCAAATCCCTTCATCTCTGGTCACTAGCTCCAATCCATAATTCTTTTGTAGGTTATTCTGCTTCTCTTAGTGAAAGGGCAGCCATACCTTCCAAATGTCATGGGTTTGGTAGACAATGCTGTATTAAATAATTATAATAATAATTCCTTATTATATAGCGCACAACAGTTACCAGAGCTTCCCAATCAGCCCCTTTCACCATTTGGGCTCATAATCTAATCAACCTTCCAGTATGTTTTTGAGTGTGGGAGGAAACCGGAGGACCTGGAGGTAACCCACGCAAAACTGTTTTATGTAGTCTGTCTTTCTATCCCAAGCAACTGGAAGTATGTCCAGGGCTTTAACACTTTGAAGCACCCCACTAAGGGCCACAAAATGGGAGGGGCTTGTATATGGGGTTGGTGTACTATGAAAAGTGGTCTTATAAGGAAGCTGAAAAAAGGGGACATTTTAGGGTGGGTCACAGAGGGCAACAGAAAGGGGACATGGAGTTGACTAACAGTTAAAGGGCATTATAAGCAGGGCCGGCTCCAGGTTTAATGTGGGCCCCTGGGACAGAGCCTTAGTGGCCCTCCGTGAGCTGCCCTCCATGCCACCTGCCCATGCGGACACCTACTCCCCACCTTCCCCTGCAGACACCTGACCACCCAATCAATCCACCGCCCTTCGAAACACTGACCCCCTCTGACACGCCTCTGCCACCAACTGCCCCCGGCCCTACCACCTTCAACTACCCTACGATACCCCCACCCAAGTCCACCTGCACCCCCTTGACCCCCCTCGGACACACTGACTACCTACCCCCTCGCTCCCCTGCATGACACACTGACCAGCACCCCAACCTCCCCCTCGACACACTGACCCCCTCCAACCGTGCTCCACGCTGTCCCACCCCCCCCTCGCACTACCCCCCAACCTCCCCCTGCGACACCTGAAACCTCCCCCACCCCACTCGGACCCCCCCCCTGTACATAATGACCCCCACTGCTACACACTGACCCCCCCTCTCCCCCTGCGGGGACAACCTGACCCAGGGCCGGCTCCAGGTTTAGTGGGCCCCTGCCCGACAGAGCCTTAGTGGGCCCCTCCTGTGCTGCCTCCAGTGCCACACTGCCCCTGCGGACACACTGACTACCCCCACTTCCACCTGCATCCAGACCCTCCACCCCAACATTCCCCTCGCACACACCCCCCTGACCCCACCCCCCCTCTCACACACTGATTACCCGCCCTCCCCTGCATACAACCTCCCACCCCAACCTCCCCCTGCGGACACACTGACCCCCCCCCCCCTGCTGACACAATGACCCCCCCCATGCTGACACACTGACCCCCCTCCTCCCCCTGCGGACACACTGACCCCCCTCTTCACCCTTAAGCGCCACGATAGAGGCAGAAAAGTGATCGATCCCGATGGTGATGAATTGTACCAGCGACACTGGTACAATTGATCCGGGGGCCCGAGTGGGCCCCTCCAGTACCCCGGCGCCCCGGCACTTGCCCGGGTTGGCCGGGTGCTAGCGCTGGGCCTGATTATAAGTAAGGGAAAATAATTAGACAGTGGGGACATTGTACAGGATAGGGTGTCATTATACTTAGTGTCCATATAAAGGAAAACCAGCTCAGCCACCTCACAGGTTCACCTCTCTACAGAAGGCTGAATCCAATGAAGAAAAAAAGGTTTCAAAGACACTGTGACCTTTATTGTTCAAAGCCATGCCATGAGCGATTCTCTGTGCACAGAGGGACAAAAATGATCTTAGATGCATCGCGCACAGTACATTATCAGTACGAGACTTGACATCGAAAGAATGTTTTCCAACAGTTAAACGGGTAGAAGATACTGAATCGAGCTCAAGAAGGCCATCACCCTTGACTCCAGCCAGAGTGACACAAAAAGATGGGCGATGGCTCGGAATGGACATAATCGAAACTGATGACATGACTGAGCATGAAGGATATGAGGACTGCAGAGAAAAAGAAAAAGCATTATGCATAGCTTTGAAGGATGAGGAATTATTATTTATAAACTAAGTGTATTCAGGGGTAGACAGGAAATAAGCGGAGAAAAAAAAAAAAACAGAATAGCAAAAGATGATTGGGCACAAAAAAAAAAAAAAAAGGGAAAAAAATAAACGGGTGTGGAAAAGGCCTCTGTGTAGCAAAGTTAATGGTCTAAAGACCATCTGGCTGCTCGCATTAAGAAGTAAGCTAGATTGTCAGGATTAGAATGAGTTGTTAGGTATGATGGGAAGACCCTTAGTGAAAATGAGAGTTCGAGTCTACATAGATCGCAAAATCGTTGAATCAAACGGATAGACCCATTATTTGTTTTGTGTAAAAAATTGGAATATGGTTATCAACAGGTTGAATACAAGCAATAAAAGGGCATATTCAGCCTTGAGATTGATATTCTGAAGGGTGGAAACAAAAAAAAAAAGGAGAAGAGTAACCAAAAAAGAAAGGGAAATTCCGTCAAGACACCGAAGCGATAAACATTGAACAATGGGCTGAAGCCAAAGGAAAATCTAGGTACCGGGAAAAGTAACCAGCACGCAAAAAAAAGAAATGGGGGGAAAAAAAAGGAAACAAAAAAGAAAAAAAAACGAAAAAAAGAAAAAAAGAAAAAAAGGGGGAAGGGAAAAAAAAAAAAAAGGAGAGGGGAAAAAGAAAGAAGAACAAGGCAAGGGAGGAAAAAAAAAAGAGCAGGAAAGGGGGGGAAGGAGGAGGGAGAAGGGAAGAAATGGGGGAAAAAAGAAAAAAAAAAAAGGGAAGGGAAAGAGGGAGGGGAAAAGGAAAAGAAAAGGGAGGGGAAAAGAAGCGGAAAAGGAAAAGAGGGGGAGGGAGGGGGGAGGGAAGAGGGAAAAAGGGAAAGAGGGGGAAAAGAAGGAGGGAAGGAGGGAAAGAAGCGGGGGGAAGGAAAAGGGAAAAGAAAAGGATAAGAGTGAGAAAAAAGAGGGGTCAGAAGAGGAGAAAGGAAGGGGGGGGGGGGAGGTGAGGGGGGGGAGAGGGGAGAAAAACTAGAAAAAAGAAAAGGAAAGAGCTGGGAAAAATAGAGGAAAAAGAAGGAAGGGGGGTAGAGAAAGGGGGGAGGGGGGGGAAGGGGGGGGGGTACGGGGAACGGGAGGGGAGAGGGGGAAAGGGCGGGAAGGGGGAGGGAAGCATACATCACTGCGAAAAAAACAAGAAAAATGAAGGAGAGGGAACTGAAGACAAAATAAAAAAGGCAAGCACGGAAAGGTCTTAAACTCCGGCAGGAAAGAGCGATGACACAAGGAACAAACAGAGGAGCGCGGATGAGGGACAAGCAAACAGCGAAGAGGAAGCGGGGGATGGGATACGGGTAAAAAGGGTACGATGGGAAGACGGATAGTAATCAGTCGGTGAATGGTGGCTGCAGCGAAAGTAGGGGTGGAACTGGGAGCGGTGTTGGTGCGTAGAGGTAGGGAAAGGGAGGGCGGGGGCGGGGAGAGAGGAGGGGGCGCGGATTAGATTCAGAGTGTCTGGAAAGGGAATGGACGGGGGAGAAGAATGTGGAGGTGAGGAGGAGAGAGGGAGGCAAAGGGAAAGGACGTATCATAAGGGTAGGTGTTAACGGGGGAGGGGAGAATGTAAGAGAAAAGCGGACGGGGAGATGGAGCGTGGGCAACATGAGAGGAGGAGGGGGAGGGGGGGGTGTGAGGGAGGTGGAAGTCAGGGAGGAGCGTCAAAATGGGAGAATATGGCGTGATAGAGATGAACGGAGGGGGTATGATTCGGATAGCGAGGGAATAAGGGTGTGGGGAGCGGATGAGGGGGGGGTCGTGAGACGGGGTAAGAGGGTATTGAACATAGGAAGGGAGGGTGGGCTGTAGGAGGCCGTGTGGTCGAGCACCGACGAGGGGGGGTGGGAGATAGGTCGGACGTGGACGGGGACGGCGGTGGGTGTGAAGGGAAGGTGGTAGGAGTTTAGGTGTGGGTGCGGCTACTGAGGAATAAGGATGGGGCAGGACACGGCATTAAGGGAGTACCCTTCCGTCCGCTATGCTCGTTCCCGTTCTGCTGAGTTATAGTGATCCCCCAGCGGAGAGAAGGGAACAATACCAAGAAGAAGAAAAAAAAGAAAAAAGAGAAACAGCCTGGGGGGAGGGTGCGTTGTTAGTGAGGTGAGGACCAGGGGGGATTAAGACTCCAATGGTCTCTGGGTGTACAATTTATCATCTGGAGTCTACATATGATTCTCGTACATATGGTAATAGAATCGAGTCTTCGTTAGGGTAATCAAGGAATGCGTCCCTTTCTGCCTGGTTTCATTCTGTGATTTCAAGGACCTTTCGAGACCTTCAAAGGTCCTGCAATAGCTATTGTATACACTGTGTATTGAGAGCAGGACAGATGTAGGATGATTCCGCGTGAAATGCTCTTGAGAATCCATTGGGTGGTGTTTTGGGTGGCTAGCAGCACCCAGAAGGCTTTGGGCCCTGGGCTACCACCCAAACCACTGTATTATAAGTCCACTTCTGCTGAGGATATTACCCTTGGAATGACCTTATACATTCTGCTGAGGTAGTGAACTGCAGTAACTTGCAATAACACTGGCAGAAGTACCATGTTACCTTACAGATATCATAATATATAATATTATTATATGAGTACTAATAATCTCAGATCCCTCCTTTTTCTCCTTCCCTCCTCTCTCCCTGTCCCTTCGTAGCACCTCTCTCACTTCCCTCTCTAAATTACTCTACTCCTTCCATCCTTCCTCTTCTCCTTCTCTTCCTCCTTCACTTGCCCTCTCTCTACTTTTCTCTTCTGTCCCATCCCCTTCCTTCCCCTCCGATCATGACTGTGCTGTTTTTAAACATGCCCCTACTAATGAATTATGGTTATAAAGGGTCCCCCTATAAAGATTTGTCTTTTATATCATGCCTGCTTTTGACTTGATTATCGTCAGTTTAAAATCAATCATTTTATATATAGATCCCTCTTGACTAATTATTACATAGGACCCCTAATTAATTATTTTTTATTTAATGCGCTGGCCACCTAATTACTTTGTTTATCATAGTGCCCCTAATCAATATGTGGTAATGTAGTGCTATAATTAATTATTTTACTTATTTAAATTACCCCATTAATTATTATTCTAAGTCCCCCTCCCGATCTTTTTAATTTTAAAGTGTCCCAACCATCATAAATCTATTTTTCTATAAAGTGCCCCCCACCACGAATGTATTATTTTATATTATAATCCAGCATCCAGTTATTATATTTTAAACCATGGGTCCGCTGTGGGGTATCAGGGACCCCAAGGCCACAGTGTGGGGTCTCAACTGCAATTGAACATTTGGTTGTGCAATTTTGTGTGTCTGCTCTATAAGGGGATACTTTTTTCATTATTTATGATGAAACTAGGTATAAGGTGAGCTTTAAGATGACATTGTGTATGGTTGTGTCATATTAAGGGCCCTACTACTATAGAGAGACACTAGGGGGGGAGGCACTGGTTGTTATTTATCAATTCTACCAATACTGGGACGATGTCTATTTTTGGGGGCTCTGCTGCCCACGATTCATTAATGTGAACTTTTGCCCTTATATAATGTTCTTATGGTCATACTTTCAGTCCGGTATTTTGTTTTTTTTTCAAAAAGTCCCCAAAAACAGTCTCAAAATACATGACAAAATCCCACCCACGATACACCAGCAAATGACTGTAGTGACTATGAGACGTTTTTATGGCACTTTTATAGTGTTCCGCCAGCTTTGGCACTAATCACAGTTTATCTGTTTAACATCCATATTAATGTAATACTCTGTGAGACTTTTTAGGCAGTTCAATGTCCCCCAAAATGATAAATAACCCCATTGTGGTGTATGGGGCAGTAGGAATTGGCTCGCCATGTTGTTCTACGTAGAGGTATATATAGGGCAAACAATTACTGTCTATGATCCTGTAGCCTTAGTTAATGAATTTTATAAGGTCACTATAGTTCACCACCCTCCCACCACAAACAAAATTAAAAATGATCGTGGGAATTTTGTCCCAACATACCCCCCTCAGCAACCACAATTTTTTGTCTAATCTCCGGACAACCCCTTTAATATTCATATCCTTCATCACTACTTTGATCTCTTTTTGTACCCATATAGCTGTACAATACTTGCAATGTTCCTATATCTTATATACTTTATCATATCAAGTTTGACGCCTTGAACCAGGGTGAAACTGCAGTGATTGGCTTATAACTCCATTGAAAGAACTCATATCAGCTACAGCTCCCCGCCATCAACAGAAAATGTGTTAATGTAATCATTACTCTTGAGCTTGTCCTGTGCTTTTATGTTCTGTGCACTGAGCTGTTGTACAACCCCTCCCCTGGCTCTGAGTAAAAGCGAAGTATTTTAAAGGGAACCTCTTCACCAGGGACCCCCTCATTTTCGCTAAATAAGGTGTGCAGAAGGGTGCCTTTCAGCCTTTTATAAGCAATTGCCATTACTATATTGTGTGTACTAACTTACCTTGACCATGACAAAATCCTGGGGTAAAGTCACAGAAACTGGGCTTTGGGGGACATTTTAAAAAACAACATGTGACTATTCGTTTACTAACTCCTTAGATATTATCCCCCACCTTTTGTGCTCCTGCACAGCTACTCCTCCTTCACTCCTTCACATAGGTCACAGCCAGAGAGCTGTCTCAGTGGGGTAGGGAGGAGCTGGGGGCTCAGATCTGAGGAGTGGCAGCACCGACAAGTCACATGTTGTTTTTTGACATGGCATTTAAACTCAAAGCGCCCTTTGACTACCCCAGGATTTTGTAGGTGCAAGGTAGTATAACACACAATTATTTGTAATGCAAATGCTTAGAAAAGGCAGAGATGCATTTTTGCACTACAGCTTATAATAAGCCTGCAAGCTTGTTTTTTAAGTGAAACTACGGTCCTGTTGACAGTTTCCCTTTAAAGGCAACATCTCCAGTACTGATTGTGAAGCAGTTCATTGGTAAGAGCAAGAGATATGAGGGCATACCCAATTGCAGTTGGAGAACTATAATCCTAGAATACAACAGGATATGATGAAACAGCTGCTTCCAACCTAGTCACCATCAAGGGCACACCATCAGAAGTTCTTAATGGTTAAAACTTCTGACAGAATGCCTTTTAAGGACACATAAATTTTCTGGATACTAGTTTTTGTGTTAGTGATGTCATATCTAAATCAATGCATACAAAATTGTTTCAAAAGGATGAATAGCCCATACTAACACTAAAATAGGTCATATACATATAAAATATATACCCCCTTTGTCGGTTGTCACACGTTCACTGCCTAACCATAACTATTTCATATCAGTTAATACTATAGGAAGCCGCATGGTGTAGACGGTCCAGAAATATGTACTTTGACTTTAAGTCTGTCTTTTTGTCTATTACCACACAATACATTTTCCATCATAAAAATTTAAAATTCGTAGTTGTGTGGTAACACAAGTCCAATCATTCAAAGTAAATATCTTACGTGAAGAAAAGTGCAGAATAATTCCGGCACTGAGTGTTAGCATAAAACCTATTGCAGTGGAAAGCTTAACAATTCTTGGGTTGCATTGCAATGTTTGATATCTATTCATCTTGCAGGCAATTTTATATAGCATTGCCAAATTAAATCTTATTTTCATCCATTTCAGAGCACAGCTGTAATCGAATTATCTCTGACATAGCCACAATTATCTGCCCGCGTAGTCACATCCCCGCAAAACAAACAATCATTCCTTCTAGATGATAACAATCTGCCACATAAATCTGTATGTTTTAAAAGATGGTGTGGCAACAGCTTCTCTGAACTTTCACTTCTTCATATAGTCTGGAAGGTGTTTGCCAAAAAATAATTATATATGTTTCTTACCTTACTTAGATTAGGAAATAAGTTGTTGATCAGTTGTTCAGTAGCCATTATTCTAATTACCAGATTTGGGTTCCATATACCGTATCTTCATTAATCCAGTTAGTATTCCACATAAAACACCCTATCGTTGTAGATACCATTCATGTTCAAATCCCGGATCCTCCACCTTTACAGTGAGCAGAACTCAAATCTAACTTAAAAACCCATAAGATTCTTTAGTAATTTAGATTCAGTTCATTAGAACACAGGATAGTCCGATTCAATGGACCCAACCTTTATCAACCTCAAGGGATGAACCATGGTAGCCTCTGAGGACCATTTTTGGTTTAAACTCTGAGCAGCAGGATACTCTGGTTCTTCGGGTGGGCAGTGTCAGAGCATTAGAGAATCCTCTTGTGGCCCCAGGTTCCTTCACTTAATAATATACCCCAAAGATCTTAATTTGGAAGTAAATGGAGTAATAATTTGATATTAACATCTTTTCTATGATAATTCCAAGTATAGATAATATAGATCTATATGATGATCATCCTACATGATATGATTTTTTTAATTGTATTTTATGGTCGAAGGGTGGGCCATCAAATCACCACCTCTGGTAGCCCCAATCTATGCCATTCCAACAACTTTGGTGGATCAGTTTCTACACTGCTCACAGTAAACCTTGGATTAGAAGGAGGGAAGTAAAGGAGTAGGATTTGATTTAGTCAAGCTTCCTATATCTCTGAGCAGAAGCAGTGGCATGTCATCCCTATGGTAACATCCCTGGACCTATACAAAAAGACTGTTTGTTTTTTACGTTTAATACAGCTATGACTGCTGTATAAAATCATAAAAGCCATACACACTCTTTGGTTCCTGTTCCTTTTCCCAACATTGGCCACACCTTCTGTTGTACACTTCTTTCCGACCCATCATAGAGTCTTGCTTTTGGGCAGTGGCATCAAGACCACCTGGGCCCAATGTAAACTCCTTATCAGGGCCCCATATTCCTAAACCCATGCTACCAGCCCCCACCCCCTTTACATTTTACTTCAGAAAACATATATAATATACGCTCACGACCATAGCTCACATACCTATAGATGCCTTGTTCATCAACGGTTCAGGCTGGTGGTGGTGTCATGGTTGGGGATATTTTCTTGGCACTCTTTGGGCCCCTTGGTACCAATTGACATGTTGCAACCACAGCCTCCTACCTGATATTGTTGCACCAGGTCTATATTTTCCTTTATGACCAACTGTACCCAACATCTGATGGCTACTTTCACAGCAGGATAATCGCCATGTCATAAAGCTGGTCCATCATCTCAGACTGGTTTCTTGACCATGACAATGAGTTCACTGTACTCAAATGTCCTCCCCAGTCACCAGATCTCACTCCAATAGAGCATCTTTGGGATGTGTGGAACGGGAGATCGCATCATGGATGTGCAAGCCGACAATCTGCGCAACTGTGTGATGTCATCATGTCAATTGGACCAAAAAAATCTCTGAGGAATCTCTTCCAGCACCATGTTGAATCTATGCCACGAAGAATTGAGGCAGTTCTGAAGGCAAAAGGGGGTCCAACCGTTACTAGCATGGTGTAACCTATAAGTGGCCGGTGAGTGTAATATATATATATATATATATACACTCAAATTATAGGTACACATAAATATAAAGCCACACACTACATTATATATATACACTCATCACCGGCACTTTATTAGGTACACCTGTCCAACTGCTCGTTAACACTTAACTTTTCTAATCGCCAATCACATGGCGGCAACTCAGTGCATTCAGGCATGTAGACATGTCAAGACATCTCCTGCGTTCAACCGAGCTCAGTAATGGGGTGAGAAGGTGATTTGAGTCCTTTGAACGTGGCATGGTTGTTGGTGCAAGAAGGGCTGGTCTGATATTTCAGAAACTGCTGATCTACTGGGATTTTCATGCACAACCATCTCTAGGGTTTACAGAGAAGGTCGGAAAAAAAAAATATCCTGGAGCGGCAGTTCTGTGGCGGAAATGCCTTGTTGATGCCAGAGGTCAAGGTAGAAATGGGCCGACTGGTTCGAGCTGATATAAAGGCAACAGTGACTCAAATCGCCACCCGTTACAACCCAAGGTAGGCAGAAGAGCATCTCTGAGCACATACGTCGAACTTTGAGGCAGATGGGCTACAGCAGCAGAAGACCACACTGGGTGCCAACTCCTTTCAGCTAAGAACAGGAAACTGAGGCTACAATTTGCACAGCTCATCGAAATTGGACGTAAAAGATTGGAAAACGTTCATGTTGTTGATGCCAATTCTGACCCTACCATCCGAACTGTTCAGCAGAAATCAAGACTCATCGAACCAGGCAACGTTTTTCCATCTTCTACGGTCCATTTTGATGGCTTGTGCAAATTGTAGCCTCAGTTTCCTGTTCTTTGCTGAAAGGATTGGCACCCAGTGTGGTCTTCTGCTGCTGTAGCCCATCTGCCTCAAAGTCGACGTACTGTGCGTTCAGAATGCTCTTCTGCCTACCTTGGTTGTAACGGGTGGCGATTTGAGTCACTGTGCGGTTCTATCAGCTCGAACCAGTCCTGCCCCATTCTCCTCTGACCTCTGGCATCAACAAGCTTTTCTGCCACAGAACTGACGCTCACTGGATGTTTTTTCTTTTTCGGACCATTCTTTGTAAACCCTAGAGATGGTTGTGCGTAAAAATCCAGTAGATCAGCAGTTTCTGAAATACTCAGACCAGCCCTTCTGGCACCAACAACCATGCCATTTCAAAGCACTCAAATCACCTTCTTCCCCATACTGATGCTCGGTTTGAACTGCAGGAGATTGGTCTTGACATGTCTACATGCTGAATGCACTGAGTTCCGCCTGGATTGGCTGATTAGAATCAGTGTTAACAGCAGTTGGACGGTGTAACCTAATAAGTTGGCCGGTATTGTATATATATATATATATGTGCAACATCCCCCACCGGGCCCTACCCTTTTTCTCGGGCCTGAGTCACGCCGGTCCCGCAGTACCTGATGGCCGGCGGTTGCGGCCTAGGCAGCTAGTGTCACGGTGCTTGCTATGGGTAACCGAGGGCTGTCCTACAGCCTGGCAGGTCTCCAGCAGGGTGGTGTTGGCAAGAAATGATGAGGGAGAGGCTGCTATACGCGGTTCCCCTGGGCAACCCTTTGGTGTCTAGAGTATGGTCTCTGTGTGGTGGACAGGGTGCCTGTGATGGTGGCAGCCGTAGTAGCAGGACCAGACGTTGAACAAAACCTTACAGTTCTTTATTGGAACCGACAGGAACCGCAGCAACGGCCTTACCTAACAAAATGGTAATTTGCTGAATTCAGTTTGGAGTGAGCCACAGGATGTAGATCTCAGCCTGGATGCAGGGCAGGCTGGGAGATAGCTGTGTCCTAGAAGGAGCTTCAAGCTTGTCCTGGGTTGCTTCAGATATCACCCTTTCTCTATCCTAACTAACTGTCTCACTACAGTTCTACAGGCAGGGAGCTGGCTCACCTGCTTTTGGTCTGGTGTGCTAGCTGCACTGACTCCTCGAGTCTCTAATCTGAAGAGAGTGAACTCTCTCCTCCACTGCACTCTCTTCTGAGAGAAACTTCACTACTTACTGGAGTCTCCTGAACAGGGTTTGTTACTCTACCCCCCTGGTCAGTGTGGCGGCTACCTCCAATTACATCTCAGCTTACATCTCAGCTCACAGAGACAAAGTATAACACCTGTGATTGGCTGACACATATGACATCAAACATAAAACAGTTAACCCTGCCCTTGCCAGCAGATCTCCCCTGCAGTGCTCATCTTTGTTATCTAGTATGTTATTTGACATGCTGTGAGCTAATCAGACCTACACAGGCTGCAAGCTACATGGTGGGACGTATTCGCAACCACTCCTCTGCCTTGCATTGGCGAGGGTGTTGCATATGCTCTACACAAATACACCATTTATAAAAAACACTCAAATATAGGTACACATAAATATATAAAGCCACACACTACATATGATAACCTCATCCCTGTACAATATTGAAAATATTACAGCAATGAAGGCACCACATACTGTGCATAAATATATACCAGCTGGTATATATGCACATGCCTATACTGCCAAAAATCGACATACTCATTGTCAATTAGACTTCCACTGGCCCTACGATGTATATATTACAGTCCGCTACAAGTTCTTTAATTCAATTCCTACTATGGTACTAGAACCAAGCTTCATTCAGAAGGAGCATGTGCCCCACTGTCTACTTTCCATCTGCAGTATCTGACATGCACAGGTCACAAAGTCTCAAAATACTCTTGTGTAAATGTGAATTGAGAGTCAGGAACAGATGTACAAGGATGCTCTGGGTGAGACCTTTCAATATGAAATTTGGTGGGTGCTTTGTGTGGCCATGGTCCCCCTAGAAGGTTTAGGCTCTGGCTACCTCCCCAACCGCCTATATTATAATCCACTACTGGCAGTGAACACCAGGATTGGCTAATTCACCCTGTGCTCTTCACAGATGAAAGCGGTTCACACTGAGAAGATTGACAGATGTGACAAATCTGGAGGGGGATGTGGAGAGTGATCCACTGTCTGTAACCCTCAGGCATGACCGGTTGGCAGTGGGTAAAAATGGTGTGGGGTGGCATTTCTTTGGAGGTGCACACAGCCCTCCATGTGCTCACATAAGGAGACTGACTGCCATTGGGTACCGGAAATGAGGTCATCAGACCCTTGTGAGACCATATGCTGGTGTGGTGGCCCTGGGTTCCTTCTAATCAAACAGAGAATTCCAGAATGTTGAGCCTGAATAAGGCATTAAGCTATGGACTGACCCAGTTGTTTCCACAGACCTGGATCTACTTAGGCACATCTGGGACATCATTAATCACTCATGCACTAATGTCACGGTGCACCACAACTGTCCAGGAGTTGGCGGATGCTCAGTCGGCAGTCGGGAGGAGAACCCACAGGAGGCCATCCAGACCTCTCAGAAGCATGCCGAGGCATTGTGGGAGGTCATACGGGCAGCAGGAGACCAAATACAATACTGAGCCTCATTCTGACTTGTTTTATTATATCAAAGTTGGATCAGCGTATAGTTGTTTTTCAACTTAATTTGAGGATGACTACAATCCAGCATCCATTGTTAATAAATTGTGATTTTTGTCAGCTATTCAACTCTGTACAGACAAAGTTTTCAATGTTCCCTTATAATGATAATCTTTATTTATAAGCGCCATCAAATTCCATAGCGCTTTACAAATCATAGTTTCCTTTATTTTAATGAGCATGTAAGAACCTTGAATTCGCTTTATTAATTAGCCTAGCAACTATAGTCATTTTATAATGAGCTAAAAGTTGCTGCCTAATGAGTCCCAAGTCATTTGTTTGCATGCCCTGGCACCTACAGTATGGCAACATGCCCCCTCCCCCCATGCTTTTTTCCCATGTTAACCCATTGTAGTGGATTGGGGTCTGGCTGCTTTCTCTGTCTAGACAAGAAGTTTGCTGTAAACCATTTCTGGAATTAGTAGAATCGTCGTATTTCTACTAGAGAATGATTAGATCCGGTACTAACGCTGCTGTGGTGGATTTGCTTCTTCATAGCCCATTACAGCCTCAGAGTGATCTCTCCCATGCCTATTGCAGCCCCTGGTACCTGCCCTGCTGCTGACTTATCAGTCCAGGCGCTCTGCATGGATATCTCATTGCTGAATGTATACATAAGCACAGGCTGATATACCATTAACATCAAATATATTGCTATGGTTTTATGGCATGGCTCCAGTGGGGCGCATTATACATTACCATGTATACTGGGGGGAGTTTTAAAGGGATGGGGTGTATGTCGCTATACCAGGACTGCTGCACTGTGCCAATGTGAATTGCTGCTTTCCCCCCCACTTGCATGGAGATTCCATATCCTCTTTAATATCCCTGCACTAACACCCTGTGGAGTGTCGTTCTGTAGATTCATTAACTGGAGTGAGGATGTAAAAAGCAGAAGAGTGTAACATTTTAATTAGCCTGAACAATAACAGCTTAATGAGCGGCAAGGTGAAGTTCCCATGTAACCCTGAGTGGCTTAAGGAAGGGAGGGCCATCACCCTCAACCAATTTCATGCTGACTCTGTGCCCTCGATCCTCATTATTGGAATAAATATGTGGACAACCTTAACCTGTGTTTTGCTTGTTATTGCTTCCTCATTCCTTGTTGACTGTCCTAAAGACAATGAGCTACGTAAAAAGTGCAGACTTCAAAGGCCGGGCACAGATCTTTACACAACGCTCATATTGTAAGTTTCACCTCGGCCCCACCTGGACTTCTAAACTGCACTCACTTACCTACTCATCCCGTATCCCCAATTCACACATCGAATTTATGTTCTTCCTCTATTACCCATTAGATGTCATAAAGCTGTGCCATATATTCAGCCTCTGGTGATAGGAACGTCTGGAAAACATGTAAATAACACGAGCTCTCCATATTATGCATTCAGGCAATGTACTACACATCGACTAACTTACTACATTTACTTCACCCTCCAATGATAAGAAGATAATCACCTGTAAACTTAATCTGTCCCATTCTGCAAGTTGTTAAATTCAAAGACTTCTTAATGGTACTGTTACTAGAGAATCTAGATGACACCTATCAAGTTAAGAAGTACAATACCAGGGTCCCCTACTTAAGGACAACCTGACTTACAGACACCCCTAGTTACAGACGTCCCTCTGCCTCCTATGACCTTTGGTGGAGTCTCCTCTGGATGTTCATTAGTCCAGACTTGCAATGATCAGCTGTAAGGTATCTGTAATGAAGCTTTATTGATTATCTTTGGTCCCTACAGGAAAAAATTTGGAAACTAACAACAGCTCCTTTCTAGGCTAACAAAATTTTTTTTGTCTGCAGCTACAATCATAAAATATACAGTTCCGACTTACATGAAATTCAACTTAAGAACCAACCTATGGAACCTATCTTGTACGTAACCGTGGGCTGCCTATACAGTATTCTCTGCTTCAATATTGCTTTGGTATTCAACAGGAATAGAGGAAGAACTGTGACTGTACGGTAATCTCTAATATGTTAAATAGGCTTCTGACCCATGATACTGAATTGTTTGATCTTTACTGAAAATGTAAGGCCCCCTCTACCCTTGTCTTTTTTCACCGCCGTGTTCTCGTGCTTTTGATGTGCGAACTTGCATTGCACTCTGTCCGTTGTAATCAATAGGCTTTTCTCAGACTAGAATTTTTTTTTCATGCACATTACGCATTTTTTTTAATGCACATTTAAATCTCGCATGCCTACTTTTGCAAGTCACGCGCGTGACAAACGCAACATACAAGTCTATGGAGACGCATCAAAAACGGATTGCACAATGTGTGTCTTCAGTTATTTGCTTATTTGTTTTTTGAGTAAACAAGGAATGGTGCACACCCAGAACAGGTGCAAGTTTTTCCAGTGACTATGCAGAGATAATGGGGGTCATTTACTAAGGGCCCGATTCGTGTTTTCCCGACGTGTTACCCGAATATTTCCGATTTGCGCTGATTTTCTCTGTATTGCCCTGGGTTTTTGGCGCACACGACGGAAATCAGGAGGCATGGCCGAACGAAAACCCGATGGATTCGGAAAAACCGCCGCATTTAAAAAAAAGTGTCGCTGAACACCGTGCTTACCTTCATCCAGGATGGCTCGGTGAACTCCAGTGCGTTCGATGCTCTCAGCGCAGCAGCGACACCTGTGTGACGTCGGAGGAACTCGCCTTATGAATCCCTCGGCGACCCGAATCCACCACAGAGAATGCGCCACTGAAATTGCGAATAGACCGGGTAAGTAAATCTTGCCCCAATATACAGTATATGGAAAGACTTGCACCTGTTATTGTTTTCCACCATGCCTGATTTTGGCTTTAAATAACGAACGGAAATAACAGAGATGTTGTACTGGCCCTAAAAATGCTTTCAAATTAAAAATGTTAACAATACTTAAAGGGGTATTCCGGGAATATGAACTCGCACACACAAAACCCATGATGATAATAAATGAGTACAACAATACTCAATGTCATTAGTCACAAAACGGAGCTTAAATAGTTTGATTTATGATTTTACAAAATTTATGGCCTCTCTAAAGTAGGTGAGTTATACTAAGATGGCGCCACTGGAAACTACAAGTTCCATGATCCTTTAGTTCTCATAACTCCTCCCCTCTCTTATGCTCTGCTCCTGGTGATATGTAACAGACTGTCCTGCTCTGTTACATAGTAATGATGTGTAATGCCATCCTGACACATCACCACAACACTGGCCATACTGGATGCACTTCAACCAACCGACCTACACGCCAAACATAGTGCTGATCACTGACCTGCCCAGGCAGTTTGCAGGACATGTGATGTGGACATGTGGAAATTTAAACGGACAATTAAAGGGACAGTAGCATTTTAATATCTTCATTACAGTCTATGTCACCAGCACTTTTTTGGGTGCACCTTTTACAAGGGGGCGTGCAACACATTCGTTGGACTTTGCATGATAAAGTGTGTCACTATCCACTCTATGTGATCCAATGACTCCAAGGGCATTCATAACTTATTCTAGCATCAAGAATAAGAGGGTAATTTGTCCCTGATCTCAATATAATCAAGAATTTCTGGAATATGATGAAGAGATGTGGTTAGTTCTTCAAGAACGTTTGGAATAACTTTCCTGAGGAGTTTAAAAAAAAAAAAAAAAACACTGGGGGGAAGCACGGACATAGAGATTAAGACCTTTTGCTCTGTGGCACCCAATTTGTGGTGATAATTTATGGATTTTCTTCTCATTGGGGAGATTTATCAGAAGCAGAACTTTCTAGTTGGCTCACAGCAACCAATCAGAGCACAGATTTCATGTTAAACATGCTGAGGTAGGTTAAAGGGAATCTGTCAGCAGTGTTAGCTATTGGTCACGAGAAAGTGTGTAACATAAGTTAGACGTGACATAACTGTGAAAAGAAAAGTTATTATCAACCTCTGTAGCTCTTGCAAGTATCTGCATGGGTCTTCCAGCCTGAAGAGCTTTCTGCTGTGTTGCAGAAGCTGCAACTCTGGAATATAAATTTACTTTTAACAGTCATGTTGCTACTAACTCACAGCTTTATACACCCTATACCTAGTCTGCACTTTCTATGGTCAAACGGATAACAGAAATGTAGTTATTTATTAGGGTTACAGTTTGTAAGTAAAAGTTATAACTAAGTTATTCCTGTGCATTTTGCTTCAAAATGTTTGTTTTTATTTAAAACTTTTCAAAACTTACTCTTTTGCTAGTGAATTTTGTTTACCAAGGCATCTGTAGCTGTTAATTATTTTTTATGCAATAGTTTTTTAATGATCAAATCACTAAAAGTTTGGTGATATTTATTTGTGATTCTTAATTTAAGATAAAGGATTTTTTGGCAATACAGGCAGTCCCTGGGTATATACAAGATGGTTTGTAGTTTTGTTCTTAAGTTGAATTTGTATGTAAGTCGGAACCATTTACTTTATAATTGTAACAGCAGCAAATTTTTTTTGGTTCTCGTAACCATTGGATTTTAAAATGTTGGGTTGTCATCAGAACTAGGATTAAACAATAAAGCTTCATTACAGACCCTTTAAACCCCTTAAGGATGCAGGTTTTTTTTCGCTCATTTCTCGCTCTCCACCTTCAAAAATCCTAACTTTTTCATTTTTACGTGTACACGACCTGTGTGAGGGCTTATTTTGTGCGTACAAATTTACTTCCTGTAATGTTATTTATTTTAACATGCCGTGTACTGCGAAGCTGAAAAAAAATGTGGAAAAAAGTCTCGTGGGCTCAGTTTTAACGACTTTGACTGTGTGCTCCAATAACACCTCAGCTTATTCTTTGGTTCGGTGCGATCGCGGTGATACCAATTTATACAGGTTTATTGTGTTTTAATAATCATTTTCAAAAATTAAACGAATGTTAAAAAAAGAAAAAAAATTGCCATCTTCTGAAGCGCTAATAACTTTTTTTACTTTAGCGCACGGAGCTGTGTGAGGGGTCTTTTTGCAAAATAGCCACTTTACATTGCACCATTTTTAAGGTCTGGCGACTTTTAATCATTTTTAAAAATTTTTTATGGATGAAAAAGTGTAAAAGTCGCATTTCGGACATTTTGGGCGCCATTTTCCACCTCGGAGGTCACACCCACGCCGTAACGTTTTATATTTTGATAGATTCGGGGCAATTTTGTCGGGCGATACCTACATGTGTCTGTCGATTTTACTGTTTATTATTTTTGGAGGTGAGACATAAAACCGTAGATCAGAGGGGAATATATCAGTTAGCGAAAGGGGGTGAGTTGATTTGTAATATTTCATTAAATTTTTTTTTTTTTTTAACTTTTTTTTTTTCTTTTTTCCCAACTATTTCTAGACCATCTAGGTACATTAACCCTAGATGGTCAGATCGCTCCTACCTAACTGCAATACTTCTGTATTGCAATATTGGCATTTTTGCAGCTCATTCATACAATGAGCCACTGGCTAATGTAACGAATCTGCATATTCCAGATAGCCACGGTTATTAGCGGTGGGGGTTTGCTTTGCAATATGCAACAACCCCACCTCTGTATGAAAGGACTCGTGAGCCCTCTTCATACACTTACTATACCTCTGCGCCGTAAGCTACGGCGCAGAGCGTTAGGGGTTAATATGTTATAGCTGTTTATTGTAGCCTAGGCTAAAGTACAGTAAATTACCATTACCAGAGGTCCGTTTGTAACTAGGGTCGTCTATAAGTTGGGTGTTCTTAAGTAGGACTGCCTGTACTAATTGAATGTTGTTATTGATTCATTAATATTGTTTCTTATTACCACTGTTTATTGCAAAGTAAATGCAGGTGGTTATGTTTTCAAATAGCGTAATTACATTCTCCAAAAATGTTGATTTGGTTGGTTTTTAGACTTTTGTGGGATCTTTCATTTTTACTTCGGTCACAGCACAACATATATATATATATATATCCTCTTTTTTAATTTAACAATTACTCTGAATTAAAATACCAAAAGTGCCTGTGTTGAGGAATGGATGTCATTCAATACTCTTTACCATATATATTTTTTTTGAAGAGTACTCTTCAGTTCATAGCAGAAGGCATTCTGAAAAAAAATGATTGAGTGAACCTATGAACTGTGAAAAATGAACCATTTTGTTTCAAAGCAAATTAAAAACATTTATTTTAGAACGTAATGGAGAATATTTCAAGTATATTCCGAATGAGACATGAAGTTCAATAAAAACATTCACCATCAGTGATTAAAACGATTATCTAGCACTGCTGGGTGATATGTTGTTATGACGTTCCTACCCACTGTTTCTTTTCCCAGTTTCCAGCAGCGGAATATTCTTTAGGATTTTAGTAATTATGTTATGGCTCTCTCTTTTTATACAGAACAAAGAAGTGCAAATCCCTTCATCTCTGGTCACATAGCTCCAATCCATAATTCTTTTTGAGTTATGTCTGCTCTCTAGTGGAAAGGGCAGCCATACCTTCCAATGTCATGGGTTTGGTAGAACAATGCTGTATTAATAATTATAATAATAATTCCTTATTTATATAGCGCACACCAGTTACACAGAGCTTCCCAAATCAGCCCCTTTCACCATTTGGGCTCTAATCTAATCAACCTTCCATGTTTTTTGGAGTGTGGGAGGAAACCGAGACCTGGAGGTAACCCACGCAAAACTGTTTTATGTGTCTTCTTGCTATCCCAAGCAACTGGAAGTATGTCCAGGGCTTTAACACTTTGAAGCACCCCACTAAGGGCCACAAAATGGAGGGGCTTGTATATGGGGGTTGGTGTACTATAGAAAAGTGGTCTTATAAGGAAGCTGAAAAAAGGGGACATTTTAGGTGGGGTCACAGAGGGCAACAAAAGGGGACATGGAGTTGACTACAAGATTAAAGGGCTTATAAGCAGGGCCGGCTCCAGGTTAATGGGCCCCTGGGTGACAGAGCCTTATGGGCCCTCCGTGAGGCTCCCTCCGTGGCCACACTGCCCTGCGGACACACTGACTACCCCCTCTCCCCTGCATACACACTGACCACCCAAACCTCCCCCTGCGGACACACTGCCGCCCTCACCACCCTTCGGAACACACTGCGACTACCCCCCTTCCACCTGCATACACACTGACCACCAACATCCCCCTGTGGACACCGACCCCCCTGTCGGACACACTGACACCCCTCCCCTGCATACCACTTGACCACCCCCAACCTCCCCCGGCGGACACACTGACCCCACTCACCACCCTGCCACACCTGATACCCCCCCCCCCTGCAGACACACTGACCACCCAACCTCCCCCTGCGGACAACTGAACCTCCCTGCGGACACACTGGGACCCCCCCCCCTGACATAATGACCCCCACGCTGACCACGACCCCCCTTCCCCCTGCGGACACACTGACCCAGGGCCGGCTCCAGGTTTAAGTGGGCCCCTGCCCGACAGAGCCTTAGTGGGCCCCTCCGTGTGCTGCCCTCCAGTGGCCACACTGCCCCTGCGGACACACGACTACCCCCTCCACCTGCACACATGACCCACCCCAACATTCCCCTGCGGACACACGACCCCCCTCACCCCCCCTGCGTACACACTGATTACCCCCTCTCCCCTGCATAACACGAACCACCCCCACCTCCCCCTGCGGACACACTGACCCCCCCCCCCCGCTGACAATGACCCCGCCCATGCTGACCACACTGACCCCCTCCTCCCCCTGCGGACACACTGACCCCCCTCTTCACCCTTATAGCGCACTGGTACATTGTGATCCGGGGGCCGAGTTGGGCCCTCCAGTTACCCCGGCGCCCCGGCACTTGCCCGGGTTGGCGTGCTAGCGCTGGGTCACTGTTATAAGTAAGGGAAAATAATTAGACAGTGGGGACATTGTACAGATGGTGTCATTATACTTATTGTCCATATAAAGAAAACCAGCTCAGCCACCTCACAGGTTCACCTCTCTCACAGAAGGCTGCATCCAATGAAGAAAAAAAGCGAAAGCAATGGTTCACCTGCACTTTTATACCTTGAAGTATGGATAAATGTCATTAGAAAACCTATAGAACAGCATTTGCTGTCTCACAATAATAACCCTGTCTATATGTTCTCTTAGAGTTGTCATAGAAGGAGGCTTGGCTATTAGCCAGAATAAAACATCAGTCTGTACTGACATCTGATCCCAGTGCGTCAAGAAAGCAAGAAAGTATGAAAAGGGCAAAGACCCTTTTAGTCATTTCTTTTACTTGCCCTAATAATTATCTATATTGGACCACATTAAAATTTCAGGACGTTTGGGAAAGCTGGGTGCAGAATTGGCTGTCTGTACATAAACCACATTACACATGGGAGCTTGTCATACCCAACAGGAGCTTAGTCAAGACATGATCTAATCAACCTCAGCTGGATCACTCATACAAGCAGATGGGGGATGGTGAAGCAATGATTCTTCTCCCTCAGGCACAACCCAGGGATTGCGTAAACCTCTGGTGCAAGTGAAAAAAATAATTTGAAAATGAAATGGTAGGTTTCCTTGAACTCTCCAAAACCATCCCTTACAGCTCCTCATTTTCAGTGGGCCTAAGTGTCAAAGAGAAACTGTATAGACAGTTTCAACATAACAAGCAACTCAAAGAATACAGGCGCTGGATATGAATGACGACAGGCATCCTATGAGAGTCACATTTTGTGTAAATGTTAGCATCCAAGATTGTTAACACAGTAACATGCAATTCCAAGCTCCATAAGGACAAAACAATTGCGAAATAAGAAGTAAAGTGCTGAACAGAACTAAAGGGATGTAAGGAACATCAAAAATTGTCCAGATTTTAATCTTTGTATATTATTTCCGATTTTTTGTGAAAGTATCTGGATGTTGTGGCCTTCTCAACCATGACTGCCTCTGCTGGAGAGCTGTGCAGGAGAAGGGATTGCCCTCTAGCGTGTAAATATTTATGGAAAGACACAAAAAAAGGAGGATCTTGTGACAGGAACAGGATGGGGGAGAATGGCAAAGTAAGAGGTAGCACATCTGAGAAGATGTGAAATATTTAATTAAAAAAAGAGGAGACAAAAAGAAGGCCGCAACAAGATCATGTCTAACTTAAATCAACGTGTTCGAAATTATTAACGACAACCACCACACCATATCCTGCATGTACAATAATGTCTCATTTACTGCTGGACACTACCATCCAGTCAAAACTGAAGGCAGATGCTCAATTATAAAGTTATTTAACGGAAATATATGTCCATTTTTTTACCTTTGTTGCAAACGAAACAGTGAAATATATAAACTTTTTCGTCTGCATTTATTTATTTCAATTGCAGTTTTTTAGTCTTTTTGTTTCTATTCTAATTTCATAGACTTGTTGCTACACCGTTGTTGGCTGCCATTATTGCTTGTCTTCTACTCGCATGTGTGATACAAGCATGTAGCACGGCCACAGGCAAAAATAGACTGTAGCTGACTTATTGAGGTTAATGTGAGAGTTTTTCAAGAATGCCCTGTGCATAATGGGAGGTGTAGGGATAATTGTGTGACATCATTTACGGCAGTAGAGATACAGGGTGCTATTTATATAGAGGTATTTTCTTATATAGTTAACCGCACGTGGCAGATTTACTACCATCACGATCCGTTGGCGGTTCTCCGAACGATTCGGTTTCTGCCGGAATTCCACTAAGGTCGTGCGCCTGATTCCAACTGGTGTCGCTACGCGCTGAAGTCCGCCGGAGTTCACCTTCTCAGTCTCGGTGGTATGTGAGTGCAATTCTTACGCATTTTTTTCAATTCCGTGGTTCTTTTTGCCCGCTGGCTACCCCCCCTGATTTCTGTTCGTGAAAGCGGCACGAGGCGCCACAACTCCGATCGGGTGCGCCCAAATCCCGTGGCAATTCGGCACAAGTCAGAAAAATTCGGGATAACCTGAACGTTAATTAGTAATGAGCCCCAATATGTTGTCTGTGATAACATTGCTGCAAAGTAGACCTCTCAGAATTAGTGATTTATGGAGTTTTGTGACGGACCAGCACCCATCACTTCCAGTGTAAAAACAGATGAAACGTACGATGATGCAGTAAACAGGAAGCCACACTTTGACCATAAAGCTACCAAACATTTTTTTAACATGATACATGAGCCGAAGAGAGATCAGAAAATCTTATAATGTGCCATTTCTATTGATGTGTGACTGTATGTCTCCATTCTATCTGGTAGGGCATTATTAATGTACTTCTATTACATGTGGTTGTATCTGGTACATCCTATTGTGTGTAGTGTGTATTGAGTCTGTATTTTCCCCTACTCTTGTCTGGTATTGTTCAATTGTGTCTTATATGTGTCTGGTATTTTTCTATTGTGTCCTCAATTCTGTTTATTGTGTCTGGTATTAACCTAATGTGTCACAGTGCTTTTATTGAAGTCTGTATTTCCCTATTCTGCCTTGTATTGTCTTTGTGTCTGAAAGTTTTCCTATTGTGTCTCATATCTGGTTTGTGTTGGAATTGTTATGTTTCTTATTGTCGTGTGTATATTCTTCTAATTATATTGTTTTCATACAAAACCTGGCAATTCCATAGAGAGTGATGAAGAAATTAGTGATATTAAGAAAAACAAATAACAACAAGGGTGAAGATACTATAAAAATAAGCTTGGGTAAACCTTCCAGTGTTATATCTGAGTGGCTCTTAATATATGTGTATAAAATACACATATCTTATTTCAGATTTTATACCTAGGGAAGTTCAGTGACCTCTTTCAATTATAAAAAAATAAAATAAATGAAATGACTAATTGGCAAATTACTGTGAATACTGAGCTAACTCAACTGTATTAAAGTAAGACCCCTTAACAAAAGTCCCTATCAGGCATAGTAGGTAAAGGATGTATTTTGGTTTACCTACTGTTGCCCTGTTATCATGTTGTTTTTGGAATTATTTGTAGCCAATGCAGCCAAACCTAATTCAGTGTTGAAAAGAAAGACTAATTACTTGTATGTTGATAACACTACATACATTCAATTGGAATGGTGTCTAGCTGTTTAGGTTGGCAATGGCACTTACACAGTCCTAAATTATATTGATAATATTACAGTATAGAAGTGCTCAACTGTTAAAATAAGGTTATAATCGTAACATGATAACTTGTTACCGCGTGTAAGGTGGTCAGGACCAGCACTAAGATGTGTAGATACATCCTGGTGGCTCCATACTAGTGGGAAGTCATTATGTCACAGTACAGAGACAATACATCACAGTGACGTCACTAGTAACTGGGATGATAACACCATGCACAGCAATGAATTACAGTACAAAAATATTAACACCAAAAAAAATGTCACCATACAGTACAATATACTAATAACTAGGGATAATAAAAACACAGTGATGTCACAGTAAGGCCTATACACACAGTGATGTCACAGTACAGAAATATACACACAGCAGTTGATGTCCAGGTACAGGGTAATGAAATGTGCCGACAGTAAACAAAGTGATGTCACATACAGGGATAATAAACACAGTGATGGTCACAGTACAGAATATACACACAGTGATGTCCAGTAACAGGGAAATACACACAGGATTGTCATACAAGAATACAACATGTATTACAGGGATGATACACAAAATGATGTCACAGTACAGAGATAATGAATTACTCAGTATGATCACGTACAGGGATAATACACACGTTATTCCCAGTACGAGATAATGGGGGGGCAATTTCTACAGAACTAGTGCATACTACACATCGTGTATAATGCAGGGGGTGCAGCAACTTTTTTTTGGTTCAACTTTAACATGGGGGCGTGGCCTAGCGCGGATGTAAGCGGCTGTGGCATAGCCGAGCTCCGCCACCGGAATCCTGAATAGCACGTAGTCTGCCCCGGGTTTCGGTCTGAAAAATAGCACCACGGAGCGGGAGAGCAGCAGACAGCACACCGGCGGGTGTCTCCGACCGCAATGACGGTGGTCAAGCGTGCAGAAAACGGGCCAAAGCTCAGCTGGGGAGAGGATTAGCAAGATGGCGCCCGTCCAGCATGGCAGGATCGCGTCGCATAAGTCTCTGCCGACGGACACTCTGCAGCACCCAAGCCCTGTAGTGGCTATGCAACGCATGGCCCAGGGCCGGTGACACATCCCGTCCCAACGACACAGTCCTGAAGCTCCCCGGGGTCCAGGTATGCTGTACTGTCAGTACCGCAATCCGAGGTTAGGAGGATGGCATGGGGAAGAAGCAGGGAGAGCAGACAGGCAAGGGCATAGCCAAGAGTTAGAAGAAGAGGAGGCTGAAACCAAACCCATGACTGATGTTATGAGAGCTATGCAAGCTAATACCTCTTGCACTACTGCCAGTTAACCTAACTGGTCAAGGGGTAGTTTGAAAGAAGAAATATTGCTTGTGCGCAAGAATATGCAATAAATGGCTGATAGAGAACAACGCGGTGGAGAAGTAGAGTACAAGAAATAGTGAAGCGACTTTCCGCCCGTTAGCGCAAGCATACGCGAAAACAATCACAAGCTGTGTCTAGCTTGCAAGCAAAAACGGATGACCTGAGAAAGGTTGACGCAGAAATACATTAGATTGGTTTGTGTGACTGAGAATGAGGGGCAGGCAACCCGGATGATTTTTTTGAAGTGGCTTTGGAGGATGTTTGGGCGAGAGAATCTGACACCGCTGTTTGCAGTTGAAAGGGCAATAGGGTAACCACCAGCCGGGACCAGCCGCGGCAGACCACCGAGGCCGTGTACTATTAAGCGTTGCATTTAAGGATCGTGACAAGTACTGCGGCGAGCTCGGGATAAAGAGGACTTCTGATACAATGGCGTGAAAGTGTTCCTTTCTTTTCAAGACTTCTGGTGGCGGTCCATAGAGGGTAAGCAACTTCATGGATATAAAGAAGAGGCTGAGGTAGCGCTGGGGGTCTCCTATTCGATGCTGCTTTCGCCCGTCTGCGTCGTGGTGGCGCTTGAGAACCACACATTTTCTTTGATACGCCGGGATCTGCGCTCAAATGGCTGAATCTGCCTAGAGCAACACTGCGAATCGGGAGGAGATGTGCCACAGGCGGAAGATGCAGATGTGGTAACTATGTATCGGGACAAAATGTGAGATCTTACTGCTGACTGTTAATTTTGTGTGGTTACAGTTTTGTGCCACATTGTTTGGTTCCTCTTTTATGGGGGGGGCCTCCTAATTCGTATGGTGGACGTTGAGGATGCCGAACTGGATGGTACTTTGATGTATGTAGTGGCGGAGAGAGGTACGTTTTTACTGTTATAATCCACTAATACTTTTCTACTTTAATAGGAATGTATAAGTTGCTATTTGGGTGTCAGACGCTGAGATTTTCTACAATGTTTGGTAAAAATAGCATAGAATGATACCCAATGTCCTAGGGTGGGAACTGGTATGTCCTACTGGCTAGGATGCAAACTAGTAGCCCGACCCTCTGCGGGGGGAGTTTATATGTTACTTTGTTATGGAGAGGCAAGGGGGAAGGGTAAGATCTGAGCTTTAGAAAATATTGCTATAGTGAAAAGATGAGTGGCATAATAGAGGAGAAGTGGGCCTAGCACAGGGGATGGAGGAGAGAGATAATAGACGCATGGGTAGAAGATGCTTTAATGTACTGTCCTGGAATGACGGGGCCTGTGGACTGTAAGTGCCAACAAAAGAGAGGCGTACTTCAGTATGCAGAGAGAAAGCGATTTGCAGTAAATAGGGACTAAGGAGACGCATCTCAGAGGGACACAGCTAATGTACTTGACAGATCCTGTCAATTAGTCATAGCTATAATGCGTTCCACACTTCTTATTCTAGGGTGGTGCAGCCTATATATCAATGCGGACATCCATTACACATTCACGCATCATTTTCGACCGAAGGCCGATTTTGGGTGTGCACTGCACGTATATATAGGTGGGGAATGTTTGTGGTAGTGATTGTACATACCAATCCGCCATTTCCCTTCTGTACCGCTCCGAATTTATTAGAGCGTCGATCTACCAGCATTACCTGATGCTCTCTTTGCTCAATAATGGGCGATTTTAATCAAGTTCATGGACAGTTGAATGATGTCCCAGACGACCTGGTGGGCAGAAGACGCGGTATTACACCGGGGAGATGGTCAGCAACGGATAATTGGCTCCATGACCTGTGGCGGGACAAGGAACCTGGGGTAAAGACAGTATTCATGTAGGTCATCTACGCATGAGTCATTGTCCCGCATGTGATATGATACTGGGATCTGATGGAGTGATCCTGTGTGTGCGATATTGAATACAGCCCGCCCGAGAATGGTTATCCGACCATGGTCGGCCCTAGTGCTGAAAGGTGGGGTGTGGGTGGAGGGATTGAAGGCAAAGACCCACCCCAGGTGTGGGTTGCGTTTGAATTGCCTTTTGGCTAACGATAGATGGGGGAGTAACGAAAGATCACCTGAGGAGTATGATTGAGTATTTAATAAGGGTCCGGTACCGGGAGCTATTCTAGGGATGCGTAAAGATGGAATGAGAAACATTATAGGAAAGAGAGATCAAAAAAGTGAATACCAGGTTCTGCAGATGGGCTGACTTAACGGGAAAAAGTGGTAGGGCGGACGGAGAGAACTATATCATACAGCCAATCCTCATGAGGCAAAGGGTAGGGGAGATGCTGCAGGACCAGTTAACACCCCAGCTTCCAGCAGGCGATAATAAACGCGGATGTTTAAAAGAACATTTGACTGCTCGGAGGGGAACAAACTGGGATGGGTTTCTAGCCAAAATGCACGGGCCAAGGACAAAAGAGTCATATGTTATGGCCTCAGGAGAGGAACAGCGGGAACTGGTAGAAGGACAGAGGGTTCTAAGAGTTCTTTGGCGGATTTCTATAAGACATTATATCTACATGAAAGCGATTTACCACAGAACCAATGGAGAGTTTTCTAGGAGAGATCCGTATCCACTTTCTTGAGCCAGGAGGCAACGGTGATAGCTCTTGGAGGGACCCATTACACTGGGGACCGTGAGCAAGCAGTCGCGGGCATGGGCAATGAAAAAAAAAGCAGCCCTGGCATGGATGGGTTGCCGACCTGAGATCCTGAAGGAATTGGGATGTTTTTGTTACCACAGTGGTGGGAAACTCTGAAAGAATGTTTTGATACTGGGAGACTGCCGGCCCTCATGTTTATGAAGCTTGCAATGTAGTATCCCTAAGAGGGGAAAGATGGCACGAGTTGCAGATTCTTATAAGGCCAATAGCGCTCCTCACGTCTGATTTAAAGTGCTGGCAAAGGTGTTGGGCCACTAGATGAGTTCAGTGGTGGGCTTCAGTAGGCACAGGACCATTCTTGGATTTAATCCCCATCTAAGTCACCACCGCATTAATCTTGAGGTGTATATCTTATAATTGCCAAGCTACAACGGCAGATAGAGACATCGCAGGGTTCTTTAGCACGCAAGAAGCCTTGACTTGTAGAGTGGGGTTACTTGTGGGCTGTGCTTAAGAATTGGGGTTGGCCCTATTTTATTAAATGGGTGCAGTTGAGTTAATGCAGCGCCATCACTAGACTGAGAGTGAACGGGGGAGGGTGGATAGATTCTTTACAGCGGGGCACAAGACAAGGGTGTCCCTCTCACACTGCTGTTTGCCCTTGCAATAGCGCCGTTAGCATGTATGGTCCGCAGATCAGGATAACTAAAGGGATTCAGTATACTGGAAGGGAGGAACGTAGAGCCCTATTATTGCAATATGTACTGCTATTCCTCTCAGAGCAAGGCAGGACAATACGCGTTGGGGAGGAATATTTCGCTAGTTTGGGATGGACTAACGCAGGACTGCGTATAACTGGGCGACGTCTGCAGGATGCCTCGACTCCTATGCCATACACTGTCAGGGGGAGAGCAATACCGGTGGGGATACATCACTTATCTGGGACTACAGATTTACCCTCAACAACGGTCACGACTTTATTGATTTAAATACTGGCACCTCTCCTACAAGGATGCCGAGCCCTACGTAAGTGTTTGGAAAACTACCTCTGTCTGGCCACTGAGGCCGTGCTGAACCTGGGTAAAAATGGTTACTGATGCCCCAACTTTTGTACGCTTTACATAATGCGCCACAGGTGGATTCCTAACTATTGGGTTCCGTAGGTTCCACAGCTGTTCAGGGATTTAGTATGGAAGAAGGAATCCCAAGGATTGGCTAGAAAAGCTACAGATGCCAAAAGATAAGGGGGGTCTGGCATCCCTAATGCTTGGGTTTATTATTTGGCTGCGCAGTGCCAACAATTTGGGGGGGGATCTGACGGGGAGCACTTCTTTACTGCCCAAGAGTGGTAAGCATTATTTGGAACCCAGGAACCAATGGCAGCGTTGAAGCGGGATTTTTGGGCAGGGGAGTGCGTAATTGTCCGACCCTGCGACTTATGCAAAAGTATGGGATACGTGTAAAGCACTTAATGGCAGTGGGTCCTTGGACTAAGTTTACACCCTGTGGAATAACCCTTATCTGGGAGAGGTGTACAGTGTTGGAAGACATGCAAAGATGGACGGAGAAAGGGGGTTGTATACTTATATCAGTTGTATGAAGCTGAAGTGCTTAAGTTCATTTCAGCAATTGACAGAGGAATTGGGGTTAGTAGAGCGCTGTTTTTTTTCAATTTTTGCAAATCAGACATGCGATCAGGCACAGTTTGGAGATCAGAATATAGAGTTCTCCTCTATGGAGTCATTACAGGGAGTTGAAAGCGAAAAATAATGCGGGGCCTGAATCCTTGGTATACAGAGTGATTCTCGATAAGTGTGCTGGGAGTTCAGATGGCTGATACCGGAGGAAATGGAGGTGCAGATGGGAAACCTTACGACGAGTGAATGGGGGGAAGTGTTGGAGTCGCCCTCCCTATTATCATTGAATTGCACGTAGGAGATCGCAATTATTCCTTATACATAAGGTGTACCGTACTCCGGCTGTGCTGCAAAGGATGGTGCTGCGGGGAGACTCGTACTGCCCGAAATGTCGGGAGGAGGGTGCGGTGATATGCACATGTTCTGGAGGTGTTCCAAGCTACAACCCCTGTGGAAAGGGCGGTAGACCTGATACACAAGGTGTTTTCAGTTAATGTGCCTATCGAACCCAAAGTGTGCGTGTTGGGTTGTTGTAGGGAATTAGACATAACTAGGCCAGAACAATTAAGCGGTAGCCAAAATTCTTTACCACGTACGGAAATCGATTGCCAAGCATTGGCTGGATAGGAGCCCCGGCTCTTGCGGAGTGTAGAAAATGCTAAACAACACGATTAAAAGCTTGAAATGATGTGTATAGGAAGGAGAGGGGCGGTAAGAAAATTTGAAAAAACAATGGAGTAAGTGGATTGAGTGTCCAGAACTGGCCTCACCGCAGTTACTGCAGAGTTGGGAACGTTGGCAATCTGTAGGTGTTTTCTAGGAATATGAGTAGGATAGCATGGTGCTAGGTGCCTCTAGAGAAGGAATTATTATGCCAATGAAAGGAGAAGCTCGATCAAGGGGGCAGGGGGTGGGGGGGTTTGGTGTTGGGGTTTTGTTATGTAGTATTAAGCATATCTGTTAATGTTATGATACATCACTATGTGGAATGTGCAAATGTATAGTGCTTTATTCTGTGATTCAAGCATAATAAAAGTTTTTCTGGTTAAAAAAAAAAAACTTTAACATGGGGTGTACGTCACAATTCTGTTGCACTTGATGTTAAAGGGTTGGCCCATGAAAGAAGATTCTCACATTTCAATCCCTTACTGTACAATTTTACAGATTTATTGCTGTTTATCTCTTATAATCAATGATGGTCAGTGTGAAATGTGGGCTAATCAGACACTTCATGATTCCTCTAGTGTTGTGGGGTGACAAATGTGGTTAGGTTATCAGTACAGTCTGTTTTACATCACTCTCATTATAGCTTCTGAACACTGTACTAGTTGACACATAGATCAGAGATGATGATATCCATGAGATGGATATTACACAACTAACTACTAACTAATTGCTAACTCACCTATACACACACAGTTCTGCTATTACCTCCCTACCCTCCCCTGAATAAAGATCTTACTGTCTGTAGCTCATAGTTTTACTCTCCTCAGGATGATGATGTTGTTTGCTGGGGAAGTCAGTGTTGTGTCTCTGTCTGATCTCGACCTGGAATGCAAAGAATGGGAGCCTAGAAGGAGAGAGAAGACTCAGTGCAGTGTCAGCAGAAGAGCAAGATGTCTGCCGACAGTCAAAAGTTACAACCAAAATCGTGTACACCTGATAGAGACAGGTTGGAATTATTTCTGTAAAATGTTGTATTTTTGTTAAAAACAGTGAATTAAAGACTGTGTTATTTTGTTATCCTGAGTACATATAAGAAACTCGTCTTCGTGGGAATACCCCTTTAAATTTGGTGCAAGGTCCAACTGAGCACTGTACCTTAAGTGCAGAAATTTGTATGAAGCTAAGCATGTAGCACAGTGCAGCCGCGACACAAAACGGTTGTGTGCGACACAAATGTGGCACGGACCCTTCTTTAATACCTGTGCAAGCAGTTTGCACTACAAAGATTGTGCAAAGTCCGACAGAAAACTGGCTCATGGCCCTTAGTGACTGTGCCCCAATGTGACGTATAGTACAGGAATAATACAAAGTAATATCACAGAACAGAGACAATATACACAGTGATGTCACAGTACAGGGATAATACACATAGTGATGTCACAGTACAGGGATAATACACACAGTGATGTCACAGTACAGAGATAATATACACAGTGATGTCACAGTACAGGATAATACACACAGTGATGTCACAGTACAGGGAATCATACCCAGGGATATCACAGTACAGGAAGAATATACACATGAGTCACAGTACAGGATAAACACACAGTGTGTCACAGTACAGGGATCATAACAGATACAGGGATATTACAGTGCAGGTGATAATACACCCATGATTGTCACAGTACAGGGATCATACACACATGGATACCACAGTACAGGAATAAAATTACACAGTGATGTCCCAGTACAGGGAAATACACAGTAATGTCACAGTCAGAGATAATATACACAGTGATGTCACAGTACAGGGATAATCCACACAGTGATGTCACAGTACGGGATCATACACACATGGGATATTTACAGTACAGGGATAATACACACAGTGATGTCACAGTACCGGGATAATACACAGCGATGTCACGTAACAGGGATCTACACAAAGGGATATTACAGTTACAGGGATAATACACACAGTGATGTTCACACTACAGGGTATATAAACACAGTGATAATCAGAGTATGGGAATAAGACACAGTGGTATCACAGCACAAAGATACTAACAAAAAAATATCCACAGCACACTAGAATATACTAAGTATGTACAGTAAAATAGCAACACCAGAGGAATCATTTACAAGAATAATGCAAAAAAAAACCTCTAAATCAGTACTAAAAGGGAAGGCTGATACATACAGTTCTTTTATAAAATTAAGTGAAATACCGTAGGTAGAATATTGTAGAATCTTTATCCCTTACAGCTACCAAAACCCACATCAAAAATAATTTTAAAACATCCAATTTCCACCTTGTGAACTAAACCTTATGCCTTACTTTTATACTTTTATGCTTTTTCTTGGTTTTTACTTAATAAAATCAGATAATCAAATAGTGCAATATTTTTTGACAAATTGTAGATTCATGCATGAAAAACTTTCCTGTGTATAATCCTGTGCATTTCTGAATATGGTTCTGAGCTTTTTTCCATCATCACCTGGTCAGTTTAATTAAACTTTAAGATGCCATAAGACAAGTCCCATGAGAATATAGTTTGTCAATCACCCTTTATGCCTCAATAGTAAATAGAGGGGTAATTAAAAGAGTTACTAATTCTTTAAAGTATATCCATCATTCTAACTTATCCTCTAAGACTAAGTGCTTGTAGATAGATATTCAGCAATGTAGGTGGTACACCGGGACCTGCAGTGGAAGTCTTGACGTTCTTCATCCTATTGTTCTTGGCTTAAGGTAATGGGGTACATGAAAGGGCTACTAACACATTCACACACCCAGACTGAACCTATTGAAATAACCACAAATGTCAAGTGTTGCATACTGATCAAATCACATCAATATGTCCTAGCAGTGAAAAATGAATGAAGAAAGCAGAAAACAGAGTTTTTTAGTTTGTTGAAAATAGATTCCGAATTCTCACGTATCTCCATTTACATTTATTGAACGTAAAACATTATAATTCCTTTATTATATAGCGCACAGATTACGCAGCGCTACACAGAGCTTGCCAAATCGGCAATAATGATTAATTAGTGATATTGGCCCACATTCTCAAAAACGGTGCAAACTGCACTGCTCCTGCAGAGGGCACCAACTTTTTGCCAGGTCAGACATGGAGTAGAAAAACAGGTAAAAATGCCTGAATTCAGCTTTTTACATGCCATGTCCGCCAGACAATGCATAGTACATGTGTCCCCGATGTACTTTATGTCTGTTGAAAAAGTAGCTGCTAACTTTGAGGGGCATTTATTACTTTTGGCGCAGGGTGGTGCCACAACTTGCGCCAAAAAATGTGTCTGAAAAATTGAAGTGCCAGAAAACTGGTGTTCACAATTGCCATTGTCAAACTTCTCAATTTTATGCTTTCACGGCAAATATACAACTTAAACTCTACTACCAAGGTATCTTAATACATACCACCTACCAAATGTCTGCTTTATGTTGCTATGATTTTTTTCTAACAATTTTTTTTCTTTAACTTATGAGAATGCAAATACACATTTTGAACATTTACCTCTTCCCATCATATCGTACAATCATATCATACATCAATCACAGTTCATAACCGCCATATAGGAACAATCATACTTGCTAGTGCAATTATACATTGCTGACAGTACACAGGAATTCTTACCGGTATATACTCAAGTATAGCCGACCCGAGTATAAGCCGAGATCCCTAATTGTTACCACTGAAAACTGGGAAAACCTATTGACTCGAGTATAAGCGAGGGTGTAGGTATACAGCAGCCCCATGTAGTATACGCCAACAGCCCATGTATATACCGCCAGCCCCCAGTAGTATACAGCTTGCCCCCAGTAGTATACAGCTTGTCCCCAGTAGTATACCGCTTGCCCCCATCGTAGTATACAGCGCGCCCCCATCATATACAGCCTGCCCCCATCAGTAGTATACAGCCTGCCCCCATCAGTAGTATACGCCTGCCCCCATCAGTAGTATACAGCCTGCCCCTCAGTAGTATACAGCCTGCCCCCATCAGCATAGCTGATATCAGCTGCCCCATAGTATACAGAAAAGAAATAACTTAATACTCACCCTCCGTTGTCCCGATGTTCGTCACGGCTTCCGACCCCACGCGGCTCCCGGCGGTTTCTTCTTCACTCTTCTCTGGCAGGGAGATCGCGCTGGCCGTTGCACACTGTGATGCCGCGCTGTCGCCGCTGATGACGTCATCCGCGGCGCACAGCGTCACATCACATGTGCGACGGCCAGCGCGAGTCTCCCGCCAGTGAAGAGTGAAGAAGCCGCCTGGAGCCGTGAGGAACATCGGGGACACCGGAGGTGAGTATTAATGTATTTATTGTTTATCATTGACGTCGTGATAAGCGAGGCGAGGTTTTCAGCACAGTTTTTGTGCGAAAATCTCGGCTATACACGAGTATAATACGTATGTGGTATTACATAACCATTTGTAAATAACATTACATAAAAATATTTTAACCAGTTTACAAGTGTGTGTAACAGTTAATTTTAGTTCCCATCTAATTTCTTATGATCTAAAGTTCTCAGCCATTCTAATCTATTCATGAAAATGCAGACTGTGCCAACCATGTTTCCCATTGTTTCTGGAAGGTACTGACTTTACCGATTTGGAAGGCTATTGCCTTTTTGTTACACACAGTTGGTGTTGATTTGTGTTATAGTCTTGTAGGTTGGGCATGTATACCTCCTTCCTTCTTTTTTAGGATTTTATGAGGCTTATAACTTTAGGAGTCATTTTTCACATTTTCATGAAAATCACTCTAAACTTACATTTTGACCCCTTGTCAGGCTTTTTATGTGAATAAATTAGAATATATATTATACTCCTTTCTGACCAGAGGCCTAAAAGGGCTTTAATGACCTGGGCATTTTTAGAGAATTTTCCTACTTATTGCCCTAAGGGCCATTCTTGTGCAATACCTTAACATTTTTGCAGCATTTTTTCTTGACAGATTGGGGGAGATTTACTTACTTTTTGTTCCTTGGAGTTAACAGAAAGTGCATTGTCCCTGATCATGCACACTGCCGCAATTCACTAAGATTGTGCGCACGAATCCTGCATGTGTCTGGCTCCCCCGCTCAGGTCTGCGGAGTTCACCTTCCTTCTTCACTGAGCATGTAAGTGTTGGTATCTTGTGGACAACGATTTGAATGTTAAATTCCCCTCTCAGTCCGAATAGTGAGCGGACCGGTCCCAACCCCCTCCCCCCGACTTCTGTCGCATGAAATCAGTGCAGCTGCGCCTCTATTCAATCGTGTGCGACACAAGTCACAGTGTAAACCTGCTGTTAAATACCTGTCAAAGCTGTCCAAATCCCGAAAATGGCAAACAGTCTGACGAAAAGTCATCGGGACCCTTAGTAAATAAGCCCCATAGTGATTAACATAAACAAATGTTAAAGGGCTTTTTCATTTTTTAGTTTTTTTGGGAGGTTAAATTTACAAAAATTGAAATAAAAAAATTTTGTTTGTAATATATAGAATTTTCCAGGTTTCAATAAAATCAAAATGGACATTATTAGATTCCTAGGGTGTGATGGTGGGTTTAACATAATAGTCTCGGGTTACATGGCAGTTTTTTTATAATGTAGCAGAGGATTTTTTAAAAATGTATTGGGAAATATTAATGTTTATTTTAAAATATTTATTAACATGTTGTGCCTGATTTTACTGAGGTCATAAAAGACCCATGGGGGACATTGCCACAGTTTTTATTTTTTTTGTGTCTTTCTAGTTTTCACCTGTCACTTGGCAACTATAAGAGTCCCTGTTACAGGGGAAAATGACCCCTGTGAGGGGAAATGTCTACAGAAGTTAAACAGAGCTGGCTGCGTTGATCAGCCCAGAAAGCTCTGGTCAGTGCAGCAGCTATGGTAAAGGGGTTCTCACAAACTAAAGTTAGGCCCTATCCCGTTGATAGGGCCTAACTTTAGTTAGTTTGTGGGAACCCCCTTTAAACATAGCTGCTGGCACTGATCAGAGCTTAAACTTGCTGATCAGTGGGGTCTCAGTGCTGAGACTCTCACAGATCGGTGATCTCCACTATCGGGTCTCAGCACTGAGACCCCACTGATCAGTAGTGAGGCCCTATCCCTTTGGTAGTGGGAAAACCCCTTTAAGTTCTGTAGACTCGTGATCACAGTAGTGGCAGATTCTGCATTCTTGCGTGAGAAGGAGATGGAAGAAGTGGTAATAGCTTCACCCTCTCTTAGGGTCTCCTAGTGTTCTGACAGCTGAAGACCTGGTCCTGCAACTAGCACCCACTGATGTCTTTCGTCGTATACGGATCCAGGCAAAGTAAAATGTTTCTTTCTTTGCTTAGGAGGCTGCTTCTTTTCCACATTTTTTCAGAGGAAGTGGATGAGGCTTCTTCTAGCTAGTAAATTATTTATTTCAATACTCTACAGGTAGGGAGCCTGAACAGCTATCTTTCTTATCACCCAACCTTTTATTATGGTATTCAAGCTTGATGCAGAGAGAAGCAATCATGGAAGGGCAATGTTTTTGCTTCTGCATGTTCAGGTGTGTCTCCCTATTGACCACATATGAACAGTTCATAACTGCAGAACAGACACAGTTTACTCTCAGTGGAGGCTGCATGATGGAGGCCATACAATAGCATCCGTCATTATAGACTATACATGGTCTTGTCTGAAATTGTTACTTTTTCCAAACAGAATTAAATAGCACAATCTACTACACTATTTTGTGTTTTCCACCGTTTTCCTCTGATGAAATTTGCATTGAGCAAATAGAGGCAAACAGAAAGCCTCCGAATGCCGGTAAACGTCCAGGCATGTTACGTGTGTACCCTGGGAGCTTTCCTGTCATGTCCAAAACATGATGTGAACATAGCCTATTCATGCCCACAGTATTACAATACGGTGTTATACACTTTACAATACAAAGACTAACGCTACATTTATACATTCACATTGGGTAGTTTTTATGCTTGAATTGTATCTTGAAATGCATTTCAAGCACATTCAGAGTTTAGCCCTACACAGTTCCTCTCGGAGAGATGGTGCTGAAAACCATTTCAATTGGTGAGCTCCTTAAAGAAGCCAAACGCATGCATTGCATACTTCTGCCTTGAGAATCAATAAATTTTACAATACGAATTTTGGAGGAATTACCCCTGTGTGCTACAGTGGTTAGAAGGTGGTGGGGCTGGCAGTAGACTCCTGTTAAGTATGATACCAATCACATCATCGACTTCCATTGTGTTCAGCTATATCTTTCACTTTGATTTTTCTGCCTTCGTAGTATTAGCTTTTGGTTATGTTTCTGTACTTTTGAAGGAATTTTCACTAAATATTTCAAAAATGTAGATAGAGTTACAAATTCCAGTACTTGAATGGAAACACAAAGTACACGAGATCTCCAATGTGTATGTGCCCTTCAGCAGAACAGGGTGGTGTGCACTGTGAGACAATAGGGATCATGCATTAAACCTGTAGCTATTAAAATAATAGTTGAAAAATCTCAAATATGAAAAAATTTTGCAATGATGTACAATTTTCTGATTGTACCTAAAGAATATGTTTTTCATAAGAAAATGGTTTTACACTGGGATCTCTTAGAAACCAGATTGTAATCTCTTGGGAGTCAGGCCTCTCATGCCGATGTTTTATTGAGCACTTTATTTTATATTGTAATTTTCTCTGTAATTTCCTTTTTATTTGTATATGGGGGCCCCATGATCTGTGAAAGCTTGTGAACACTATGGATATAATTATTTATTTTTTATTCCCACAAAAAAAGGAGACTGCACTCCAAATTGAATGTTATATAGCCCAAGTGACGTTCGACCCTACTTCAGGATCCTTTTTCCGCCTTAATCCTTGTGGACTATTTAATCCTTGGGTCTGCACCCACAGTTGTTTCATGGCTATTTTGGTGGCATGCTATATAATATATCTATATATATAGATAGAGATTATATATATAATTAGATTAGAAGGGAGCTGTGTCAGGCTCATTTTTCGGGTGTTTCACCAGACACGTTATGGTCACTATGTCGCCACCATGCTGTGCTATCGACTAAATATACCGTCAACCTTTTGTTCACATAGGAAATCATTTCAGCGCTTCTTGCTCATCTCCTTTGGTTCCTCTCTGCCACCCATTGGGTTTGAGTCCATTTAGGGTATGTCGCCATGAGACTCTCTAGCTTGCCACTGCTGCCGCTGCCTCTGCATGCCGTCCCCTATAGTGTCAGGGTCAATTATTGCATGTTTTAGATGCTATCTTGCCTCATTCGGTCACTCTGTCATAGCCATGCTGTTGCCCATAATTTTGGCATAATGGTGCGATTAAGCAGCCTCAGAGGCCTTCCTGAGGTTCCTAGGTGTTTGGCCAAGCTTCCCTGTGCAGAGCCTTGGTCCCCTTGAAAAATGCTCGAGTCTCCCATTGACTTCAATGGGGCTTGTTATTCGAGACAAGCACTCGAGCATCGGGAAAAGTTTGTCTCGAATAACGAGTACCCGAGCATTTTAGTGCTCGCTCATCTCTAGGCAGTCTCTTTTTTCTGTGGAATATATATATATATATATCCATCGTGTTCCACAGCTCTTCACAGATCATGGGGCCCATATACAAATAAAAAAGGACATTACAGAGTAAAATACAATATAAAATAAAGATGCTCAAATAAAACAATCGGAATGAGGGCCCTGCTCACAAGAGATTACAATCTGTTTCTAAGAGATCCATGTAAACCATTTCTTATGAAAAAATATTCTTTAGGTACAGCAGAAAATTGTACATCATTGCAAAATTTTTTCATATTTGAGATTTTTTCACTATATTTTAATAGCTACAGGTTTATGCATGATCCCTATTGTCTCACAGTGCACACCATCCTGTTCTGCTGAAGGGCACATACACATTGGGAGATCTCGTGTATCTTTGTTTCCATTCAAGTACTGGAATTTGTAACTCTATCTACATTTTTGAAATATTTAGTGAAAATTCCTTCAAAAGTACAGAAAAGAACCAAAAGCTAATACTACAAAGGCAGAAAAATCAAAGTGTGAAGATGTAGATGAACACAATTGAAGTCGATGATGTGATTGGTATCATACTTAACAGGAGTCTACTGCCAGCCCCACCACCTTCTAACCACTGTATAATAACATACCTTTATTGGTGGATTACAGTTGAAGCACAACAGGGGTAATTCCTCCGCAAATTCATAATTTTATAAATTTTGATTCTCGGCTTCAGGAAGTAGCAACATGCGTTTTGCCTTTAAACACGACCAAATATGTGTTACTACTTCCGGAACCTGTGTAGGGCTAAACTCTGAATGTGCTTGAAATGCATTTCAAGATACAATTCAAGCATAAAACACTACCCAAATGTGAATGTATATAAAAGGTAGCGTTAGTATTTGTAATGTAAAGTGTGTAAACAGTATTGTAATACTGTGGGCATGAATTAGGCTATGTTCACATCATGTTTTGGACATGTCAGGAAAGCTCCCAGGGTACACACGTAGCATGTCCTGGACATTTACTGGCATTCGGAGGCCTTCAGTTTGCCACTATCTGCTCAATACACATTTCATCAAGAAGGAAACACAGGATGGAATAATGTAGTAGATTGTGCTATTTCATCCTGTTTGGAAAAAGTACATTTTCAGAGAGACCATGATAGTCTATAATGGACGGATGCTATTGTATGGCCTCTATCTGCAGCCTTCACTGAGAGTAAACTGTGTCTGTTCTGCAGTTAGGTAACTGTTCATATGTGGTCAATAGGGAGACACCCTGAACATTGGCAGAAGCAAAACATTGCCCTTCCATCATTGCTTCTCCTCTGCATCAAGCTTGAATACCATAATAAAAGGTTGGGTGATAAGAAAGATAGCTGTTCAGGCTCCCTACCACTGTAGAGTATTGAAATAAATAATTTACTAACTAGAAGAAGCCTCCTCCACTACCTCTGCAAAAATAGGAAAAGAAAGCAGCCTGATAAGCAGAGAAAGAAACATTTTTCTTCGACTGGATCCTGTCTACGACGAAAGACATCAGTGGGTGCTAGTTGCAGGACCAGATCTCCAGCTGTCAGACACTAGGAGACCCTAAGGAGATGGTAGAAGCTATTACCACCGAGATCACCGAGTCTACAGAACTTAAAGGGGTTTTCCCACTAACTAAAGGTAGGCCAAGGGATAGGGCCTCACTTACTGATGAGTGGGAGTCTCAGTGCTGAGACCCGATCGGTGGAGATCACCGATCTGTGGGAGTCTCAGCACTGAGACCCCCCTGATCACAGTTAAGCTCTGATCAGTGCAGCAGCTATGTTTTAAGGGTTCTCACAAACTAAAGTTAGGCCCTAACAACGGGATTGGGCCTACTTTAGTTTGTGAGAACCCCCTTTAAACCATAGCTGCTGGCACTGACCAAGCTTTACTGGGTCTGATCATCCCAGCAGCTCTGTTTAGTTTTCTGTAGACTTTCCCCACACGGGGTCATTTCCCCCTGTCGGCTCTTATAGATGCCAAGTACATGTTGAAAACTAAAGATACAAAAGAATAAAAACTGTGGCAATGTCCCCCATGGGTCTTTTATGACCTCAGTAAAATCAGGCACAACATGTTAATAAATATTTTAAATAAACATTAATATTCCCAATACTTTTTTAACAAACCTCTGCACATTCAAAAACATTGCAATGTTAACCCGAGACTATTATAGTTAAAAACCACATCACACACTAGGAATTCATTAATAATGTCCATTTTGATTTATTTAAACCTGGAAAATTCTATATATTACAAACAAAAATATTTTTTATTCAATTTTTGTAAATTTAACCTCCCAAAAAAACTTAAAATGAAAAAAAGCCCTTTAACATTTTGTTATGTTTAATCACTATGGGGCTTATTTACTAAGGGTCCCAGATCGAACTTTCGTCAGACTGTTTGCCATTTTCGGGATTTGGCACTTTGACAGGTATTTAAAACAGAGGTTTACCTGTGATTGTGTCGCACACGATTGAATAGAGGCGCAGCTGCACTGATTTTCATGCGACAGAAAAGTCGGGGGGGGGGGTACCGTCCCACTGATTCGGACTGAAGGGGAATTTAACATTCAAATCGTGTCACAAGACAAGCACTTACATGCTCAGGAAGAAGAAGGTGAACTCCGGCAACATGAGTCGGGGAAGAGACACATGCAGGTATCGGGCCACAATCTTAGTGAATTGGCAGATGTGCATGATCAGCGACAATGCCACTTTCTGTTAACTCAACAAGGACGAGTAGTAATCTCCCCCAATTGTCAAAAATGCTGCAAAAATGTTAAGGTATTGCCACAAATGGCCCTTAGGGCAATAAGTAGGAAATTCTCTAAAATGCCCAGGTCATTAAAGCCCTTTTAGGCCTGGTCAGAAAGGAGTTAATATATATTCTTAATTATTCACATAAAAAGCCTGACAAGGGGTCAAATGTAAGTTTAGGTGATTTTTCATGAAAGGGAAATTACTCCTAAAGTTATAAGCCTCATAAAATCCTAAAAGAAGAAAGGAAGAGGTATCATGCCCAACCTACAAGAAGCTATAACAAAATCAACACCACTGTGTGTACAAAAAGGCATAGCCTTCCAATCGGTTTAAAGTCAGTTACTTCCAGAAACAATGGGAAACATGGTGGCACAGTCTGCATTTTCATGAATGATAGAATGGCTAACTTTAGATATAAGAACTTAGATTGGAACTAAAATTAAGTACCAACTGTAAATGTTAAAATATTTTATTTAATGTTATTTTAAATGGTTTGTAAATCCACATCCGTATATTACTCGTGTATAAGCCGAGATTTCAGCACAAAAAATGTGCTGAAAACCTCGCCTCGGCTTATACAACGTAGCATGATAAAAATAAAATCTTAATACTCACCCCTCGGGTGTCCCCGATGTTCCTCACGCTCCCGGCGCTTCTTCACTCTCACTGGCCGTGGAGATCGCGCTGCCGTCGCACACTGTGATGTGACGCTGTCCGCCGCGGATGACGTCATCAGCGGCGACAGGCGGCATCACAGTGTGCAACGCCAGCGCGATCTCCCTGCCGAGAAGAGTGAAGAAGCCGCCGGGAGCCGCGATGGGGATCGGAACCGTGACGAACATCGGGACAACGGAGGGTGAGTATTAAGTTATTTTTATCTGTATATGATGGGTCAGGCTGTTACGAGGGAGGCTGTATACTACGATGGGGGGCAAGGCTGTATACTACTGATGGGGGCATGGTGTAATACTACTGATGGGGGCAGGCTGTAACTACCTGATGGGGCAGGTGCTGTAACTACTGATGGGCAGGCTGTATACTACTGATGGGGCAAGCTGTAATATACTGGGGACAAGCTGTATACTACTGGGGGCACTGTATACTATGGGGGCTGGCGTATACTACTGGGGCTGGTTGGCTGTATACTACATGGGGGCTTGGCTGTATACTCACCCTCGGCTTAACTCGAGTCATAGTTTTCCCAGTTTTCAAGTGGTAAAATTAGGGATCTCGGCTTATCTCGGGTCGGCTTATACTTGAGTATATACGTAAGAATCCCTGTTGTACTGTCAGCAATGTTATAATTGCACTAGCAAGTGATTGTTTCCTATATGGCGGTTATGAACTGCTGATATGTATGTATGATATGATTGTACGATATGATGGAAGAGGTAAATGTTCAAATGTGTATTTGCTTCCAGTTAAAAAAAAAAAAATTGTTAGAAAAAAATCATAGCAACATAAAGCAGACATTTGGTAGTGTAAGTTATTAATACCTGTAGTAGAGTTTAGTTTGTATATTTGCCTGAAAAGCATAAAATTGAGAAGTTTGACAATGGCAATTTTGATCCACCATTTTTCTGGCACTCAATTTTCAACCATTTTTTGGCGCAAGTTGTGGCCCACCTGCGCCAAAAGTTAAAATGCCCCTCAAATGTACAGCTAACTTTTTCAACAACATAAGTCATCGGGGGACATGTATTATGCATTGTCGGCGGACATGGCATGTAAAAACCTGAATTTCAGGCATTTTTTTACCTGTTTTCTACTCCATGTCTGCCTGGCAAAAAGTTGGGTTGCCCTCTGCAGGAGCAGTGCAGTTTGCACCCGTTTTTGATGAATGTGGGCCAATATCACTAATTTAACATTATTGCCGATTTGGCAAGCTCTGTGTAGCGCTGCGTAATCTGTGTGCGCTATATAATAAAGGTATAATTTTACGTTCATAAATGTAATGAGATACGCTGAATTCGGAATCTATTTCAACAAACTAACACAACCGCTGTTTTCATGCTTTCATTCATTCATTTTCACTGCTAGACATATTGATGTGTTTGATCAGTATCACAACACTTTAACATTTGTGGTGTATTTCTAGTTTCAGTCTGGTGTGAATGTGTTAGTAGCCCTTTCATGTACCCATTACCTTAAGCCAGAACAATATGAAGAACGTCAAGACTTCCACTGCAGGTCCCGGTGTACCACCACATACATTGCTGAATATCTTCTACACGCACTTAGTCTTAGAGGATAAGTTAGAATGATGGATATACTTTAAAGAATTAGTAACTCTGTTAATTACCCTCTATTTACTATTGAGGCTAAAGGGTGATGACAAACTATATTCTCATGGACTTGTCTTATGGCATCTTAAAGTTTATGAAACTGACCAGAGTGATGATGGAAAAGCTCAGAACCATATTCAAAAGGCCCAGGATTATACACAGGAAAGTTTTTCATGCATGAATCTACAATTTGTCAAAAATATTGCAAGTATTTGATTATCTGATTTTATTAAGTAAAAACCAAGAAAACATAAAGTATAAAATAAGGCATAAGGTTTTAGTTCCACAAGGGGGAAATTGGATTTTTTAAATTATTTTTGATGGGTTTTGGTAGCCGTAAGGGATAAAGATGTCTACAATATTCTACCTACGGTAATTTCACTTAATTTTATAAAAGAACTGTATGTATCAGCCTTCCCTTTTAGTACTGATTTAGAGGTTTTTTTGCATTATTTCTTGTAAATGATTCCTCTGGTGTTGCTATTTTACTGTAACATTACTTAGTATATTCTACTGTGCTGTGACATTTTTTGTTTAGTATCTTTGTGCTGTGATACCACTGTGTCCATTATTCCCATACTCTGATATCACTGTGTTTATTATCCCTGTAGTGTGACATCACTGTGTGTATTATCCCTGTACTGTAATATCCCTGTGTGTATGATCCCTGTACTGTGACTCGCTGTGTATTATCCTGTATGTGACATCACTGTGTGTATTATCCCTGTACGTAATATCCCTGTGTGTATGATCCCTGTACTGTGACATCACTGTGTGTATTTCCCTGTGACTGTGACATCACTGTGTATATTATCTCTGTACTGTGACATACGTGTATTATCCCTGACTGGGACATCACTGTGTATATTATTCCTGTACTGTGGTATCCATGTGTGTATTATCCCTTACTTTGACATCACTGGGTGTATTTCCCTGTACTGTAATACCCTGTGGTTGATCCCTGTACTGTGACATCACTGTGTGTATTATCCCTGTACTGTGACATCACTGTGTAGATTATTCTGTCTGTGATATCCTGTTTGTATGATCCCTGTACTGTGACATCACTGTGTGTATTATCCCTGTACTGTGACATCACTGTGTATATTTCTCTGTACTGTAACATCACTGTTGGTATTCCTAGTACTGTGACATCACTGTGTGTATTATCCCTGTACTGTGACATCACGTGTATATTGTCTCTGTTCTGTGATATTACTTGTATTCTCCTGTATATACGTCACTTGGGGCACAGTCACTAGGGCCATGAGCCGTTTTCTGTCGGACTTTGCACAATCTTTGTGTGCAACTGCTTGCACAGGTATAAAGAAGGGTCCGTGCCAAAATTTTGTGTCGCACACAACCGTTTTGTTCGCGGCTGCACTGTGCTACATGCTTAGCTTCATACAAATTTCTCTGCACTAAGGTGCAGTGCTCAGTTGGACCTTGCACCAAATTTAAAGGGGTATTCCACATAAGACGAGTTTCTTATATGTACTCAGGATAACCAAATACCACAGTCTTTAATTCACTGTTTTTAACAAAAAATACAGCATTGTTACAGAAATAATTCAACCTGTCCTCTATCAGGTTAACCGATTTTGGTTGTAACTTTTGACCTGTCGGCAGACATCTATGCTCTTCTGGCTGACCTGCACTGAGCTTCTCTCTCCCTAGGCCTCCATTCTTGCTTCCAGGTCGAGATCATACAGAGACCAAACACTGAACTTCCTCCAGCAAACAACATCATCTCCTGAAAGATAAACCTATGAGCTACAGACAGATAAGATCTTTATTCAGTTAGGGGTAGGGAGGATATAGGCAGAACTGTGTGTGTTATAGGTGAGTTAGCATTAGTTGAGTAGTTAGTTGTGTAATATCCATCTCATGGATCTCTTCATCTCTGATCTATGTGTCAGATACTAGTACAGTGTTCAGAAGCTAAATGAGAGTGTATATAACAGTACCCTGATAACCTAACCACGGTCCACCAACACAAACTAGAGGAATCATGAAGTGTCTTTTAGCCCCCCACATTCACACTGACCCATCATTGATTATAAGATAAAACAGCAATAAATCTGTAAAATTGTACAGTAAGGGATTGAATTTGAAATCTTCTTTCATGGGCCAACCCCTTAACATGCAACATCTGACAGAATTGTGACGTAACGACCCATGTTAAATTTTTTTTTTTAACCAGAAAAACTTTATTTATGCCTTTGGAATCACAGAATACAGCATATACATTTGCAACATTCCACATAGTGGATGTATCATACATTAACCAGTATCTTATACATACATAACACCCCAACAAAAAACCCAAACCCCAAACCCCCGCCACCCCCTGCCCCTGTACTGAGCTTCTCCGTTCATTTTCTAATAATTCCTTCTCTAGTAGGCACCTCGAACCCATGCTATCCTACTCATATTCCTAGCAACCCTACAGATTGCCAACGTTCCCAACTCTGGCAGTAACTGCGTGAGGCCAGTTCTGGACAACTCAATCCACTTACTCCATTGTTTTTCAAATTTCTTACACGCCCTCGCTTCCTATACACATTCATTTCAAGCTTAATCGTGTTGTTTAGCATTTTCTACACTTCCGCAAGAGCCGCGGCCTCATCCAGCCAATGCTTGGCAATCGATTTCCGTACGTGGTAAAGAATTTTGGCTACCGCTAATTGTCCTGGCCTAGTTATGTCTATTCCCCTACACAACCAACACGGCCACTTTGGGTTTCATAGGCACTTACTGAAAACACCTTGTTATCACAGTTCTACCCGCCCTGTCCCACAGGGGTTTAGCTTGGAACACCTCCAGAACATGTGAATCAGCCGCACCCCCTCCCGCCATTTCGGGCATACGAGTCTCCCGCGCAGCCCATCCTTTGCAGCACAGCCGAGTACGGTACACCTTATGTATAAGGAATAATTGCGGCTCATCCTACTGCACATTCAATGATAAATAGGGAGGGCGAACTCCAACACTTCCCCATGCCTCGTCTGTAAGGTTTCCCATCTGCACCTCCCATTTCCTCCGTTATCAGCCATCTGATCTCCCAGCACCTTATCGAGAATCACTCTGTATCCAAGGATATCAGGCCCCGCATATTTTCGCTTTTACAACCCTGTAATGACTCCAATATAGAGAACTCTATACTTCTTATCCTCCACCTGTGCCTGGATCGCATGTCTGATTTGCAAAATTGAAAAACATAGCTCTACTAACCCCAAATTCCTCTGTCATTGCTGAAATGACTAAGCACTTCAGCTTCATACAACTATATAAGTATACAACCCCTTTCTCGTCCATCTTTGCAGGTCTTCCAACATGTACACCTCTCCCAGATAAGGGTTATTCCACAAGGTGTGTAAACTTAGTCCAAGGACCCACTGCCATTAAGTGCTTATACTATCCCATACCTTTTGCATAAGTCGCAGGTCGGACAATTACGCACTCGTCCCTGCCCAAAATCCCGCTTCCAACGCTGCCATTGGTTCCTGGGTTACCAATAATGCTTTACCACTCTTGGGCAGTAAGAAGTGCTCCCCGTCAGATCCCATCCCCCAAATGTTGGCACTGCGCAGCCAAATAAAAAACCCAAGCATTGGGAGTGCCAGACCCCCATATCTTTTGGCATCTGTAGCTTTTTCTAGCCAATCCTTGGATTCCCTTCTTCCATACTAAATCCCTGAACAGGCTTGGGAACCTACGGAACCATATTTAGGAAATCCACACTGGGGCATTATGTAAAGGCGTACAAAGTTGGGGCATACAGAACCATTTTTACCAGGTTAGCACGGCCTAGTGCAGACAGAGGTATTTTTATTCCAAATCACTTACGGGCTCGCATTTTGTAGGAGAGGTGCCAGTTTAATTCATAAAGTCCGTACCGTATCGGGTAATCTGTAGTCCGCGATAAGTGAATGTATCCACCACCGGTTTTCTCCCCCCTGTACCTGTGTATGGCACTAGGCGTCAGAGGCACTCACTGCCGACTTCGCCAGTTAATATACGCAGTCGCTAGTAGTCCCAATCTAGCGAAATATTCTCCACCACCGGTATTGCCTGCCTTGCGTCTGAGAGGAATAGCATTACATCATCTGCATATAGGGCTATACGTTCCTCCCCTCCATTATAACTGGAATCCCTTTATCCTGATGTTGCCGGACCATACATGCTAACGGCTCTATTGCAAGGGCAAACAGCAGTGGGGAGCGGACACCCTTGTCTTGTGCCCCGCTGTAAATAAATCTATCCGACCCCCCCGTTCACTCTCAGTCTAGCTGATGCGCTGCATACACAACTGCACCCATTTAATAAAATTAGTCCAAACCCCAATTTCTTAAGCACAGCCCTCAGTAACCCCCACTCTACACAGTCAAAGGCTTTCGTGGCGTCAAGAAACACATGCCGCATGTTCTCTATCCGCCGTTGTAGCTTGCAAGTATAAGATACAACCTTCTAGATTAATGGCGGTGGACTTAGATGGGATAAATCCAGACTGGTCACGTGGCACTACTGGCCCCACACTGAACTCAGTCTAGGGGCCAACACCTTTGCCCGCACTTTAATATCAGACGTGAGGAGCGATATGGGCCTATAAGAATCTGCAACTCTGTGCATCTTTCCCCCCTTAGGGATCATACATTGCAGCTTCAAACATGAGGCCGGCAGTCTCCCGTATCAAAACATTCTTTCAGAGTTTCCCACCACTGTGGTAACAAAACATCCCCATATTCCTTCAGGATCTCGTCGGCAACCCATCCATGCCAGGGGCTTTTTCATTGCCATGCCCGCGACTGCTTGCTCCAGGTCCTCCAGTGTAATGGGTCCCTCCAAGAGCTCCCGTGCTCCTGGCTCAAGAGTGGCATACGGATCTCTCCTAGAAAACTCTCCAATGTTCTTTGTGGTTAATCTGCTCTAGTAGTATATAATGTTTATAGAAATCCGCAAAAACTCTTAGAACCCCTTTGTTCCTTCTACCAGGTTCCGCCTTTCTCCCTGAGGCCATAAACATATGCTCTTTCTTGCCTTGCCCGTGCCATTTTGCTAGCAACCTCCCAGTTTGTTCCCCTTCCGCCTAAAATTGTTCTTTAAGAACATCCGCTTATATCTGCCTGCTGGAGCATGTGAGTTGGTAACTGGTCTGCGCATCTACCCCCTACCTTTCTGCCTCATGTATTGGCCATGATATAGTTCTCCTCCGCCCTCACCACTTTTCCCTTAGTCAGCCCCTATCTGCCTAGACTGGTATTCACTTTTTTGACTCTCTTCCTATAAGTTTTCAATCCATCTTTACAGACATCCCATAGAATAGCTCCCGGTACGACCCCTTATAAACTCAATATACTCTCTCAGGTGATGTTTCGGTACTCCCCATCTATCAGTTTCAGCCAAAAGGCATTCAAACGCCAACCACCATGTCTTTGCCCATCCCTCCACCCACACCCCACTTTCAGCACCTAGGGCCGAATGGTCGGATAACATTCTCGGCTGGTATTCAATATTCCAGCACCACAGAGATACTCCATCAGATCCCAGTATCATATCAATGCGGGACAATGACTCATGGTAGATGACCTACATGAATACTGTCTTTACTCCAGGTTCCTTTCCGCCACAGGTCATGGAGCCAATTTCGTGCACATCTCCCCAGGGATGTCATACCGCGTCTTTGCCCACCAGCGTCGTGAACTATCCATCTCACTGTCCATACTGATTTAAAATCGCCCATTATGAGCAAAGGCATCAGGTAATGCTGATAGACGCTTTAATAAATTCCGGAGCGGTACAGAGGAGAATGGCGGAGGTTGTATCACTACCACAATACATTCCACCTATATAGTGCAGTGCACACCCACAAATCGGCCTTCCGGGTCGAAAATGATTGGTGTAATGTGAATGGTAATGCCGCATGATTAATAGGCTCACCCCCTAGAATAAGAAGTGTGGAACGCATGATAGCTATGACTAATCAGGATCTGTCAAGTACATTAGCTGTGTCCCTCGTGAGATGCGTCTCCTGTAGCCCTTATACTGAAATCGCTTTCTCTCGCTACTGAAGTACTCCTCTCCTTTTGTTGGCACTTCCAGGCCCGTACATTCCAGGACAGAAAATTAAACACTTTCCCATGGCAGTCTATTATCTCTCTCCTCCTCCCCTGTGTAGGCCCACCTCTCCTCTATTATGCCACTCATCTTTTACTATAGCAATATTTCTAAGTCAGATCTTAACCTTTCCCCCTTGCCTTCCATAACAATAACAAAAAAAATCCCCTCCGCAGAGGGTCTGGGCTACTAGTTTGCATCCTAGCCAGTAGGACAAACCGGTCCCACCCACTGACATTGGGTATTCATTCTCTATGCTATTTTACACAAAACATTGATAGGAAACTCAGCGTCTGACCACAAAAATAGCAACTTATACATTTCCTATAAAGTAGAAAAGTATTAGTGGATTATAACAGAAACACGTAACCATCTCCTCCGCCCTACATACATCAAAGTACCATCCAGGTTCGGCATCCTCAAGTCCGCATACGAATAGGAGCCCCCCCATAAAAGAGGACCCAACATAGTGCAATAAACTGTACCACACAAAATAACAGTCAGCAGTAAGATCTCACATTTTGTCCCGATACATAGGGACCACATCTTCATCTCGCTGGCCTCCCTCGTCTTCGCACGTTCTTCGCCATGGTGTGGCATCATGCGTCATCTCGCCGACTTCGCAGTATTTCGGCGCATTGCCTTTTGGGCCAGATCATCCGCGCGGCGTATCAAAAAGAAATGTGTGGTCAAGCGCCCCACACGCAGACGGGCAGGATAGAGCATCGAATAGGAGACCCCCAGCGCTCTCAGCTTTTTCTTATATCATGAAGTGCATTCGCCCTATTCTGGACCTTCCACCGAGAAGTCTAATTGAAAAAGGACACTTTCACGCCATTTATCGTAATGTCTCTTTATCCCGAGCTCGCCGCAGTATCTTGTCACGATCCTTATAATGCAACAGCTTAAGATACAAAGGCCTTCGGGTGGTGCATCTGCCGAGTCATTAGAGTCCTGCAAGGACGGGGGGTACCACTATGATGCCCTTCAACATGCAAAACAGCGGGTGTTGTCAGTTCTCTCGCCCAAACCTCCTCCAAAACGCCACTTTTCAAAAGAAATCATCCGGTGTCTGCTGCCCTCCATTTCTCAGCGACACAAACCAAATCTAATGTATTTCTGCGCAACCTGTTCTCAAGGTATCCGTTTTTTGCTTGCCAGAGCAGCACCGCTTGTGATTGTTTGCGAATGCCATGGCGCTATAACGGGGGAAGGTAAAGCGCTTCATCTATTCTTGTTTACTTATTCTCCACCGCCAGTTGTTCTTTAGCCAATTTATTGCATATTCATTGCGCACAAGCAATATTCTTCTTTCAAACTAGCCCCTGACCAAGTTAACTGCAGTAGTGCAGAGGTTATTGGCATGCATAGCTTCTCATAACATCAGTCAATGGGTTGTTTTCAGACTCTCATTCGTTCAATCTTGGCTATGCCCTTGCTGTGTCTGCTCTCCCTGGTTATTCCCTGCCATTCCTCCTAACCTCGGTTGCAGGTTATGACAGTACAGCATACTGGACCCCGGGGAGCTTCAGGCTGTGTCGTTGGACAGGGAGTGTACATCGACCCATGGGCCATGGTCGTTGCATAGCCAACTAAGGCACTTTGGTTTGCTGCAGGTGCCCTCCGCGGTCGCAGAGACTTACTGCGCACGCGGATCTACTGCATGTGGACGCGGAGATCTGCAATCCTCTCCCAGGCTCCATCTCCCTGTCGGCCGTTTTTCTGCCGCGTTGACCAAACGTCATTGCGGGTCTGGGAGGGAACGCCTGCCTGCTGTGCTGTGTCTCTCCGCTCTCGTGTGGCTATTTTTCAGCCGAAAACCACGGGGCAGCTACGTCTATTCAGGATTCTTCAGGTTGGCAGGAGCTAGGCATTCCACAGCCGATTACATCCGCGCTAGCACGCCCACCATGTTAAGTTGAACCAAAAAAAAGTTGTGCACCCCCTGCATTACTCACGTTGTGTGTAGGATGCCTATGGTGTGTAGAATGTGCCCCCCCAGTTATCGAGTACTGCGGAAAGAATGGTGTGTAATTATCCCTGTACTGTGATCATCAATGAGTAATATTATCTCGTACATGTGACATCCATTTGTGTCATCATCCTTGTATGTGAGATCAATGTGTGTATACCATTGTAGTGACATCCGTGTGTAGTTATGGTGACACACATGTGTGTATGCTGTCAGGATCACGTGTTTTATCCTATGTGAATCACTGTGTGTATACCTGTACTGTGACATCAATGTATGTGATGGTGACATAATGATTATACCTGTACTGTGAAATCCTATTGTGTGTATTATGGCCGAAGTTCATCAGTGACCACTTTGCTGTAGACCTTTGTTGATCCCTAGCATCGGTGATAGTATGGATTGTACTGTATGGTGACATTTGGTGTTTACAATATTTGTTGACTGTAATATCATTGTGTGCATGGTGTATCATCCATATACTGTGATCACTGTGTGTTTGTCTCTGTACTGTGACATCCATGAGCTCACATAATGGAGCCACAAGGATGGATTACACCTCGTAGTGCATGGTTGGCCCCTTGATCACTGCAGAAACAAGTTCATATGTACCGATTATAACCTTTAATTTTAACAGCTTTGATACTTTATACTGTATATATCAATATAATTTAAGGAACTGTGTAGTGCCATTGCCAACCTAACAGCTAATACCACCCGTTCCAATTGAATGTAGTAGCTGTTCATCAACATACAATAATTTCTTCTTCTTTTCAACACTGAATTAGGTTTGGCTGCATGGCTACAAATATCCAAAAAAAACTATGATACAGGGAACAGTAGTAAAACCAAAATCCTACTTCCTACTATGCTGAAGGAGAACTGTTGTTAAGGGGTTCTACTTTTAATACAGTGAGTTTTAGCTCAGTCTTCACAGTAATTTCAATTTCAGTCATCATTTATTTTTTTTTTATGTAATGAAGAAGGTCACTGAAATTTCCTAGGTAAAATATGAAATAAGATATTGTATTTTTATACACATTAAATTAGAGTCCACTATATATACCACTGAATGGTTTTCACCCAAGCTTATTTTTATAGATATTCCACTTGGTGTGCGTAAAAATTGGATGGTATGACTTGTGTGGATATGAGCGTGGGATAGGGGTCATAGATGATATGTCGTATCCTCACTCTAGTAGGAGCAGTGCAAACAGCGAGTGCGCACCATCTTGACCCCCCGCCGTTGCCGGTCGCCGGCGGGAGGTGCAGGGTGGATGAATGCCGGGATCTGATAACAAGGCAAAGGAGGAGATAGTACACGAGGGCGCGGCGTCGAAGCACAGAGGTGGGTAAAGCCGGACCACGTGAGAGCCGCCGGGACCGCCCCCCATATAAACAGAATATGAGACACAATAGGAAAAACTTCAGAACATAAGACATCAAGGCAGATAGAAAAATACCAGACTCAATTAAAAACACTGCTAGACACCATTAGGTTAATCCAAAGCCACAGATATAACGGAATCTGAGACAAAAGAAAAAGAACAGACACAAGATAAGACACCATGCGACCATAGCAGACAGAGATGATGAGGGGGACAGATGTCAGGAACATATCAGACTCAATAGACAACATAACACACCCAATAAGTTAGGATGGGACCAAGACCACACCATGATAAGTAGAAAGACGATAATAAGTGCATCTACCAGAGTAGACTGAGCACAGAGAATTCGACACGTCACACATCAAGAGAAATGGCACAGTATAAGATTTCTAGACTACTATTGGACTCAGTCTGCATGTTAAAAATGGGGTGTAGCTTTACTGGCAAGCTGGTGGCGTTGCCTTATTACTGGAATCATCTTACGTTCATCTGTTTTTATCTCTGCGTTGAGTTTGGGAGTGCTGGTGGCCTGCTAGGGTGTCTTGCGATGGCGGTCCACCAAAACGCATAAGCATAATTTGACAATCTAATTATGTAGCAGGGTTTACTTTGCTAGACAATGTATACAAGAAAAAGAATGATGGGCCCCTGGACTGATATCAGTAGTGACCGTGCATTCTAGGCGGTCAAGTCCGACTTTTTCCTGATTTGTGCTTCCTCCCGAATTTGCCAGGGAGATGTGGCGGCACGAACACCGCCGGGGACAAGGATACAGTTAGTACGGTATCGGCTTGTGGGGGCCCGGCGCTGCGTGACTGGCGTTCACGCAGACAGAATCGAGGGGGTGTCGCCGATATGGAGAAACACAACGCACCGGATTAGGAAAAAGTGTTCGTTGAAGATAAGCACTCACAGGTAAACAGAGCTCGCGCAGAAGGTGACTCCGGGAGGACGTCAGAACGCGATAGGAGTGCGCCACCATAGGGATATCAGGCGTCGAGCTACGACGTGTATGTGCTTCCAGCACGACAGAATCGGAATCAGCTTCGGGGGAGACCCGCGGCCCCGACTGGCTCGTGGAAGCTGTCAGCTAGGTTAGATGCTAGCCGTGGGTACATGTATAGAATACTTAGTTATAACTGAGACGGCAATGTGAGTGCGGGTATACTAGAATCATGCAGTGTGATAATGAAGGTCACAAACTGTCAAGTCGGTGAGCGGCAGTACGAGCTCCATTCATTGCACACAGGGGCCTTCTTGAAACATCATCACATCTAATCTCTGGCAATAGTCAGCTAGGATCAGTCATTTTGATAGCACGTACATAGAGGACGGCCTGACTAATGCCTTAACACATCCGAGTAGAAAGACAAGCAAAATGGCAGCCCTCAAAATTAAGGATAGAAAAAAAAGACTAAAAAACAGCAATTAGGAAATAAATGAAATGAGACTTGAAAAAGTTATATATTTCCCTGTTTCGTTTGCAACAAAGGTAAATAAAAATGGACATATATTTCCGTTAAATAACTTTAAAGGATATCTGCCATCAGTTTGACTGATGGTAGATGTCCAGCAGTAGATGCCCATCTCTTTATGCACTAATTGGAATTGGCCTTTTGCTATGAAAATGACTTTTAAAAAATATGTAAATGAGCATTTTGATTTTATTTGAAACCTGGAAAAATTCTATATATTACAAACAAAAAATATTTTTTATTCAGTTTTTGTAAATGTAACCTCCCAAAAAAACTAAAAATGAAAACAACCCTTTAACATTTTGTTTATGTTTAATCCCCATGGGGCTTATTTACTAAGGGTCGCAGATCGCATTTCGGGATTTGGGCAGCTTTGACAGGTATTTAACAGGGGTTTACGCTGGGATTGTGTCGCGCACAATTGAATAGAGACGCAGCTGCGCTGATTTTCATGCGACAGGAGTCGGGGGGGAGGGGGTACCGTCCGGCTTATTCGGACTGAGAGGGGAATTTAACATTCAAATCGTGTCACAAGACCAAGCACATGCTCCAGGAAGAAGAAGGTGAACTCCGTCGGACCTGAGCGGGGAAGAGACACATGCAGAATATCGGGCGCACAATCTTAGTGAATTGCGGCAGATGTGCATGATCATCGGACAATGCACTTTCTGTTAACTCCAAGGAACGAGTAAGTACATCTCCCCCAATGTGTCAAGAAAAAATGCTGCAAAAATGTTAAGGTATTGCACAAAATGGCCCTTAGGGCAATAAGTAGGTAAATTCTCTAAAAATGCCCAGGTCATTAAAGCCCTTTTAGGCCTGGTCAGAAAGGAGTTAATATATATTTCTTAATGTATTCACATAAAAAGCCTGACAAGGGGTCAAAATGTAAGTTTTGGTGATTTTCATGAAAATGTGAAAAATTACTCCTAAAGTTATAAGCCTCAAAAAATCCTAAAAAAGAAAGGAAGGAGGTATCATGCCCCAACCTACAAGAAGCTATAACACAAATCAACACCAACTGTGTGTACAAAAAGGCAATAGCCTTCCAAACCGGTAAAGTCAGTACCTTCCAGAAACAATGGGAAACATGGTGGCACAGTCTGCATTTTCATGAATGATAGAATGGCTGAACTTTAGATCATAAGAACTTAGATGGAACTAAAATTAATGTTACACAAACTGTAAATGTTAAAATATTATTTTATGTAATGTTATTTTACAAATGGTTATGTAATTTCCCGTTGTACTGGCAGCAATGTATAATTGCACTAGCAAGATGATTGATGTTTCTATATGGCGGTTATGGACTGCTGATTGTATGATATGATTGTACGATGTGAAGAGGTAAATGTTCACCTCTGACAATACGAGTATTCGCATTCTCAAATGAAAACAAAAAAAAATCAACATAAAGCAGACATTTGGTAGGTGTAAGTTATTAAGATACCTTGGTAGCAGAGTTTAAGTTGTATATTTGCCTGAAAAGCATAAAAGTTTGACAATGGCAATTGTGAATCCACCAGTTTTCTGGCACTTCAATTTTTTCAGACACATTTTTTAGCGCAAGTTGTGGCACCACCCTGCGCCAAAAGTAATAAATGCCCCTCAAAATGTAGCAGCTACTTTTTCAACAGACATAAAGTACATCGGGGGACATGTATTATCCATTGTCTGGCGGACATGGCATGTAAAAAGCTGAATTTCAGGCATTTTTACCTGTTTTCTACTCCATGTCTGACCTGGAAAAAAAGTTGGTGCCCTCTGCCGGAGCAGTGCAGTTTGCACCGTTTTTGATGAATGTGGGCCAATATCACTAATTTAATCATTATTGCCGATTTGGCAAGCTCTGTGTAGCGCTGCGTAATCTGTGTGCGCTATATAAACAAAGGAATTATAATTTTTTTCGTTCAATAAACGTAAATGGAGATACGCTGAGAATTCGGAATCTATTTCAACAAACTAAACAAACTCTGTTTTCTGCTTTCATTCATTCATTTTTCACTGCTAGGACATATTGATGTGATTTGATCAGTATGCAACACTTTAACATTTGTGGTTATTTCAATAGTTTCAGTCTGGGTGTGAATGTGTTAGTAGCCCTTTCATGTACCCATTACCTTAAGCCAAGAACAATAGGATGAAGAACGTCAAAGACTTCCACTGCAGGTCCCGGTGTACCACCTACATTGCTGAATATCTATCTACAAGCACTTAGTCTTAGAGGATAAGTTAGAATGATGGATATACTTTAAAGAATTAGTAACTCTTTTAATTACCCTCTATTTACTATTGAGGCATAAAGGGTGATGACAAACTATATTCCCATGGGACTTGTCTTATGGCATCTTAAAGTTTAATGAAACTGACCAGGTGATGATGGAAAAAGCCTAGAACCATATTCAGAAAGGCAAAGGATTATACACAGGAAAGTTTTTCATGCATGAATCTACAATTTGTCAAAAATATTGCAAGTATTTGATTATCTGATTTTATTAAGTAAAAACCAAGAAAAAGCATAAAAGTATAAAAGTAAGGCATAAGGTTTAGTTCACAAGGTGGAAATTGGATTGTTTTTAAAATTATTTTTCATGTGGGTTTTGGTAGCCGTAAGGGATAAAGATGTCTACAATATTCTACCTAATTTCACTTAATTTTATAAAAGAACTGTATGTATCAATTAACCTTCCAATTTAGTACTCATTTAGAGTTTTTTTTCCTCTGGTGTTGCTATTTTACTCTAACATTACTTAGTATATTCTACTGTGCTGTCACATTTTTTTGTGCTGTGATACCACTGTGTCCATTATTCCCATACTCTGATATCAGTGTGTTTATTATCCCTGTACTGTGATATTACTGTGTATTATCCCTGTCACATTGGGGCACATTTACTAAGGGCCATGCGCCATTTTTATGTCGGACTTTGCACATTCTTTGTAGTGCAAACTGCTTGCACAGTTATTAAAGAAGTGTCCATGCCACACTTGTGTCGCACACAACCGTTTTATGTCGCGGCTGCACTACGCTACATGCGTAGCTTCACACAAATTTCTGCACTGAAGGTGCAATGCTCAGTCGGAACGTGCACCAGATTTAAAGGGGTATTCCCACGAAGACGAGTTTCTTATATGGACTCAGGATAACAAAATAACACAGTCTTTAATTCACTGTTTTTTAACAAAAATACAGCATTTTACAGATATAATTCCAACCTGTCTCTATCAGGTGTACACGATTTTGGTTGTAACTTCTGACTTTAGGGTCGGCAGACATCTTGCTCTTCTGGCTGACACTGCACTGAGCTTCTCTCTCCCTTAGGCTCCCATTCTTGCATTCCAGGTCGAGATCAGACAGAGACACAAACACTGACTTCCTCCAGCAAACAACATCATCATCCTGAGGAGAGTAAAACTATGAGCTACAGACAGATAAGATCTTTATTCAGGGGAGGGGGAGGGAGGTATAAAGCAGAACCGTGTGTGTTATTGGTGAGTTAGCAATTTGTTGAGTAGTTAGTTGTGTAATATCCATCTCATCATCTCATCATCTCTGATCTGTCTCATCTCTTGTTTTATGTCTCAGATACTAGTACAGTGTTCAGAAGCTAAATGAGAGTGTATATAAACATGTAACCTGATAACCTAACCACATTGTCACCACACAAAACTAGAGGAATCATGAAGTGTCTGATTAGCCCACACATTTCACACTGACCATCATTGAATTATAAGAGATAAAACAGCAATAAAACTGTAAAATTGTACAGTAAGGGGTTAAAAATGATCTTTATTGTGTACATATCACTAGGGGATTGAAATTTGAGATTCTTCTTTCATGGGCCAACCCCTTTAACATGCAAAGTCTGAATACAGAATTGTGACGCACACCCTATGTTAAAGGTGAACCAAAAAAAAAGTTGCTGCACTTTGTTGGAGCAGTGCAGGGGGTGCCAGATTCATGAAATAAGGGCACCGGAAATCCTGAATCTGGCGCACCCTGCATTATACACGATGCATTATCTATGTACTGGGAAAATAACTGTGTGTATTATCCATGTACTGTGACATCACAGTATGCATTATCTCTGTACTGTGACATCACAGTGCATATATGCCTGTACTGTGACATCACTGTGTTTATTATCCCTAGTATATTAGTATATTGTACTGTATGATGACATTTTTGTGTTTAATATTTTTGTACTGTAATATCATTGTGTGCATGGTGTATCATCCCAGTACTGTGACGTCACTGTGTGTATTGTCTCTGTACTGTGACATCAATGAGCTCCACTATAATGGAGCCACAAGGATGGATCTACACAGTCTTAGTGCATGGTCTGCCCCTTACACTGTAGTAACAAGTTATCATTGTACGGGTATAACCTTTAATTTTAACAGCTTTGATCACTTCTATACTGTATATTATCAATATAATTTAAGGACTGTGTAGTGCCATTGCCAACCCAAACAGCTAATACACCAGTTCCAATTGAATGTATGTAGCTGTTCATCAACATACAAGTAATTTAGTTCTTTCTTTTCAACACTGAATTAGGTTTGGCTGCATATGGCTACAAATATTCCAAAAAACTATGGTACAGGGCAACAGTATGTAAACCAAAATAAATACTTTACCTACTATGCTGAAGGAGAACTGTTTGTTAAGGGGTCTTACTTTTAATAAAGTTGAGTTTACTTCACAAGTAATTTCAATTTCAAGTCATTTCATTTATTTTATTTTTTTTATAATTGAGGAAGGTCACTGAAATTCCCTAGGTAAAAATCTGAAATAAGATATTGTATTTTATACACATAAATTAAGAGCCACTCATGATATACACTGGAATGGTTTTACCCAAGCTTATTTTTATAGTATATTCACCCTTGTTGTTATTTGTTTTTCTTAATATCACTAATTTCTTCATCCCTCTCTATGGAATTGCCAGGTTTTGTATGAAACAAAGTAATTAGAAGAATATACACACGCAAATAAGAAAACATAACAATTCCAGACACAATAAACAGAATATGAGACACAATAGGAAAACTTCAGAACATAAGACAATACCAGGCAGAATAGGAAAATACCAGACTCAATAAAACACTGCTAGACACATTAGGTTAATACCAGACACAATAAACAGAATATGAGACACAATAGGAAAATACCAGACACAATATAAGACACAATATGACAATACCAGACAGAGTAGGAAAATATCAGACACAACAGGATAATAGCAGACATAATAATGCACTACCAGATATAACGAGACATTACCAGTCACACATCAACAGATAATGGCACATTATAAGATTTTCTGATACTCTTTCGGCTCATTTTATAGAAATGTTTGAAGCTTTATGCAAAGTGTGGCTTTACCTTTTACTGCATCATCTTACGTTTCATCTGGAGTTATTTGGGTGCTGGTCCGCTCACAAAACCATAATAATACACTAATTCTGTAGAGGTCTACTTTGCAGCAACATATATCACAGACAAGACATATTGGGCCTCATTTACTAATTTACGTCAGGTTTCCCGAATTTTTCCGATTTGTGCTGAATTGCCCTGGGATTTGGGCGCACAAGATCGGATTGTGGCGCATCGGCGCTGGCTTTCACGCAACAGAAATCGGGGGGGGGAGCGTAGCCGGCAGGAAAAACCGTCGGAAGAATAGCACTCACATACACTGAGATCGGGTAAGTAAATCTGCCCCATTGGGTTACAATATAATAAAATAACTCTATATAGATGGCACCACTGTATCTACCTGTACTGTGACATCACTGTCTATTATCTCTGTACTGTGACATCACTGTGTATATTATCCCTGTACTGTGACATCACTGTGTGTATTATCCGTGTACTGTGACATCACTGTGTGTATTATCCGTGTACTGTGACATTACTGTGTGTATTATCCCTGTACTGTGACATAACTGTGTGTATTATCCCTGTACTGTGACATCACTGTGTATATTATCTCTGTACTGTGACATTACTATGTATTATCCCTGTACTGTGACATCACTGTGTGTATTATCCCTGTACTGTGACATCACTGTGTGTATTATCAATACGAGTCTCCCCGCAGCCCCATCCTTTGCAGCACAGCCGGAGTACGGTACACCTTATGTATAAGGAATAATTGCGATCTCCTACGTGCCACATTCAATGATAATAGGGAGGGCGACTCCAACACTTCCCCCCATTCCTCGTCTGTAAGGTTTCCCATCTGGACCTCCCATTTCCTCCGGGTATCAGCCATCTGATCTCCCAGCACCTTATCGAGAATCACTTTGTATACCAAGGATATCAGGCCCCGCATATTCTTCGCTTTTGATGACCTACATGAATACTGTCGTACTCCCGGGTTCCTTTCCCGCCACAAGTCGTGGAGCCCAATTTCCGTGCACCATCTCCCCAGGGATGTCATACCCCGTCTTTGCCCACCAGCGTCTGTGAACCTATCCATCTCACTGTCCATAACTTGATTAAAATCGCCCATTATGAGCAAAGGGACATCAGGTAATGCCGATAGACGCTCCAATAAATTTCGGAGCGGCCATTAACCTCAATAAGTCAGCTACAGTCTATTTTTGCCTATGGCCTTACTAAATGCTGTTAACACAGCTGAGTAGAAAGACAAGCAAAATGGCAGCCCTCAAAATTAAGGATAGAAAAAAAAGACTAAAAAACTGCAATTAGGAAATAAATGAAATGAGACTTGAAAAAGTTATGCTACAGTCTATTTTTGCCTATGGCCTTGCTAAATGCTGTTAACACATCCGAGTAGAAAGACAAGCAAAATGGCAGCCCTCAAAATTAAGGATAGAAAAAAAAGACTAAAAAACTGCAATTAGGAAATAAATGAAATGAGACTTGAAAAAGTTATATATTTCACTGTTTCGTTTGCAACAAAGGTAAATAAAAATGGACATATATTTCCGCTGTTTCGTTTGCAACAAAGGTAAATAAAAATGGACATATATTTCCGTTAAATAACTTTAAAGGATATCTGCCATCAGTTTGACTGATGGTAGATGTCCAGCAGTAGATGCCCATCTCTTTATGCACTAATTGGAATTGGCCTTTTGCTATGAAAATGACTTTTAAAAAATATGTAAATGAGACTGTTTCGTTTGCAACAAAGGTAAATAAAAATGGACATATATTTCCTTTAAATAGCTTTAAAGGATATCTGCCATCAGCGGTACATGGCCATCTCTTTATGCACTATTTGGAACTGGCCTTTTGCTATGAAAATGACTTTAAAAAAATATGTAAATGAGTTGTAGAAGCTTAAGGCTGACGTCGCCTAAGCAACTCTCGGCATAGCTGGGTTTTAATTTATGCACGCTCCTTCACTGTAATCCTATCTCCTGCTCCTGGATGAGGAGCCAGGCAGTGATGTTGGAGGGCCGGACTGTGGACAGAGGAGGTTGTGTGCTCTCTCCTTGCTCCCCGGCCGGGAACAGGAGGAAGGATTATAGTAGGTGGAGGGAGGGCGTGCATAAATTAAAACTTTGGGCTCATTTGTGTATTTTTTAAAAGTCATTTTCATAGCCAACATCTCCTTTCTTAAAACAGATCAAATAAGTGCATAAAGAAACAAGCATGCTGGACATCTACCAGCAGTCAATCTGAGGGTAGATGTCCTTAAGAAGCTAAAAAAAAGAAGATGAAAGGACAGTAAGGAATTCAGGAATCAGTTGTAAGATAAATAACTTCATGAAAAACCAGCACTAAAGTTTATGGAGGTTTATTTGCACCCAGTACTTATGCTATAGGAACTTAGTTAACATATTTTACTCATTGTAATTCACTTGCACAAAATAAAGACATAGCAAAATGCATTACATGAAAAGGGGTAAGAGCAATCACCTTTTTAAAACTCCATACAAGTAGGGGATGAAGACATTAGTGTACATGCAGGGATGTGGTGGGTGTCGTGTAATAATTTAGAAAACGTAATGATTTAACTTAAATGAATCTTGTCAGGTTTTTTTGTCTCCTCGTTTTTTAATATAAATAATTCACATCTTCTGGTTTTTTTGTCTCCTCGTTTTTTAATATAAATAATTCACATCTTCTCAGATGTTCTCACACTTACTTGCCATTCTCCCCCATCCTTTCCTGTCACAGATCCTCTGTGTCTTCCATAAAATATTTACAAGTCTAGAGGGCAATCCTTCTCCTGCACAGATCTCCAGCAGGAGGCAGTCATGGCTGAAAAGCCACAACATCCAGATACATTTCACAACAAATAGGAATAAATATACAAAGATTAAAAAAATCAGGACAATGTTCATTTTCCTTACATCCCTTTAGTTCGGTTCAGCACTTTACTTCTTATTTCGCAATTGTTTGTCCTTATGGAGCTTGGGAATTGCATGTATCTGTTAACAATCTTGGAATGCTACAAATTTACACAAAAATGTGGCTCTCTATAGGATGCTGTCGCTGTGTGGATAACCGTCACAATGGGGCATGCCATTCATTCCAGCGCCTGTATTCTTTGAGTTGTTGTTTTGGAACTGTCTATACAGTTTCTCTTTGACAACTTAAGGCCCCTGAAAATGAGGAGCTGCAAGGGAGGTTTTGGAGAGTTAAAGGAAACCTACCATTTCATTTCATTAGTTTTTCACTGCACCAGAGGTTGATGTAATCCCTGGGTTGTGCCTGAAGGCAGAATAATCAATTGCTTCACCATCCCCCAGCTGCTGTGTATGAGTGATCCAGCTGAGGTTGATTAGTCATGTCTTGACTAAGCTCCATGTGTAATGACAAGCTCAGTGTGTAATGTGTTTATGTACAGCAGCCATTCTGCACCCAGCTTTCCCAAAGTCCTGAATTTTATAATAGTTTTTTCAGCAAAACCACTCGGATCAGGGATTAAACAAGATATGTTTCTGCATCAGTGTAGCTACAGCATTCTCAAGGTATATTTGGTTCATAATTCACAAAGTGTTAGATTTACTTTAAAAGAAGAATGAGACAAAGGCCAAACAATTTGGAAGAAACAAGAGGGAAGGAGAGAAAATAAAGATGGCCCAGAGATGACCAGTTCATTCAAGATTTGCTGAAGCTGAAGCTTTTCTGAATTTTTCAAAAGATTTGGTTCTGGTCCAAATGACCCCCTCTAGTGTTTTCATGAAAATGTCCTATCCTGTTTCATTAAAATCCTTAAATCTTTTAATTTTTCTCTCGCACATCCACCATCCCTAAGATCTCGAATGAATTGCAACCTAGATAGATCCCATATTGAAAGATTTGTCTAAAACAAAGCAGAAAAAATTCCGATTAGCTTTGAGGCATGAAAAATGGCATATACATACTGAATCTATTTTTGTATACATGTAGAAAAGGGTGTGGCAGTCACAAATGTGGATTCAGGCTTTATTTCCTGCTGAGGAACAGATTACAGGACACCGGCATGGGCCTTTTCAAGACAACAGGTGCTTTCCCAAACTATTGACTCTTAAGCCAGTTCAATGGCTTGAGAAAGCCCCTGTTGGCGTGAAGTGATCCATCTCCTAGCCAAAATGTTGGCATCCTATAATCTGTTCTGTTAGCGCCATTTAAAGCCTGAATACACATTGGTGACTGCTGCACTGTCTCCTACATCTACACATTTGTATCTCAACTTATGCAGAGCACCGCCAGTCAGCACAGCCTGCCTACCAAATATCAAGTCTTATGTGACCCACTGGGAAATATGTCCTAAGGTTCCTTCTTGAGATTAGGTAGTGCCAGTGTTACTTCTGCTGTTTTGTTCCTACAAACCGAATCTATGAGACAATAAACCGATTTGCTCATCTAAAGTCATTCATCTTTATTTTCTTGGATAGACTCCATCTCGCTTTCCCAATATACTTGAATCGTATGGACAATTTTGAACAATGTGTTCTTAATAGAAAGAAAAGTCATCCAAAAGATTTGGTCATGTTACCCTTCGATCCCCCTTTTTAGTCTTTGGTAACACCCCCAATGTATTACGTGGTAGCTGATGGTTCCAGGTTTGGTTTCAGACACTGAAAAATGTCTATGGCCACCTTGACTATAGACATGCAAACAATAAGAAATTTTTGGTTCCTTATTGTTTGCATGTCTATATTACGTTACACTTGTGATGGCAACGGCCCAAAAATACACAACATTTTGGCACATCTTCTACACCAGACGTTACTGTGGGTAATTCTATTTTGACTCCCGATTTTCCAACACCTTGGTGATACATAAATATTATCAGCATATAACAACCTAGACATGCAGAACTCTCACATTACTCTTAAGGAAAACATTTACCATATTACTTCGAAGTTAATTGCAGGTTACAGTGGTTTATGGCAAGATGCCTTTTACCGCTGGCACCTCGTTGCCCCTCAGCATTTTTTTCTGTGAATTCTAGCATTGTTTACCCAGTTTGATGAAAGGCTTTGGTTTAGCCTCACCACTAGACAGATGCTAGTTGAAAGGAATCATTGGTAAAGGAAGTTATCTTTTTACAGAACTGGTCACCCGTTGCTCTGGGGGTGCAGACATTTTATCACACGGCATGTCTTACATTTGCTGATCCCATCACCCTCATAGAAGGCAGAAAACAGGAGCGCCCTGTAAACAGCTTTATTACAGTGAGTGTTTAAACCCCCGGTGGGACATTCATTAGAACCAGATGCAAGTTCTGGGAACGGCTGACACACTGACTGTAATAGTGCTGTTTGGAGAGAACTTCCCGCTCCTGTATAGATACATCATTATTTACAGCGCCCTAATGGTCGAGTCCCGTCTAGCATCCCGTACAAACACTTACAGTCACTCGCTGGGCTCGGATACACAGACAAAAACTATTATCACTACGGCATTGTGTACTTGTTGTGCTGATCGTTAGCATTTTATAAAATCGAAATATTAATAGTGTATTATTAAACAATATATAAAAATTTGTAATAAAATGTAATGTGTGCATGCATGCATGCTATCATCTATGCAATTTCTGGGATGGTTATTTTCATAGATGTAAATAAGGTGGGGGGTCAGGCATTGGCCACTAATGCATCCCCGTTCTTGTCATTATTGGTGGTCTCATTGGTCACGCCCTCAGTTATCATGTTCATGCTTGAAAACCCAATGTGAATGAAACAGTGATGTGCATTGTATGACCACTGTTCCGTTTACATTTATGGGGTTTCTTTTATTCCAATCTCAGTCAGTTCTAGAAATAACTATAACTATTCCATAGTTATACTTGGCTACTCCTATTGCTTTGATCATTGGTTGTCTCAGTGATTAGACCTTCAGTGATCAGACACATATCAGCTATTCACCCCATGGATGGTGGGGCGATTTACCGCCACTTGTATGCCTGAAAATAGGCCTCTATTTAGTCGCAATTCCCAGTACAGAGCCACTCTACGCTGTGTGCACTGCCTATAGCCCATGCCTGTTCGACTGCAGGCGATGTCCCATTTCTACACCCAGTCCAACCTAGTGTATAAGCACCCGGGGCACAGCATATTGCTGTGCTGTGCTCCCGCCTCCTGATAGATGCAGCTGGTGCTGGGGGAATGGGGCACTAACATACACTGGTGCTCTTAGTGCCAACCTATGATAAATATGCCCTCACATGGAGGGTAAGAATTAGTAAGTTGAAAACCACTTTACTTAAAAATTCTAAAAAAAATTCTAAAAAAGTCTTAAAAATATAAATGCTGATCCCATCCTGTAAACCACCAAAACCTTGGACCAGCCCTGATACAATGACCATAAATAGGACAATTAATATATTGAAATAAATGTTAATCACATATTTTAGATTGTTTTTAATAACTTGAATTAGTATTTGTATTGGTGTAACACACTGAACAATTGGGCATAATAATAATTTTGTAGACAAACTTTATTTTAGCTACAGCTATGGACATGCAATATATGTAGGAACAGTAATGAGAAGTGATCTTGGGAACGCAAATATGTTCATCAGTGTTATATGATGCATATAAGTTGCCATAATAAAAGTAATACTAATAGGCCATAATATGACAGATTATAGGATATTTACTATTCAACTATTTCCTTGCCTCTTGTGTCACATCTGGAAGTAAAATTCACATTAACAAATTCTTCCTCGTAGTCTCTGACCATAGGACTAATTTTTAATGCTTGCATGGCATTCTATATGAAGCATATAAAGCAATAAATGGCTTAGGAACCCACTGCACCCATTACCTATATATCAGTCTCTTATTTCATTTTAACAGTACAGTATATTGAAAGGCACAACTGATTAAAATTGCATTAGAGCACTTTTATAGTCATTAATCTTTTACAAGTATAAAGGAAAGTAATCACATTGAAAGTCATTGTACCTCTTGCTTGGGGAAAACAGGTGCTGTTACTGCACTGCAGAGACAGTCTGTTCTCAGTTATTTGTGAGCTGAAATTCTCTTCCACTCTTGAGAAAAGCAGCCCTACAGAGCCGCGTCCAGCCATCGGCACTGACTTGACGCGTGCATTTGACTCTGCCACTCAAAAAGTTGCATTTTAATTCCTTGTAACATGTAGACCTTTGGTACTACATGTGTAATTAACACTCCCAAATATAGCTACGTGGGTAGACAAATAGGGTTTAGAGTCAAAATAGCATGAGAAGCGACACATCAATGCCAAATGGAGGCTTGTAAAACAGTGAGCCTCAGGTAGTGAGGGGCTGGGAATGATAGACAAGCTGACAGCTATATGGACAGACTGAGTAGGTAGAAAATTCTAGTATCAAAGCTAATGCTTCTGCCTGTCCTTCTAATTATGTTTCTGAATTATGTAAAGCATCCCTTGGTTTATGACAGTCCCAAATCTTCCTCTTTCCATTGTCTTGAATCGAACACATGGGGATTTTGTGAATTTCCCAACTATGCATTGTTATAACAGGTCTGTATAGAGCAGAGAAGAGGGGGCTGAGGGTCTATAAAAACAGACAATAGAGAAGAGTTTCTGCCTTAAGAATGAGCTATACCAAAAACCGCTGTAGGGTTAAGTGTTGTAGCTGTGTGCTATTACATGGACACATATTACATAACTAGCATGACAGTAGAAAAACAACGGGTAAGGGAAATATCCGCTCTCTGCACGTCAGGTTAAGGTGTCGTGAGAAAGACTGGGTGTGGTACTTGGCTGGCCTCCGACTGTTCCTGTACTCAGATCTATGCCCCTTAAGTTATTTTATGCATAATTGTCTGGCATTCCATCTAATGTGCCAAGGCAAGTAACAGCACTGATTCTTCACATGGCAAAGGATATTCCGCCTGAAGTTCACATGCTATAACTCATCGAGAGAAAATACCTATCTGGAAAGAGGGTTATCCCGTAAAGAATTGTCTACATAGTTAAATCAAGCTAATAATTGTAAGAGGGTTTTGTTTTCAAATTTACTTGAAATGTTCATGTCCATTGATAGAATAGCACCTGCCTATCGTTGCTGCTTTGGGTATACAGGCAGTCCGCTACTTAAAGGGAACCTGTCACCAGGGATCTAATTTTCACTAAAGACAGGTTGCAGAAGCCCATTACGCCTGCAGTGCAAACATGCCTCTCTGCTCTTTATAAGCATTTGCATTACAATATAATTGTGTGTTATAAATTATCTTGCACCTTGACAAAATCCTGGGGTAGTCACAGGGGCTGGGCTTTGGTTTGGATGCATTTCAAAAAACAACATGTGACTTGTCTGTATTACTCACTCCTCAGATCTTAGCCCCCACCTTTGTGGTCCTGTAACTGTTTTAAAGGTATCTTCCCATGATATGCAAAATATATTTAAACAGTCTAGCTGTAAGGAGTTTGTAAGTAAGACATAGAAGTGTGTAATAAATCATATTACACAAGGCTTAGTGTTTAGAGCCATGTCAGCTATATAAATTGTAAAAGATTGTTATCTAGGGCTCAAAACAGCCCATATCAGTTGTTAGATGACTTTCGAATTAACTTTTATAATCAGAAATGGCTACCGGGATGAGAGAAGACACTAAGACACACTAGTCTATTAAAAAATGCAGACTAGCGCACAGCCGCATACATAAAACACAGAAAATCATCTGCATAGGGGGTGAAAAGGTGATTAAATACTGCAATGCTATAGATCAGCTTGAATATACCAAAACCTCCCTTTTAAGACATTCTTCCAAAATGTTGATGAACTATGCACTGTTTCTTCTAGAGGCCTTGTTCTCATATAATCAGAATGTTTATATTATCCCAGCTACAAAATGTACTGAGAACAGCTCCAAAGGCTTCTTGCTAACCAAAACAAGATAAGGAGAAGAAAACAGGCTGAAGGATAACTATCTCTAAGAGTCAAGGAGAACCAGGCAAACAAGCAAACAGATTACACAAGATGGCTGAATCATGACATGAATAGACATTTAACAATATAGCTTCTGAGTGGACAACATAACCCCCGGCTAAGACAAGATGGCGTCTGTGATTGGACAAAATGGCATCTGTAGAGAAATGTATCTCTCCCAAAATAAATATTATCATTATTATTATTATTCCTCAGCTATGAGGAAGAGGTTTCATACACATATGTGATGTGTAATGCCAACATTGTTGCCATCTACCTCCACCTTCATTGTATGTTGAGATTGTATGTGTAGATGGTTAAATTGAGTCTACCACCAAGCATTGTAATCTGCTGGTGGCATGTTGAAGAGAAAGGCACTACGATTTCCAAACCAACTTAATTATATCTAACCATGAAGCCATCATTATTATTTGATTATATATTCCTGTGTTGGGCGCCATAGCCATCTATGGGGATGTTCCCACAGAGAAGTGTCAAAGGGGCCTTAATAACTTCCCTCTTCTCCAGTGTCACCCTATATGCATCTCATAATATAAATCTACTTATCTGATAGAGACAGGACTGGTTGTGGCAAGAATTGCATTGCTTCCAGTACGGAGGACATGTTGGTGCACCAACTACCTTATTAGTATATGGATTAAAATGGGAGTTTCTAGCATAATGGATAGAAATAATAAAGTTAGAAATCACAACATGGTAGACTCCCTTTTATATTTATCTTTTATTTTCCCATCATAGATAGTATTAGCTTAATAGAATAATGGTGTGTCAGTGAAAAGGAGATATCAAAACAGTAAAGAGATCAAGCTTAGGGGTTGTCTATAATTGACAGTAAGCACACATGAACGACTGTCAGGAATAGGGATTGAGAAACACTATCATTAGAATCAGTGATCAAGCTAGTCAAATCATTCATAATATTATGTTATAATCTATCAATGTGTTATCAATGTCTATAATGGAAATCCTATTAAAAGTCCTTATATTTGTAAACCAACATAAAATGTGTCACTGTCCAAACTCATTTATGAAGTCTTCACTGTGACACTGATGTTGCCATATATGTTAATCTCTTTGTGGCCCTAAGGATTTTTCTGGCAGTCCTACTATAGTACAATATAGGTTGCAAAACTTTCTTAATAGCAGCAACACAATTGAGTACACAGCTTCTGTGTATGTTGTTTTCCTTATGATACTATCTACAATAACTGCTGCCAACATCATCTTGGAGAAGTTACAAAATTCCAGTCTGTACTCATCTGAATTTTACCCCATGATCCAACACCTTTCAATTAGTTTTTCGTTCACCTTGGCCAATGATTCTGTTCCCTGGCACAAGTATTTACTCAAATATCTACAGTCATGGCCATAAGTTTTGAGAATGACACAAATATTATATTTTCACATGATCTGTTGCCCTCTGGATTTTATGTGTGTTTGTCAGATGTTTTCATCACATACAGAAATACAAGTGCAATCATATTATGAGTAACAAAAGCTTTTATTGTCAGTGAGAAGGAGTTACTGCAGCAAGTCAATATTTGCATTGTTGACCCTTCTTCTTCAGGACCTCTGCAATTCTCCCTGGCAGCTCTCACTCAACTTCTGGGCCAAATCCTGACTGATAGCCGTCCATTCTTGCACAATCAATGCTTGCATTTTGTCACAATTTGTTGGTTTTTGTTTGTCCGTCTCTTGATGATTGACCACAAGTTCTCAATGGGATTTAGATCTGGGGAGTTTCCAGGCCATGGATCCAAAATCTCTATGTTTTGTTCCCTGAACCATTTAGTTATCACCTTTGCTTTATGGCAAGGTTTTCCATCATGCTGGAAAAGGCATTGTTGATCACCAAACTGCTCTTGGACGGTTGGGAGAAGTTGCTCTTGGAGGACATTCTTTACCCCAGTCCTCAGCAGTCCACTCCCTGTACCTTTTGCAGAATATCAGTCTGTCCCTGATGTATTTTCTGGAGAGAAGTGGCTTATTTGCTGCCCTCCTTGACACCAGGCCTTGCTCCAAGAGTCTCCGCAGTCTCACAGTGCGTGCAGATACACTCACACCTGCCTGCTGCCATTCCTGAGCAAGCTCTGCACTGCTGGTAGCCCGATCCCGAAGCTGAAACACTTTTAATAGACAGTCCTGGCACTTGCTGGTCCTTCTTGGGCGCCCTGGAGCCTTTTGGGCAACAATGGAACCTCTCTCCTTAAATTCCTTGATGATGCGATAGATTGGTGACTGAGGTGCAATCTTTCTAGCTGTGATACTCTTCCCTGTTAGGCCAGTTTTGTGCAGTGCAATGATGACTGCACATGTTTCTTTAGAGATAACCATGGTTAACCGAAGAGAAACAATGATGACAAGTACTGGCCTCCTTTTAAAGTGTCCAGTGGTATGATTCTTACTTAATCATGACAGATTGATCTCCAGCCATGTCCTCATCAGTACCCACACCTGTGTTACTGGAGCAATCACTGAAACGGTGTTAGCTGCTCCTTTTAAGGCAGCCCTTCAATGAAGTTGAAATGTGTTTTGGGGGAAAAAGTTCATTTTCTAGGCATATATTGACTTTGCAATTAATTGCTGTTAAGCTGATCACTCTTTATAACATTCTGGAGTATATGTAAATTGCCATTATAAAACCTGATGCATTAACATATGTATCATTCTCAAAATTTTTGGCCATGAGTGTATAATCCTGGACTAAGAAAAAAGGCTTGTTGGTTCCATTTCAAGCTGAACTCTGAGGACATGGCAGAGTCAACCTAAGGAGACTGCAAGGCAGCAGAAGTCTTCAAGGATACTGATAACCCTGTGTTGAACCCAACAGCTATCAAATGCTCAAAAAAAAGATTGAAAATGGTTTGCCATTTAATAGGAATCTATGTCACTTTGTTACAACATGACATTGAATTGTTCTGATTGAGACACATTCATTTAGTTGTAATAAAACTAGGATATATGAGTTAATTTGGCTGGTTGAGGAACTATAGGGAGCTACATATGGATTTAGTCAGAAACCATGTCATATAAGTATCACAGATCAATGTTAACAACTATGCATCTGTGCACATTATACATCAGCACCGCTCTGTGGGATGTTACAGTCACTGGTGGAGTTTAAAATCTTCTTACAGGAAGGGATTGTGGTGAGTATCTATGTGTTAAAAATGTAATTAAATTGTATAAAGTTTGATACTTCAAATACAATTCTAATCCTGAGTGACACTTATTGTACTTTTTATGTGTCACACAAGAATCCACCAACACAGAGACTGAATGTAACAGTCTGTGATGGAAACAGGGAGAGGTCACCTATCATTAGTTTAGATTCTTCCTTTGTTTAGTATCAGACGTACGTAAGACTACAGTCACACGGCCATCTTAGGGTCGTATATTCAGCCGCATGCCACACGGTACCACTATCTCCTATGGAGATGGCTGGGCAAGCACACGTCCGGCTATGGCCGGGCGAGCTCACGTTGGGCTATGGTTGTGTGAATATAGTTATAACACCACTAATAATCAACTTATTATGATAGCGTGCATCCACGCTATAACTCACAGCTACGGCTACTTACAAAGACAGTGGCGCGCACCTAATGCACCTGCATTAACAGTATATCTTAAGATCCTACCCACTCCCTGGAGGATCCACTATGTTGTGATAGTGGATAAGAAGTGTCCCACACGTGTTTTGCCGGGATTGCCAGGATGCTTCTAGGGGTGACTCCTGCTGCAGAAAACGTTCCCCAAACCATGACACTTCCTCCACCACCTTTCACTTACTACTTTACACTCTTTGTGTTCAGTCATTTCCCAGTTTGTCGATGAATATAATGATTGCCATCAGACCCAAATAAATTAAACTTGCTTTCATCACTGGTCACTGCAGAGTGGGCTTTTAGTATAAATGCTCTTAAACATTGTGGCAGTGATGAAATGATTATGCATGGAGATTCTCCGCATTATCTTTTGTCCTCTCTTTCATTTGTCTTTGGGGGGCAACCAGCCTTTTTCGGGGACTTGAATGAGCTTGTGATGTTCTAAAGATACAATATCTGGAACAACCAACTTCCCTTGCTATGGCTGATAATGTCACACCTTTGGCCTTCATCTGGACATCCTGCTACTGGAGTGTTTTGGTCACTTTGGAGCAGCACAACATTTTTCCAGTCAGTGAAAACTGGAAAGTTAGGCTGACAGTTATTTAGGGTGTCAGATAATTAGGGAATTAGCACCAGGTACGTATTAACACCAATACCTTGCAAGCATCTGAAAGTGTTCTCTAATTTCGGTCAGTTTTTTAATTATCTCATGTACATTTATATTCCGTATACGGTATATACAATTTATTAAATAAGCTTAAAATTATTTTTTGGCGAGCCAGATTATAGAATAGTGTGTATGACCAACAAAATATCAATGTTTCAATATTCAACTACAAGTGTATATAATAGTAAAAAGGCATCATTTAACATTAAGATTCACAGGTGAGTCTATAAAAATGAAATATACTGTATAACATTCATAAACGAGAGTGGATAAATTGGTATAGTAAATTAATTGATGAGCAAAGGTATAGAATTAGATTGATAAATTTGAATAAAACATGGGTAAACTCATTGGTAAATACATGGGACATATTGTACAAAAAACATACATACATATTGTATAGTAGTCAAAAACCCAATAATAAAAGCAATTTTAAATGATGATTAATTGAAGCTGTGGGGATCATGGGGTACAAATAAAATAATACTTTACAGCGCAATAACGGGGTGACATGATATAAAAGGAACAAGGGGTCTCCTCACAAGTTGAACAAGGGGTCTGCTCACAAGTTGAATAATCAAGGGAGATATTCTCTAGGTACAGAAGAAGTTAATAATTAGTATTCTTATCAGTCTGAAGAGGACTAACCTCAGAAGGCTTTTAGATATACTGCTCACTACAGGGGAAAGAAGCTGAAAAAAGGCACATAGAAGCTGCTTTTACTAAGTGTATTATTATCACCTGCTCTGTTCATTTAGGAAACAAACACAAGCCTCTTCTTTGGAATTTCTATGCTAATAATGTAATGTGTTTCTGTTTAGCATCAAGGGGCTTTCCAACATTACTTTAAGTGTTTAGTTCTTTTATTAATAATATAAAGTACAACAGGATCCCCATGCAGGAGGCATCAAATACAAATAATAGTATGAGTGTTAGAGTGGTGCCTGAATGGGAAGTGAAGAAAGCCATTAGGTGGACATTCATGAAAAAAAATAGGAGAAAACACATAATAATGGGGCTTAATTATTTACCCTGTCCTGTCACGAACCATCGGCACGTTCTCCACAAGGATTCGGGTTCTGCCGGGATTCACTAAGGTCCGTGCGCCCGATGTCCACCAGGTGTCGCTGCTGCGCCGAGGTCCGCCGGAGTTCACCATCTTCTCCTCGGTGCATGTAAGTGCTGATCTTGAGACACAAATTATTTTTTAAAGTCCGCATTTTTTCCGAATCCATCGGGTTGTCCGACGGCCACGCCCCCAATTTCTGTTGGGCGTGGCCAACAAAATCCAATCACGTGCGCCAAAATTCCCAGTGGAATTCAGCGCAAATCGGCAGGAAACCCGACGAAAGTGCACGATTCGGACCCTTAGTAAATGAGCCCCAATATGTCAATATGCAAGGAAGGTTGAGTACCACCTGGGCAAACAGTCCGCAAGGGAAGGAAGGGGGAAGACAACTCTCCAGGACAAAGATAAAAGAAGCAGAACCCAGAAATGCACAGGTAGTAGAATCCTAAAGTACCAAATAGAGGGGGGGTCACAGCCTCTGAACAACTGATGAACTTGGTAATTGAATATGATCAGGGGAAACCATCAGAGATACAGCCAGGAAAAATTTGGAGTTTCATATATCGCATCATGGATGAATGAGATGTTTTATGCAGGTTTTCTTGTCTTGATACATAAACATGGCATTAAAGTATCATTGTGGCATGTTGAGAAGCTAAGAAGATCCAGGCTGTATTCAGTATTAGGGATAAAGTGCTATTTTAAAAGTATTTATTGGAGTTTTATTGCCTGTTATAACTAAAATAAAATGAGGAGACTAATGACTTTAGAGGTTTGGAAGCAATGAACAATGAATATAAAAGTGGCAGCATTAATACTTATCACCACCCGGCTAATTCAACAATCTGCTGCAATCTGGTAAAAGCACAATTCCACCTAAACATTAACCGGGAATAAAAGTCCTTGAAGTGTCCTCTGCAGAGGTGTCATTTAAAGCACCTGTATCCCAGCACTAAATTTGTACCAGACCCCCCAAACTATAAAGTATGTTTACTGGTCTTCCCATATGGGGAGAGGCACCTTCTGGGCTCTCTAAATCTCTAGGGCCCAGTTGCTATAGCTCCTTCAGGTTATGCCCCTGGTTCTCTGCATCTCACTTTTTTGTCAATTAAATCTGATTTGTAACCAATATTGCTGCAAATTTACTGCTAATTTGTAATATTCAGTCTAGGATCTCAAGCACACGACAGTTATGGGGGCTGTGAGCTTGCCACAAAATTTAGGTCCACAGTGCAGGGAGCACCCTGTGTCTTACCCCACAGTAATATGTAAATTAACTGCAGGGGCTATTAGGGCGTGTACTAGCCTGGCCGGGCATCAGGAGCTAATTTTACTAAAGTGCATAGTAAGTACATTGCAGATTATGGCAGAGGCTGGGAGGAGTAATCTACCATCAGATCTACTTCTGATAGTGGAATCCTCATGGTAGGTTTTCTTTAAACCTCTAACACCAGGCTTCTTCCCCTAATGACATTCCAAGACAGGGACATTCTCCTTGTTTCAGAACCAGTCCAACCAATTTCCATGTCAAGGAAAGGTACATTTGCCACCCTTATCCCACCACTAATACAACAATGTGCTGAGCTGCCTAAGGCTAAGTTCACGTCTCATTGTAAAGAAGATGCTTACACAGTGGGATACATCCTCCAATTGCAACCCTCCCCACTGGAAACAGACAGAGGAATGAATATCGGCATTACCTACCAATGTTCAGGGAGTTTCCAGGCTGTTTCCAGGCTGACAGAGAGTACACTCAGCAGAGGACGGGGATAGATGCAATACAGTTGAATACATCTCCCATTGGCCATTGTGGCCTCCATATGTCCTATGGTCTACATATTTCGCTCAGAGATGTGAATGTATTTTTATTCCTGAAGCAAGGACTGTGGACTGAATCCTGTATCCACAGCTTTCTGAGACAAGTCAATGATTTAGTTATTTTGTCATTTTCATGTTTCACTTCTTCACATCCCATAATCTCATAACAATCTCTCAGGCCTGGTGATAAACATGAGATTGCCGAAGCCACACATTGATCACTAGAACATAGGATTGAAACCCCCTTTCCAATAGGGCTTAAAAGAGAAAAGAGTGTGCATGTATGTGCTATGCCATTATATTCAGTATCTATGGGACTTATAGAAGTAGTTATTCTTTGCTGTAGCCCAAAAATTCTAGTCCTGAAAGAAGAACCACACTTTAATCATGCAGTATTTTAATTTTAATTAACCAGTGCGATAAGGATAAATTTTCATAATTTCACATAATTTGTGCCTAAAACACACGTACTGCCAAAGTTTGCTTGAGTTTTCCTATCTTGTACCTGTCTTGGAGAGACTCTCATCTTTCATAGCAAGTGATCAACACCATGCTGTGACCTCACTGGCATAGATGATGGTATCCAAGACCATATGCATAAAGAAGGGGTTAAAAAAAGTTGCAAACTTTGGTTGTGCAGAAGGAGGTGCAGAAAACTCCTAAAACAGTCCCAAAACAGGCAAACTAATTCTGCCAAAAGCTAAATGTCCCCCTTTCAAAACTTCATGGTTCCCAATTTTTGTTATAAAACACAAATGAAGCTTGCAGATAACCCCTTTAAATGTCGAGATTGAAGTATTTTAGTTATTACAGGTTGATATTAAATTATCTGTTGGTTAAGATGAAGCAATCACATAATATTCAGTTGATACTTCATCTGAAACTGCTAAATCGAGTTCAGCAATGTTGGCACTTGTGGAAAGTCAGCCCCAGAACAGACAACTTGTAAAATCTTGCTTGTGTAAAATGACAGTTTTGAGGTTGCCGTGGAAAAGCTGATATAGGAACACCCATTGTAAGGGTGTGGAAGGGATGAGTGAGAAAAAAAATCTTGAGACAAGATAAGTATATGTACTGCTGTCTGAGCCTCTGACAGCAACTCTGAGCCCAGAATTTATGATGGGTTGGAGAAAATGGCACCTGGGGCAAGTTAGGCAACTAATTAAGGTTAAATTTTAAAAATAAATCATATCAAATGTTTTTTATTTCCAGACTTGTTAGAGAAGGGAAGACGGCCAAAAAATGTCACAGACTTCAAATAAACTGAGATGATTATTACTGGTAGAGATAGCAAAAGGTGTGGATTTCTGTCTGATAAAGGAATGTGTAAATGATAAAAGCACAGAATAGAGATGAGCAAGATAATAGAAATGAGTTTGAGTGAAATTCTAAAAACACGGATTGCCCTGAATTTCATGAATTTTAGCATTTACACTCCTTCCCAATCACTAAAGTCCAGAAAAAGCTTGTGGCTTTTGGCATGAGGAACTGCTACAGTTGACTTTGGGTGGGGACCTTTAAGGGTTAAGCGGGTGACCACCTGGACTCATCCTGCTGAGACCAAAGCAGGAGATTCTGGCCCTGTCATGTCCAGAACACTAAATTGGGTGAAGGGGACCTGTTACCACTGCCCATGACCTGAACTGCTTTCGGAAGAAATGTAAATTTTCCCGATTCAGAGAGATTTCAGCATGATGAATTTCAATTAAATTGTCCCCAGCTCCCAATAACTTCCCCCCCTGTCCAAATTTTCAGCACTCTTCCCTGCCTTGGAGATCTGACTTTCTGTAGTCTATAAAAGTTTGGTTCATTTCTGCAGAGCCATTGCTAATAATTATGGAATGATTTTTCATTAAGAGCATCAAGATTGTATATAAATAAATGATATATGGTTTTATGTAGACCTTTAGATTCTATTGTATCTGGTTCCAACTTCTGATGAGTTCAACTATATTATTCCTATTCTGTGGCATTGAAATTCATACCTGCTTTTGACCATTGGCCCCTTACTCCAACTCACGTCAGATATCAAAATCAGAGAATACCTCTCCTACAAATCTGGGGCACTTACCTGTAAGCTAAATGTATCTTCACTTGTGGGAGAGAACCCGGAAGCCAAGAATCTTTGCCTACTATTAATGGTCTTAATCAGGTAAATGTCCTACACAAGTTTGTTCATATACATTGCACATTTTGCATTAGAGAATCTGCGGTGTAATTCACACAAACATATGCCCAGCACACGTCAGGCGCTGGAGAGGAGGGGACGTGAAAGCTGCTCACCCCTCCCCTCTTCATAGAAAGCATGCTCTATCGTTTTATCGTTTTTGTGGCCACAGCACAGTATGGTGAGCATTCGCTGCCCGGACGTCTATGGGGGACGTGCATCTGGTCGGCCGGATATACATCCCCCTTACTGTTGTGCAGGGAATTTATCCAAATTATATTCCCACGCTGCAGATTTACCCTTTATAATTCAGAGGTTGCTCTCCGCCCCTTTGGCAACATAAAAACACACCAGCTGGTTTCTGATGCAAAATTAGTGCTACGTAATTTCCATAGCAGCTATTCCTCTACATGTACAAATAGTCTAACTGTGTGCAGTTTATTTTTTTACCTTTTGAGCAAAAGAAATTATTGTAAGTTCAAGTAGCCTTATTGAGTTGTCAATGTTATGTTCAAGGAGCCCCATTGAGTCCTCTTTACCTCCAGTATTCATAGTACCATTTCCAAATACAACACATTCATCTGTACAATCCATTAAACCATTCCTATTAAACCAGGTCCTATTCTTGGCACAAGTGTTGCAATTTGTTATGCGCAATTTCCATGCATATTTTTCTAATTGACGTTTCTCTTTCGTGCGGATTATACACTTAATCCTTTCTGACTCCACCCAGAAGAGCTCTTATTATGTTCATTCAATTCGCTTCCATCTTAAACCCCATAGACATTAATAATGATTAATTATCAACATTGAGGTCTGGAGCCAATCATAACAACTGCATCATAACTGAGCACTGACATGTAAATAATTATATACTCCTCTCCTTGTGCAGGGCTTCTGTGCCTCACTTATTAATTGTTTTACAGTATACGACTTACATTGTTTGTGATTTCTCTTCCTTGTTTGTGACACATGGTTTGTATTTTATGTGCTTATTGCCTATAGAACCTGCCAGGTGGAGCTGTCAGTAGTGGAAACAATGCCCATTGTTTACACTAGTCCAGTGGGTTCCATAAAGTGTTTCTCTAGGAGTTAAAAAAATAAAATAAACAAATAGAATAAAACTATACTCATAAAATCCAGAGGCCCACATTAGTCTTTGTTTGCTTACCCACTGTCATGTATTCTATACTGGCTGAGAGGTAGGTTAGTGTTTTGGTTATTCGTCTCTGAGACAATTCATTAAACAACTTTAATGTTTACTTGAGACTGCTATGCACTGCCTGGTATTTGGTTACCTTCTGCTTGTTACTCTGCCTGACTTTTTTAATCATCTGCCTCTGCCCCCTGTATGCTGAACTACATTTTTTACAGCAGTGTCATCTGGTTGTGTCCTTGGTTTGTACTTTGACTATTCTCTGGTTTGCGATTTTGTAGTAACACAATCCTCTGATTATTATTAGTGTTGCTTAGTATGGTTGTCTATCCCCTTTTCCCTTCCTTTGTGTTCTTAAGAGTTGGGAACATCGCCCAGTTGGGGACCAACAGCTAAGGCGGTTATCAAGTAGGAACCTGATGTCCACCCTTATGACGTGCTTATGACTTCAGTATGTCACGTGTGCTCCTGCGACCCATGTCTTATGTCACAGGTGCACCCGTGTGCCTCTGGAGCCTGGCTGCAGCATCAATCATCTTCCCTCGCTCCAGTGGCGGTCCTTATGCTCCAGTGCACACTCCCCCCTCGTAGGGCGCGCTGGACGGCTCTGTAAGATTTAAAGGGCCAATTATTGGCGCTGACCAGTCACTGCCCTAATAAATAGCTGGCTTCTTCCTGCATCCGGTGTCGAATCTTTGTGTCTCATGCCTCAGAGAAAGACTAACCCTGCATTTATAGTGATTTTCTGTTGTGACCTCGATTCCTGTTCTTGACTTCAATTCTCTGCCGCCTGTCCTCGCTTTCTGCCTTGTCCTCGACTCCGATCCTGTGCCACCTGTCCTGACCTTCTACCTGACCATGACTCCATCTCTGTCTGCCAATTTTGTACTTTGCCTTGACCACCATGGTGAGAAAAGTTGACCTGAGGAGGGACCTGGTGGTACCACGCCACAGCAAGTCCCACTCCCTTTGTGGCGGGCTCTAGTTATTCCCGGGTGCCCCTTGGACTCTGCTTCCAGGTGTCGATTTACGTCATCGCTCGCAGTGGCTCCACTACCTCTGACCCTGACACAGTAGCTGACCATTTGCTTCAGTGGTGATGCTAGCACTTGATAATGGTAATGGTAAAGTGCCTTCATTTTAATCCCAGACAGCCCACATTAAAGAAACCCTGCCACCTATCCAAATATTAGTAGATATTAAAGGGTTTGTCCGAGACTTATTAAAAAACAAAAGGTTGCCGTGAGGGGGCTGCTTAAAAAAATAAAGATGTACTTACCTTCCAGCGCCCTCTGAGTATTGCACGAGGCTGTCACTCAGGTCCGTGTGCCATGTAAACAAACATGGCCGCGGGAGCAGTGCTGGCCAGCCACGCCCACCCGTCCCTGTTCACAGCAGTGTATATGCGGGACGGATGGTTGTCGGGTCCAGAGCGACACAGACCAGAGCAACAGCAGCTTGGGACACTCGGAGGGCACCGGAAGATAAGTACATCTTTATTCTTTAAAGCAGCCCCCCCTGCTGAATATGTTTTTTTTTAATATGTCTCGGACAACCCCTTTAATATTGTATTCTTCATAAAATAACAATTATGTATTATATTGTATTGAGCTGTTCCTTTGTTATTTCTCCTGAATGAATAAATATTTTTGTGTTACTAGTTATGGGTGTGTCCATACAATGTCTGGCACTATTTAGATAGGATCGGGCGCCACAGGGACCCACCTCGAACTGGTTACTCCCAGTTGACAATTTCCAGGAGGAATAAAAGGAACAAAGAAATAAAGCAGATTCAGAATTTTATATCATGGATTCAGAATTGTATATTATTGGGCATGTAAGAATTTACTAAAACAGAAACGTGAGGAGAGATTACACTCTCTCTTTAAAGGGGTTTTCCTACGAAGGAAAGTTGGGCCTGTCCACATAGGGTATTTTTAAGAATAAATGGCAGAAATGTTAAAAAATTGTTGTGGGATATTATGAATAATGTCTGTGGGGACATGGAAAATTCAAGAAAAGGGTCTCTGATGACCTCTTTAATTTCCAACTTTTATACTTTTAGTTTTATTCTTCTAATAATTACCCTATTTCTGCCTGTATATTTAACATAAATAACAATGTAATGTTATTGCAATATATGTAAGATGGACAATTTTTGCAGGTACTAAGTGAATAACAAAAAAAATACTAAAAATTTTAAAATCTTTCTTTTTTTTAACTTTTTCCAACAAGAATTACAGATTGACACTCAAAAAATTGACATTCTTTGACTCTGTAGATCAAGGGGTTGGTGCTAAGGCAATATCTTTGGTTTATTACACGGGTTTTCAGAATTCATTCATGAAGTTACATTAAATACTATCACATAGACGTCATCCGAGCTGACTGAAATAGCAGGATTGCAGTGCTTAATATGGGATTAATAGAAAGTCAAGGGATAACACCACAACAATTCGAGTACCGCTTTATCTGACGCTGTGTCTACATTGATCACAATTAAAGAGACAAATAAAACCCTCATTAAGCTGAAACGCCTTTCAAAACTGATGGCAAAATAACCGGTTATAAGGCTGGTGGGAGACCTTTAGGCGCCTTCTCGCAGGAAAGTTGACTGTAGAGTATTTGCCGACTATGTCTGATCTAATGTGGCTGTCACTTTATGTCCCATGGGTATGTCCCATTTCAATTATAAACCATTGCATGTTATATCCATGAATTTATATCAAAATATATTATTAGTGTATTTTATTGGCAAAACTTATTGGTTAGCTTTCTATTGTACTATAATAATATACAATGCATTCGGAATGTCTTCAGATTCCCTGTCTCGGATGATATCAAGTCCTGCACTCCATCATTCTGGCTTCACAAATTTGCAAAATAAAGGTTTGCTAATTTTTCAGTAAATAATGCTATCACATACTTGAGCAATATTGACTTTAGACATTTCTCTTCAGAGAAATTTTCCCATGTGCTACAGTTCACCCGACTGGAGGGAGCAGGAGACTTATAAAGGATATCAGGGTAGAGAAACCTATAGCACAACAATGGGATCGAGAGCCAATGTTATGTTTTGTATCTGACTATTGAACAATGTAGTCTGATATCATCCAATGAGGTGCCAAGAATACAACCCAATGCCCCAATTTTTGCTGGTACAGTAGAATAAACTGAAATACAAAAAAAAAATGGGCTTATGTGAACTCCATCTCCAGACATTTTCTTTAACTATTCTGATTTTGGCCAGATAAATCTCATGGAAGAGGTCATGGAATACATAAAAATACCATTCTGGAGGCCAAAATTTAGAGCGATTATATTCTATTGACCAGAATTAAGAAGAGGAATCATACTGTCAACTAGAGGGGAGAGGTAGGGGCATTGCTAGGGTAGTTAAAGATCTGGGGCACAGGCCACAATGCATGTGTATCGTACTTACAGTAATGCCGACTCCTGTACATAACCTCCTCACATTGGTTGTGCCAATAACAACTTTACAGTATATACAGCTACAGAAACACTAGAGAAATCCCTACTTATTACATCTAGTGCCTGCAGGTGTTCTCCATCCCTGACAGTGTTATCTTGCTACTGCCCCTAACACTCTCCTCAAATACTGTTAGGCTGCATTCACACGTTTGCCTTGCATTTAAACAATAACAAAAACAGTGTGTTTCACTGGAAACACATATGCAATCAAACCGAGGCCTGTCCTAGTGCTAATGTCCTCACACAACTCCCCAGTAATGTCTTCCTATATCCCACCAGGAAATGTCCTCACACAGCCCCCAGTAATGTCCTCACACAGCCCCCAGTATTGTCCCCCACACATCCCCCAGTAATGTCCTCACACAGTTCCCCCGTAATGTCCACACACAGCTCCCCAGTAATGTCCCCCACACATCCCACAGTAATGTCCCACACACAACACCCCAATAATGTCCCCCACACAGCTCCCCAGTAATGTCCCCCACACAGCCACCCAGTAATGTCCCCCACACAGCCACCCAGTAATGTCCCCCACAGATCTCCCAAGTAATGTCCCCCACACATCCCCCCAGTAATGTGCCTACACATCCCCAACAGTAATATGCCTACACATCTCCTCAGTAATGTCCCCCACACATCTACCCAGTAATGTCCCCCACACAGCTCCCCAGTAATGTCCCACACACAGCCCCCCAGTAACGTCCACACACAGTTGCTTCCCCATGTTTTACCCCTTCTATTAGTCCCTCTTATGTTTCCCCTTCCCCTCACTGGCTTTGCTCTGTGCACAGGCTTCCTGTGCAGGTCATGGGACACATGACATCATCACAGGTCCTGCAGCCTCCAGGTAGCAATATTCTCCCAAGGCTACAAGACCTGTGGAAATAGAAGTGTGCCTAGTGCACACTTTCTCCTCACCTTCTGTGTCTTCAGGACACAGATCGTTATGAGAGTAGGGAGCAATGCCCGGGCAGCAGGACCAGAGCCCCGCATCTTTTGACCTAGCGACGCCCCTGGGGAGAGGACCAAGAGTGATGGGCTTTCCTGAACTAGAAAATGGATAGGTCACCAGGATGGCTAATAAAGAAATTGGTCATCTATGGTCATTTGGTGTATACCAGGATGACTTATATATAGTAGCATGACTGGTTTATTAGTATTCATTTCTACCTATTTCTGTGTTATATTTGTATTTGAGGACATAAGAACAAGATATATAAGAAAAAGTGCTTTATTTTAAAGTCATTTAGTTAATCTGCTCACCTTATTAGGTTGTACGAGGCACAAGACTATATAAACATTTTTTACTGCAAATGGGAACACTGCCCTCCGGATACTCTCCGAATCCTAGGACAGAGATCGGATGTTCAATGTAACAGATGAAAGAATAATGAAAACCGGTTTAATTTAGTTTGATTTTATTGCATTAAAAAATGTTCTTTATACTTTGTAACACTTATGTCTTTACATGGTTTTTAACCCAATAAAATGAAACTAAACAGAGCATTGTCTTAGAACAGATTTCTTAACCCCTTAGTGACCCCTTGTGCAGAAGGCACAATATAGTGACATTACCACATCGCACCTTTTTAGCCCAAGCCTCTGAAGACAAAGAGCGGGAAGAAGAAATTCCTGGAGCGATGAGAGGTGAGTATTACGTTGCTTTTTATTATTATTATACAGTCTGAAGGCCACAAGAGGGGGCATCATAAAGAGAATGACAAGAGAGGTGGATGCTCTAATTTAGTTCCAGTCTGCAATGATCAGCTGTAAGTTGTCTGTAATGAAGGTTTATTATTAATTCTTGTTCCCATGACAGCACAAAATGGTGAAAATACTACTGTCACAGGGAGAGAAATACTTTCCAAGGAAGAAATTTACTCCTCCAGCACTCTAAAAATATGATAAAAAAATCTTGGTTCCTTTATTTAATTCACACTGATACAAAAACAAAATCCAATTATAGTGTAAAAAATAGGGAAACCTACACAATTCAGGCCTTCACATGTGGCCCTTACGAATGGTCTATTTGCCCTTTGCTTAAAGGGAACCTTCCAACACATATGTACCTATAAAGGTAGATCGGGTGGTAGGTACATCTGTAGGACATGAGGATATCCCTTTTAAGGGCTAATCCTCACGTCTTCACAATGCGCAGAACAGCAGGCCCGCAGCTGCACGGTCACTGCTACTAAGCCAGAGCCACTGCGCATGTGCATCATAAGTGAGCTGACCACACTGCATCATAAGTGAGCTGACCACACTATTTTGTGCAGGAGACATCTGTATCTACTGTTCTGTACACATCGAGTTCTGCTTCATGCACAGAAAGAGCTCTATCACATGACCTCCTCCTCTGTGAGCAGGAAGCAGTAGCTCCTCCTCTCTCATGAAACCATGCATTTGTTTATCTGATGTTTATACCATGGACTCCAGGACTTGTCAGCAGAGAGAGAGGAAGCATCTCTTGCAGCCATGAGGTAATATGAGGGGTATAGCAAAGGAGCTACTGAATATAGGTAACAAAGATAATAGGCAAAGTTATTTTACATCCCAAGAGCTATTGGTTTGTGGAATTAAAAAAACCCTTTACAGTCACTCTATAAGAACAAACCTACAGAACCTATCCTGTATGTACTGCCTGTGTATAATTGTGTCCTCAAATTCATGAAAAGACATCCTAGAACAGGGTTGCACAAAACTTTTTGAAAACTTTTTGGTCTGAGGGCTTTGTTGTCACACCATTCAACTTCAAGGGGCCACTCTAGTAAACTGCACCAGAAAACCACCAACTACCACAATACAGCACAAAATACCAACCCACTAACCAAAACACAAGAGGCAACTTGTAAATATTGCATTCAGGTGATAAGTAATTCAGATCCCAGACCAGTCAATAAAAATAAGAGAGACTCCATACTGGACAATAAACAATACATACCCCAGACCACACAATAATTAACAGAGACCCAGTCCAGACTATTATTAACCGCTTAACATCAGACAATGAACACTGTAGCTTCACGCTCAGTGTCCAATATATCGGATGCTGAGTTGATGCTGGTTCAGTTTGAAATCGGAGCTGGGCTGGCATTTGTGTACACAGAGTGTCAGCTGACACCCCAGTGTAACACCTGCAGTCGGAGTGAGCTCTGATCGTGGGTGTTAAACCTGCTAAGTTAAACAGGTTTAAACCATTTAAATTGCCTGCTAAGGGGTCTCTCCCTCATGAAGCCCCTCCCCCCGCGCACCATCTTCGGGGGCCTCCAAGCATTGCAATGGCATGCTGGAGATCTGATCAGGACCCCATCTGTGATGAGATTTTAAATGCACAGTGTCAGCCTACGCATGTGCCTAGGCTGACCAAGATAATACCCTCCAATACATGTTAGTAATCAAGCATATTACCTAGAAAATGACCAAAAGGGGAGAACAGGACTGCCCCACACGTATCGTCCTCCTAGCGGGCTTACTCAGGGGATATGCATGATTACTAACATGTATTATTGAGATTTATTCATCTATCTATTTTAGTATTTGGTGGATACACTACTGCACGCTGCACTTTAACTATTACCATTGGGACATTGTTTCCCCATTATTTATTATATTAAATTTATTGCTGTCTGTGTATTAACCTTGTTGACTATTTATTTGTAGCCCTAATCTTTTCTACCTAATTAATACTGTATATTCAATATCACTATTTGTGGGGTTTTTAAATGTTTTTATCCATTCTTTGTGTATCAATAAAATGTATTCATTGGGGCAGATTTATCAAGCTGTCTGAAAGTCAGAATATTTCTAGTTGCCCATGGCAACCTATCACAGCTCCCCTTTAAAATATTCATGAGCACTGGTAAAATAAGAACAGAGCTGTGATTGGTTGCCATGGGCAACTAGAAATATTCTGACTTTCAGAAAGCTTGATGACTTATGACCACTATGTTTACACATCTGCTTTTCTTTAATGCTATTTCAGATGTGATTACACAATTGTTAATTACATACCCTCCTCTTCTCTGAAAGACAAACCCCACATATCTAGCATCACCTCAACCATAGCAACCCTTAGAAAAATTATTAATGAACCTGCACGATGAACCTTGTAAAAAAAAAGTTAAAAATCTACCAAAAATTATCATTTTTACTTATTTCAACCCACAAAAAATGCTATAAAAAGTGATCAAAAAACATATCTACTCCAGAATGACACTGGTGAAAAGGGCAACATGTCCCACAAAAAAACAAGCAGCTTCTCTGCTCCTTCGCCCCAAATAAAGTTAACATTCAAGAATAGGGGATACCAACCCCAAAATGGTATCACTGGAAAATGTATCCAATGGAGTTGAAATCTAAATTTCAACTCCATTTTGTTTTAATTACTATGCAGCGCTTAAAGGGCTAAAACTCTTTCTAAAATTAGTTTCTAGTAGTTTAAGGGGTATACTTTTAAAAATGTGGGAGTTCATATAGGGGTTTCTAAAAAATTATATTTCAAATTATTATTTTTTTTTTTTATTTATCCCAGAAATGTCAATTTAGAAATTTAGTGAATTAGTCTCCCATTGACTTCAATGGGGTTCGTTATTCGAAACGAGTGATGTCAGTAACTGTAAAAAAAGTAAAAATAAATAAATAAAGGTTTTTTACAATAAAAATAAATAATAAAAGAAAGTGAAAGTCCCCCCAAACACCACATTTCCCTTTACACAAGTAATAAAGTATAAAAAACACTAAATCACGAAAAAAAACCCACTTATTTGGTATCGCTGCATCCGTAACAATCTGTACAATAAATCCTAATCATAATTGGACCCGCTTGGTGAACGTGGTCACGCAAAAAATATGCTTACAACCAGCTCCGTAAACCAAAAAATACTATAATTATGCCGCTATAAAAATGGCAATACTAAAACAAATGCAATTTTTTCTATTCTAGTTTTCCTTCAATAAAATTGGACAAATAAAAATAAAACTATATAAATGAGGTATCACCGTAATCGTAGTGATCCGTAGAATAAAGATAATATATTATTGTTATGCTACAGTGAACACCCCCCCCCCAAAAAAATGCTAAAAATCCAAAACAAGAATTGATGATTTTATTTTCCTCCACACGTAAAAAGTTAATAAAATTGCTTCAATAAGCTAAAAACCCACTAAAATTAAGTTTTTTTACAGTGCATCTCGTCTCGCAAAAAATAAGCCCTTATTTGTCTAAATTGCTTAAAAAATAAATAAAGATTGTATAGCCTATTCCCAACGAGCGTTGTTATAGAACGGTGCGGCGGGTAGTGACTTTCCAACACCGGTCAGACACAGTGATCGGGGTAAGACGGCGGCTGTTCCTGACAGCCATCCATCCTGCCCCATGGACCAGAAGGGTTACGTCCCCCCCCACACACCCCCAGTTTATTATCGCTGCTATTGGCTCATCAATTCAGACGAGCCAATAGCAGCGAATTTACTTATGACGTCAGTAATACCGGTCACCATGTCTGTAGACACGGTGATCGGGGCAGGGTGGCGGCTGTTCCTGACAGCCACCAATTTTGCCTTGCGGTCCAGAGGGGTTTTGTTGCCCCCCTCTGTCCATGTTTGCCGCTATTGGCTGGTCGATTTGGTCCAGCCAAAAGCAGCAATATTCGTCACAATGGGCATCGCTAGGGTGAATAAGAGCAACACTTGGCGATAATTTCACTACGGAAAACAAAGATATGGTACAAAAGTGCTGGCCATGCACATTGTTCAGATGATGCTGTACAACTCTTACGGGCTGTTCCAATGTGCAGGTCCTGCTGTATCATTTCTCCGTTTTCAAGAGGAAGATATTAGGAAACTAATATTGGGACAAGAAGGACGGGGCCACAGTACCTCTGGTTTAGATGTTCCTGTGTTTTGCCAGGACAGCATTTTCCCGGTGAATTCTGCTGCTTCTAAAGATAAGACTCAATAAAGAGTCTGTTCCAAAAGAGAAGTTAGGATGGACACTACATACTACTAAGAGACCTGCGACAACTCCAGAGTGACAAAAGTTTAGTTGGTCCCTTGATATATTCTACCTCCTTATACAGTAGACATTCACAATTCACGCCCAACCTATTGTGAATTAATTTCGGTAAAATGAATAATTGTAACAACTGTTATGTCCCGTTGCTCCCTATACCCCTCCATTATTTCATAAGGGGCGCCACATAACGGGCACTGAACTTTCCAGAAATAATAGCAATTTCCATCTTGGACTCTATTGCACATCATATTTGGAAACCACCTGTATGTTCAAAATGCTCATTTCACCACGTGTATTACACTACACCACATATTACACATTGCTATATTCCCCAAGGGGTGTACATTCAACAATTAGGGTCACTTTTTGGGTTTTCCTCTGTTTTAGTACCACTACGGCTCTCCAAATGTATCCTGACACATGTGAAGGATTTCTTGCAAATTTGGCCTCTAAAAGACAAACATCCCTCTTTTCCTCTACTGTGCGCCCATAAAGCATTTTATATGCACATGTGGGGTACTTCTACACTCGGGAGAAATAGTTTTACACCTTTTTTGGGGTTATTTAATATATTATCCCTTGTGGCTTACATAAATTAGGGGTAAAGTGACATTTATAGGAAAATTTTCACCTTTTTAATGATTAGGGCCTAATTGGATCATTCACCTGTAGGGGCAAATACATATATTACACATTGCAAAATTCTCTAAGGGGTGTGCATTCAAAAATTAGGGACACTTTTCGGATTCTTATCTGTTTTATACCACTAGGGTTCTCCAAATGCATGTCAAACAGTTCTGTCAAATTTGGCTTCTAAAAGGCAAACATTCCCCTTTCCTTTTACTGTGCGCCCATACAACATTTTATATACACATGTGGGGTACTTCTACACTTGAGAGAAATAGGTTTACACATTTTGGGGGGTTATTACATTTTTTTATCCCTTGTGGCTATATAAAATTAGGAGTAAAATGACCTTTATAAGAAAATGTTCACCTTTTATCTATTTAAGTCCTAATTAAATCAAACACCTTTACGGACAAATACACATATTACACCTTGCTAAATTCTCTAAGGGGTGTGCTTTCCAAAATGGTGATACTTGTTGGGGTTCCGCTCTGTTTTGGTACCACTACAGCTCTCTAAATGCATCCTGACACATGTAAAGGATGTCTGTCAAATTTGGCCTCTAAAAGGCCAACGCCCCTCTTTCCCTTCTGAGCTTCACTGTGTACCCATACAACATTTTATTTGCATGTGTGGGGAAATTTTATACTCGGGAGAAATGCTAGTACACATTTTTTGGGGTTGTTTCATCTTTAATGCCTTATGGGATACAAAAATTAGCCATAAAAGTGACTTTTTTGGGAAAATGTTCACCTTTTTCCTTTTAGGGACCTAATTGAAGCAAACACCTGTAGGGGAAAATACACATATTACACCTTGCTGAATTCTCCAAAGGGTGCACTTTCCAAAATGGTGACACTTGTTGGGGTTCCCCTCTGTTTTGGTACCACTAGGGCTCTCCAAATGCATCCTGACACATGTAAAGGATGATTGTCAAAACTGGCTTCTAGCAGGCCAAAGCCCCTCTTTCCCTTCTGAGCCCTACTGTGTACCCATACAACACTTTATATGCAAAAGTGGTGCAGTTCTGTGCTTAGGAGAAATAGTTTTACACATTTATGGGGTTGTTTCATCTTTTATCCCTTGTGGCTTACAAAAATTTGGGGTAAAAGTGACTTTTTTGAGAAAATTTTCACCTTTTTTCCCTTTTGGGGCCTAATTGAATCAAACACCTGTTGGGGAAAATACACAAATTACACGTTGCTAAACTCTCCAAGGGGTGTACTTTCCAAAATGGTGTCTGATGTTGGGGCTTTCCTCTGTTTTGGTACCATTATGGCTCTCCAAATGCATCCTGACACATGAAAACTTTTTCAGCCATATTTGCCCTGCAAAAACGAAACAACGCTCTTTCCATTCCAAGTGCCCCCATGTGCCCGTACAGCAGGGTACAGTGACAAAATGGGTATTGGCATGCTCAGGAGGAATTGCCCTAAACATTGTAAAATGCATTTTCCTTTTTAACCCATTGTGAAGGTGCAAATTTTAGTGTTCAATGAATCTATAGTAAGATAAAATTGCATTTCTCTAATTTCACTTTCATTTATCTTTCACCCTCATGAAACACTCATAGGGTTAACAAAATTCCCAAAGGTTGTTTTTAATATTTTGAGGGGTGTAGTTTCTAAAATTGTGTCATTTGTGGGGGTTTTCTGTCATATGGGCCTTATAAAGTCACTTCCAACTAAATTGACCCTCCAAAAGTAGGTTTTGATGATTTTCGTGAAAATCTGAAAAATTGCACCTAAAGTTATAAGCCTCCTAACATCCTAAATAAAGGAAAAGATGTTTAAAAAATGATGCCAAGTTAAAGCAGACATATAGAAAATGTTAGTTATCAAGTTATTTTAGTGATATGACCAACTTTCCAAAAAGTAGAAAATTTTGAATTTGGAAAACATTGTTTTTTTCAAAATTTTTGCCAAATTTCCATTTATTTCATAAATAAATACTAAATATATTGATTAAATTTCTCAACCAGCATGAAGTACAATGTGTCATGAAAAAACAATCTCAAAATCAACTGGATATGTTAAAGCGTTCCAAAGTTATAACCACTTAAATAGACACATGTCAGATTTTAAAAAATGGGCCGTGTCAGGAAGGTGAAAAGTGGCTTCAGCGTTAAGGGGTTAAAGGAAACCTACCATTTGATTTGATGCATTATGAAGCAAACATACATTGAGAATGCTGTAGCTACACTGATGCAGGATCATATCTTGGTTAATGAAGGTCTTTCGCCTCTATGGCTCATTCAGCGCTTGGTTCAGCGTTTCTCTTAGCACAGGAGTTTTTCTCTGCAGGAGAAGATGATGCAATCACTGTTCTCACTGCCAGACAGAATAATCAATTGCTGCTCCATCCCCCAGTTGCTGTGTATGAGTGTTCCAGCTTAGGTTGATTAGTCATGTCTTGACTAACCTCCATTTGTAATTACAAGCTCCCGTGTGTAATGTGTTTATGTCAGCCAGCCTGACCCAGCTTTCTCAGGGTCCTGAATGTTATAATTGTTTTTTCAGCAAAATCACTCAGCTCAGATATTAACCAAGATATGATCCTGCATCAGTGTAGCTACAGTATTCTCAAGGTGTGTGCTTCATAATGCATCAAATCAAATGGTAGGTACAAACTGGCTGCATCCTGAAGGGGTTAATAATGCAGGCCCACACCAGGCCATAATAATACACCCTAAATTATTGAATTATAAAAAAGATATTCCCAGAGCAGACAAAATTAATGATGGACACCATAGAGTAGACTGGAGGAAGCAGGCCGCAACTGCAGGCACTATGGGACACATGTGGGCCACAGGTTGTAGACCCCTGTCCTAGAATATTAGGCTCTTTGGACTGTGTACAACTATTTGAAGTTTCTTGATCTGAAAACAAAATCTGTACCAGGCCCCCTACTAATGTTTTGTTTATAGTAGAGTGAAACCTTGGATTACAAGTAACTTGTTCTGCAAGCATCTGGCAAGACAAACTTCCATTTAACAAATATTGTAACTTGGTTTACAAGCAACATTTCATAATACAGGCAGTCCCTGTGTTACGTACAAGATAGGTTCTGTAAGTTTGTTCTAAAGTTGAGTTTGTATGTAAGTCAGAACTGTATATTTCATAATTGTAACCCCAGCCAAATTTCTTTGGTCTCTGTGACAGTTGGATTTTAAAAATGTTGCATTGCGATAAGAACCAGGATTTACAATAAAACTTAATAACAGACACTTTGATAACTGTTATAGCTGTTTATTGTAGCCAAGGGCTAAAGTACAGTAAATTACCAACATCCAGAGGTCCGTTTGTAACTAGGGGTCGTCTGTAAGTTGGGTGATCTTAAGAAGGGGACCGCCTGAACATGCATTATGTTAGCCCTCCTCATCCTCTACTACACATCCCTCTCTCACAATATTGAAGAAGTAGAAGAAATAAAAGGTCTAGATGTTGTACTAAATATTTTTGGCATGTGGAACGAATTGTCTGCCTTTGAATGGGAAAACTTGCTTTGATATACAAGCAATTTGGATTACAAGCATGTTCCCAGAATGAAGTATGCTCATAATTTCAAGGTTCCAATATACTGCCCTTTGTATATGTGGAATGAAGACACATTAGGGTTACCGAAAACTCCTGGTCCCGGTTGTGACTGCAACCCCTGCACTCCCTCAGGTTACACCCCTAATGTAGGGTATTAAGCACAGAATATAATATTTATTATACTGATCTCTATTATTAATGTAGCATTATAAAAGCAAAAACAACAAATACATTTCTTTCACTATCGTATTGAATCGAATAGGCAGTGTATGTGCCGATAATACTGAGGCCTTCCACACAATATCCTGTACAAGATCCCCAAACATCTGAGCTCTCAGTAATTCCTGTGCAGAACATCGAGGTCGATAGATGACATCTAATTTGCTGCATGAGGTGGATGGTGCCGAGTGGTGGTAAAGTGAAATCTGTCAGGGGGAGCCCCCTGGGGACGGAGATGTATAACATCATGATTACATCTGAGACAAAGGAAGATATTATAAATCCAAATACCAGTAAATGGAGAGACACGCCATAGCTGATACACATTACACAGCTACTGAATAATACCGCTATCATGTATATGCATAAGAAAAGGAAGATTTTTCACATAAAACTCAGTCGATGAGCATTTCAGCGGTTTCCATGGAAACTCAGCTCTAGGTCTGTCATCTGTAAATATAGTGAGTGCCTCAGCACAGGATCCTTTTATGTGTAGGCCCTGGGGGAGGTTAGATTCATGAACGCTTACAATGCTGCAGCTCACCTCAGGTTGTGCTGTGGTCAGACCATGCCTAACCCTTACCTCAACAGCAACATACTGCAAATCAAATGTCATTATAAATGATTGGCTTTAGGCTTTATTTTCTAAAAGAGAACACCTACAACGAATGAACAACTGCAAAAATAATAAAAAATGACATTACAGATCCTCCAAATTGGAATCTGTTTGGAATGGTTAGAACAAATTATATACACAGATATGTCCGTTCATTTAATAGACATGCAAAAAGCTTATAACAGATCAAAACTTTGAGGCCGATTTTTTTATGAATAGAGCAGATGATGATAGTAAACTTTGTAACAGACTGTACTTGTCCACAAATTTTCTCTAATAAACAGGTTCCATAGCACTATGCTAAATATTGCATTTTAGCTGAAAAAAAATATTTCCTATCCCCAGAAAATAATCTTTGTAAGCCTACCTGTCACCTTGCCGGAAGGATCAGTGAGTCACAAGGGATGTAGATTATTCAGCCATGTCTCTGGCATCTCACTCTTTGCCCCCTCCTTTCGAGAAGCCACTTTTCTCTTTCCATATTTATAGAATATTTACCTTGATGATTAAGTTCTCAATGTTATTTTTTTAAAAAACTTTATGAAGATACTTTCCCATAAATGTAGTCCTATGGTCTCTTAGAATTGGAGGACAGATTTCCTTGGGTACCACCGCTGCTGGTGTAATTGTGCAAAGAAACAAATAGTGTTAAAAATTGGAATAGAAGGGAATTAGTACATGTCCCATGGCCGTCCTGTATTAATGAATGCTGAATCGGGGTGGTTGAGCGCCTTTATACCACACTCAAAGTATACATCCATATCCAAATGCACATATAACCACACATATACACACACATATACAGTATGCAGACATATAAATTCATATGCATACACACATATATACACACACATCCATACATACACAAATATATATATATATATATATATATATATATATATATTCGCATGCACATATATACACACAGACATAGACATATACACACATATGCATCAGAAACAAGGATTTCCCAGATCTGTTACCCCAGCAAAATATATCCACTGCAGCTGTAATGATTAGTCTTCCCTTCCTTTCGGGTCTAACTACCAATTTATGTAAGCACACAATAGACTTTCCAGTCTGATAAAATAGGGTTTAAAGTTGAGTTGAGCTGGGTAGCTAAACACCTGAAAATGGCTCACAATACAATTAAATAAGGAGCTGTTTGGAAGTTGAAGTTTGGAAGTTCTTTTTAATAAGATGAACCACATGATCCTGGTCACCAAAGAGAACAGACTTTCCATGACTATAATAATAATAATTCCTTTATGTATATAGCGCACACAGATTGCACAGCGCTGCACAGAGCTTGTCACAACAGTCCCTGTCCCCATGGGGCTCACAATCTAAACAAGTGTGGGAGGAAACCGGAGGACTCGGAGGAAACCCACGCAAACACTGAGTGAACATACAAACTCTTTGCATATGTTGACCTGGGTGGGACTTGAACCCAGGACCCCCGCGCTGCAAGGCACAAGTGCTAGCCAGAATGGGACCTGTGTGCAGTCTGTGTTTCCCCCTCACCTCACAGTGTCAGGTCCTGACAGAAGCACTTCATTTGTACAGCTCAACAGCCAGTCATGCCAGGCCTATGGGGCCCAAAGGTCCCCTATACCCACAAGCCCCATATCAGTTCCTCTTCCTCCTTTGGAGGCACACCACTGATAACATATATATTTGTTACATAATTATATTTTGTCGCTTTCAACCTGTATGAATTGTTCCATTCATACTGCGAGTAAAATGCAGTGAGTAAAATAAGTAGGAGCTAGTACAGGGGGTCCCCTACTTACAGACAACCCATAGTTACAGACAAAACCCTCTGACCTCTGATGAAGCTTTCTGGATGCTTTACTATAGTGCCAGACTGCAATGATCAGCTGTAAGGTGTCTGTAATGAAGCTTTATTGATAATCCTTGGTCCCATTACAGCAAAATATGTTTAAACTCCAATTGTCACTGGGGTCAAATTTTTTTTTGTCTGGATCTACAATTATACAATATACAGTTTCGACTTACATACAAATTCAAATTAAGAACAAACCTCCGGACCCTATCTTGTACGTAACCTGGAGACTGCCTGTAATACTGCTATACCCTGCCAGGCATGACTGGAGACTGGATTGTGTACTATAGTAAATGGTCAAGAGAGAGAATTTTTTGTGGCTTGTTCCCGTAACAGATCTTTACTGCTCTCATCATTCTGTTACAAGAGACACAGAAGAGAAAACATAACATTTATTCCGCCATAACCATAAACCTACGCCATAATATGTCAGTGTAGCAGCTCTGTACACTGGCAACGTAATGATCCTCTGTAAGCAAAGCCATGTTTTTCATTACCCATAAAACAATTCTCATTGAACAAAGACACTAAACATCTGAATATTACCAAATGGGAAAACACCAGCTGGAAATATTAAAGCCGTTTAGAATAAATCATATTTATTAAATAAAAAATACGGAAAGGAAAAAATCCAATCTTGCAAATGTTGATTCTTTTTATGGCCTCGAGATAAAGAATATAATTAAGGATACAAATTTCTGTATTAAAATTGGTCATAGAACAAAATAATATTTTGAGCTTCTTTTTTCAGGATCCTGTTTTGTAATTAGTCACATAAACTTTAGTCTCTTTAGCATATTGTATTTACATTTACAAAAGAGAAGACTCCATGTATTGTTATAAAGAGTAGTCGAATATGATGGCAACAAATTAAAAAAATATTTATCATTCTTGTATTGATGAATATATCATTTGTGGCCATTAGGTGTAATACCAAATATTGCAGGATAAAAAAGTGGTGCTGTGTCCGATTAAACTACGAATTGCAAAAGTTGAATTTTGCATTTAGAATCTGTTATAATTATTTATATTTGTATAAATTCCATCACATCAGCTGTTAATGTAAATTACCATGGTAATTTCTCTCTTTAAGGCAGTGGTTCTCAAGCTTTCTAATGCTGTGACTCCGCAATACAGTTCCTCATGTTGCAGTTTATGTACAAGAATATAACTACTATAATACTGCCCCCTGAGTACAAGATATAACTACTATAATACTGCCCCCTATGTACAAGAATATAACTACTATAATACTGGATTACCTACATATACTGGGGGCATGTGCTGGCCTGGGCCACCTATATACTCTGAACATGTGCTGGCCTGGGCCACCTATATACTCTGAACATGTGCTGGCCTTGGCTACTTATATTTTAAATATGAATTAGTGAGGGGGAAACTATAGTAGTATATATTGAGATAATGGGGCAAATTTACTTACCTGGACCTGTTGCAAACCCCGATTCAGACGGTCCGACGAAGATGAAGTCCGGTGCGATTCACGAAGCTCGTGCGCCCGAAGTTCCTGCATCCGTCACTTCCCGCCGAGGTACGCCGGAGTTCACCTTCTTCTTCCCGGTGCTTGTAAGTGCATGTCTTGCGACACAATTCTAAATGTTGAAACCCGCACGTTGTCCGAATCAGTCGGGTAATCCGTTGCGTGCAAGCCACCGCCAATGCGCCAAAATCCAATCGGGGAATCCACGGGGAAACCCGACGAAAATGCGCTCCGCGGACCTTTGGTAAATGAGCCGCATTATCGGTATATGCAGGGGCACATTTTAAGGAGCACTTAGCTATTATCTATTGGACATTATATTGGCCGTGACTTCTAGGGATGGGTGTCATGGGTGTGAGAAGTTGCCATGATGTTTTCTACCTGATGTTGAAGGATTGACAATTCTGCTTGTCTACCTAGAACTCTAAAATGCCTTGTCCCGGCCCTTCTGGAAGGACCTGTAATCTGAGAGTTTGTTGTGTTCACGAAGCCTTATATTGGAATGAGCTACAGATATGAGTACAGTACAGTATAAAACACTTAAAGGGGTTTATCCATAAAAGAAAATTCTCAAATTTCAATCCTCCACAATAAATATCATTTTAAATCCTTACTGTATTAGTATCTGACACATAGAAAGAGAGATGAGACAGATCAGAGATGATGAGATAAATGAGATGCATATTATACACAATGACAAAGTCAGTTCTGCTAACTCACCTATAACACACCGTTCTACTATATACCTCCCTCCCTCTCCTCTGATATAAAGATCTTATCTGTCTATAGCTCATAGCTTCACACCCCTTCTACACTTGTGTTGCAGATCACGTCAGAGTCTGATCAGGGTGCGATCAGGGTTTGGTCAGTGAAAAACTGACATTTTTCATCAGAGTTCAATCAGTTTTCAGTCAGAGTTTGTTCAGTGTCTGTTTTTCACACGCAGATAATGCGCGTTAGAAGGACGCAGGGCTGAGGTCTATCTTTTCTATGGCATTTAATGCATTGTCTCAGAGTGCAATACGTTTTTGATGCGTCTCCATAGACTTGTATGGTGCGTTTTTCACACACGTTACTTGCAAAAGTAGAACGTGCTGAGATTTAAACGTGCGTTTAAAAAAAACGCGCGTGTGCGTGAAAAAAATGCAAGTCTGAAAAAGCCCATTGATTACAATGGATCCAATGCAAGTTCTGCACGTCAAAAGCCCGCGCAGAACACACGCGTGAAAAACGCAAGTGTAGAAGGGGCCTTACTCTCCTCAGGATGTGTTTATGTGTTGTCGTTTGCCAGCAGGAAGTGTCAGTCTCTTTGTGATTGTCCTGGAATACAAAGGTAGGGGCAAGAGGCAGAGAAAAGGGGCAACCAAAATTGTGTACACCAGGACTGATAGAGACAGGTTGGATGTATATCTATGGAATGATGTATTTTTGTTAATAACAGTGAATTAGAGAATGTGTTATTTTGTTATCCTGAATATATTTAGGAAACTTGTCTTCGTGGGAATACCCTTTGAAGAACAAGCACTGTGGGCTAAGGCTGGGGTACATTACAATTAACCTCCAAGATAAACCCATTCATCTAAGGAGCAATAACTTGATACTAGGGGAAGATTCACAAATATTATATATTATTAGATTTATGTATTATACATACTACACTCTGAAGATTAGCTCTTCTACTGAAGAAGTGTGGATTCTTAGCATTGTGATCCTTGTTGGGCACAAGGCATTCCAGACAAAGGCAACATTAAAGTTTTGTTTTATGGACCCAGCATATAATTCAGGAAAGCTCCCATCGTATAAGCTGAACATATCCGTAGAATTATACTGGCAGATGGAAGTTTCCAATTTTGTTCCAGTCCACTCAGTATACGGATCTTGCAGGAAACACAGGATGGAAAGACCTAGCAAATCACGTCGTTCATCCTGCTTCCTCCTGCTGAGTATCTCTTTGTATGAGCAGCCACAAATTAGTAGTTGGTTGGAGCAGCCAATTTACACGTATATGAAAGTCAGGTGCAAGCATCATAAGGCTAGGAAAAAAACGGATCCAGCACCAAAGAAGTAAAAAATAATAACTTTCTGTAACATCCGTGCCAAAACATTGCATTATCCGCAATTGGCAGAATAGGTGGTGTTGATTTTTATGTGTGAACTGTGGCTTGGATTACTGAGCCACACCCTGCTCCTTGCATTTCAGCCTGCCCAGCAAGGATTACTAGCCTGATGGACAGTTACCCCAGTGTGCTGCTGGAGGCGTGTCTGGGAACTGCCTTATATACCTACCTATTCCCATCATAGAGAAAACTGCTATCTTTCTGTGATTCTAGCTTCTCTTGCATTCTCTAGTTCTGGTTTCTGATCTCTTTCCTGTGTCTCGACTTCTCTATTTGGATTGTGATTTGGTTATTGTTATTCCCCGCTGCTGCCGACTCGGATTGTATACCTTGCCTTATTGTGTTTGTTTGTCTGTATTGGTACATGTTCACACCTTACCCAGGGAGGGAACGTCGCCCAGTTATTGGCCTCCGTTTAGGGGGGGGACACAATAAGTAGGTAGGGACAGATTGGGGGTCTTAGTGCCAGGGCTCACTGTCCTTGTTTGTGTCCTGCCATTACACTTCCTTTATTAGTTACATTTTAAAATGATAGACAAAGGGGGATTGCCACCCCAAGCGGCTGATGTGTTTCAGCCATCGGATGCCCTTAATCACAGTATACAATAATTTTTTTGCCCGAAACACGTTAAATAAATAAATTATTTGTTTATTTATTCATTTACTTAACAATGAAAATAGAGGATGTGCTGCCTCTGTGGATTTTTCTTTCAAAATCTCCAATGATGTTCCTTCCAAGGGGCTGCTGCCTTGGACGCTGACCTTGTTGTGATCCACGCTGCATGCTGTACTCCAATGGAATTTTTAACCCTACACTATGGGGGGTATTTAGGAAAACTGGCAGTGATTGTTTTTTCCTTTCTGCGCCTCTTGCACCTGTATTTATGAAGTGCTGGCGCCATTATATTGGTGTTTTCCGACACTCTCTATTTTCGGGCACAAAATTTTGGCGCACCTTGTGAATTCACTAGTTTTCTGGCGCTTCTATTTTTCAGACACGTTTTTCCACCAATTCATTCATCCCTTGTGCCACAAACTTATATCCCACTGAAAAATATAGAACTGTTCTATCGCCACCCTGCGCCAAAAATAAGAAATGCCCCTCTATATGCCTACTATACAAGACTTCTCGAAGATGAACACAATACTAAACTTAGATACATCAGTTGTGCCTACCCTACACTTGAACATTGGGCTCATTCCCTCCTCCTCCCCCTATACATGCTGATACTGTTTCGGCATATAGTCCATATTCTTCTAGCTTTAATTTTAATATATGACGGCATATCAATATTTACATAATTCTCTATGTGAGTCTTACAGTAGATGCATATGTAGTGGCACTGTAGTACCCAGTGGTATGTACTCATACACTATTCACAACTATTCCAGCAGGTGCATCATATATTAATAGTGAATATCTCTGTGTGGCAGATGGGAGACAGTTATACGCAGCCAATGGGTGTCATTTCATCTACTTCATGCAGTTATTATCGGAGGTTTCTTTTGTTGTTGCTCTAATATCATAGTTTTGATGCTGCCAAAGACATAAACATAGTATACAGTATATGTATGTGATATATATGAATAATAAAGTGAATGTGAATAGTATAGTAAGCATAGTACATATCTAGAAAGGGTTTGTCCTCCAGAGTTTTAAAAAGTGATTTGGGCACCATAGTTAAAAATGTAATATGTGCCTAATGCTCCCCTTATCTAAGCATACAATTCAGGACAGTAACTAAAGCCTTGAATTACTGAGAATGCAGTGGACACATTTGGCCATTTCTATAGTCAAGGGTCTCTTTTGGGTATTTATCTTCTGGAAACACTGGTATCTGATGTTCAACATGAAATTATTGCTCTGTAATAATGAGACAATTGCAGCTCTGTATTGTAGGAGCTCTTAAAGAACCCCAGTCTTCGAACTATATACAATATTAGATAAATCATGCCCACTTTTCAAGCTACTATTATTTAGTGGTAGGTAAGTTGTATGGTCATGCCTGCCAGAGGGGATGCCACAGGTGACCCAATAAATGAGACCTGCAGCAACCGGTATGAAGCCTAAATACAACTGATATCAATACCCAAATCTCCCACTCCCAAGTGCAACCATATGAGGGAGCTATGCGGTCAACATATGGACCAGTCATTTGGGCCTCATATTGTGTGCTGCTTATATATAGAGAATGGAGCACATGTGTAGTTTGCACAATCGTCACTATGTGTAGTTTGCCTGTGTAGTGTGCAGAAGGGGCCAGATTCACGATTTCTGGCGCACGTTCTTCATGAATCTGGTGCTCCCTTGTTCACCTTTAACATGGGGCATGCGACACACTTCTGTCGGACTTTGCATGCTAAATCTGGCACACAGTTCGACTGTGCACCATAACGCCCCTTTCAAATGTGGTGCAGACAATTCTAAATACCTGTTCAAGCAGTTTGCACATAAAAGAACGTGCAAAGTCTGACAGAAAACTGGCGCACAGCCCTTAGTTAATGTGCCCAAATATCTTTGCTTTATTAATATCGGTTTGCATGGTACACACTTATACCTTCAGAATTAATTCATAAAGTTACGTTAAATACTCTCACATATACGTCCAAGTCCAACAGAAACAAAGCTAAGGCCACTGTGTAATTACTCACTGGAGACGCAAAAAGCAGAGGAATGGGGGGAAAAATATAAATGACCCCCATTACCTACACAGAGGACACTATGTACAATCTGCTCCACTCCTCTTGCTCTATAACATGCTGTCTGCATAGAGGACACTATGTACAATCTGCTCTGCTCCTTTTGCTCTATAACATGCTGCCTGCAGATAGGACACTATATACAATCTGCATCCCTACTTCCTATATTTGGCAATATTAAATAGTATAAGTCATAAACATCTCAACTTTTGAAGAATATTTATGGATTGCCTTTATATATCCACCCACGTTCTACTATTGTATTTCCATAGTAGTATTTCTTTCTTTTAAAGCATTTAATGAGATGTAGTAAAAAAAAAAGATTTACAAACTGATGCAACTGACTATTACTGCTGCTTTCATGGCAACATAAAGGATTAAATCTGCCGCACAGTCCTTAGTATTACTTGTGGTCTCTATAGTAGGAAACATTGTATGTAACATTGTAGGAAAAATGTCATTGTATGTCAATACTTTATGTCACAATATATTATATCACTGTACTTTATTATTATTACAGTAGTATTACTATTATTAATAATAATAATTCTTTTATTTATACTGCGCACACAGATTACACAGCGCTGCGTAGAACTTGCCAAATCAGTCACTGTCCCCAGTGGGGCTCACAATCTAATCAACCTTCCAGTATGTTTTGGAGTGTGGGAGGAAACCGGGGGACCCGGAGGAAACCCACGCAAACACAGAGAGAAAATACAAACTCTTTGCAGATGCTGACCCTGGGCCTTGAACCCAGGTCCCCTCTTTTATATTACCATAAATAATAACAAAAAAAACATTTGGTAGTCTTAAAGGCACCACAGTATACAGATAATTGCTTTTAAAGGCAACATACAAAAGGTTCTATGATATATCTCTGAATATTGGGTATAACATTTATTGCATACGTTTCGGTCACAATGAGCCCATTTAATAACACCTTAGTGACCCCAGATTGGACCTTTTAATTAGGTGAGTCGCTGCTTTCTTTGACCTTTGAACTATATCTTTGATATGCTACAAATGATATTGACCTAGCCGTGTGCTGCTCTAATTAAAAATCTCTATGGGAAATTAAAGGGATGCAACACCAAGGCGCATGCAACAATATCTATAAGGAGCACTAAATAATTCAAATAATTGAAACCCTAATCGATGTTTATATACAACATAATGTAAATTCCGCACTTTAAACAATGAGCAACTAACCATCAGGAGGCAATGATCTTTGAGCAATCACAGGGCAATCCCAACCAAAGTTCATGGTTACCCAAGTCTCTTTATACTGGCTACCCTCCACCTTCCTCTGTGTACCTACCTAAAGAGTAACTGTGATGTCAAAAGGGTCTGTTTTGGGGGTAGTACAGTAGCCATTTAGGTATGGAGGACTTGGTTGAATTTACGAAATAAGCGCTTCATGCCTACCCCGATAATAGAAGATAAATACCTATTGGCTGGGGATTCATGTAGAGCCCCAGCATTCTTGAGAATGGCACTGTCACAGAAGTGGTGTGTAAATTGACTACAGGTGTGCATGCCAAAACTGTGCTCCATTTATTTCTATGGCACTTCCAGGACAGCCTCATGATTCCTCAAAATCCCATTGGTTGGAATGGCAGTGATCAGATAGTGATCCCTCTATCCTACTTGTAGACAATAAGGGTCATTTATGGCTAGACCACTTTAATATTCCACCCATAAATGCCCACTGAACTTTATTGAACTATGGTATAGTGTGTATAGAGAATGGCCCTTCATATTGCAGATATTCACATGTTTACTGCCAAAACAACCCCAATAGAAGTTTCTGAAATAAAATCTCTTTTAATGTGAATACACCCCTGTAGTCATTAAGAAGATAAATGCATTGCTTGTTCTATGAACAACTTCCATTATGGTTATATAATAACTGATGAAAGATCAGGTCTAGCCGGTCTGAATATCATTTCTGATAAGATAGATCTTATCTCCAGTTTACCAGAATATCCAGATCACAGCAGGGCCATACTGAATTGCACTGCTTCAGGGCATGTGATGACATAACACATCCTTCATAAACATGTGGCTGGGAGTGGGACATTGTAGATATTCATGCGACATGTGGCCTTTACATTATGGGAATCCTAGCCCTAGCCAAGTTAGTGTCGCAGTTGTAACTACCAATAGTAGGCCCCATTCCAAGTTTTGCTATGGGGCCCTCACTTAACACAAGACTTAATAATAATAATAAAATTAATAATAATAAACTACAGGGATAATATACACGGTGATCTCACAGTACTTGGATGATACAAACCGTGATATTACAGCACAGGTAAAATACTCAATGTGATGTCATAGTTTAAGAATAATACACAGAGTGCATTGCAGAACAGGTTAAAAAATACAGTGTGATGTCACAGTTCATGTATAATACACAAAGTGATGTCACTGTACAGGTATAATGCACACAATGATGTCACAGTATGGTATAATACACACAGTAATGTCACAGTATGGTATAATATACACAGTTATATCACAGTACAGGAATAATACACACAGTGATGTCCCAGTGCAGGAAAAATACAAACATTGATGTCACAGTACATGGATAATTCACAGAGTGATGTCACTGTACAGAGAGAATATTAACACAAACAGTGCCCAATGGCAATTTACAAATTGAATAAGAGATAAAACCCTCTACCCGAGAACCTCAACCCCACATTTGCAGGGCATTTACACTCTGTGAATGACAATACTTACATATGCAGAGAGTTGTCTAGAAGGTCAGTATCTGCAGTACTGATGTGTAGGTACAAGGGACATTTAGCAACCTGCAGATGATCATCGAATCTATTAAGTCCAGGAATTCATGTTGACTTCTTCAGTCAATGGCTTATCACTGCTCACACATCTTTTCAACTACCTGCACCACATGTTGACACTTCACCTCTAAAATACCACATCCACTTACAATTACATGTTCCCTGAAATATAAAATTATGTCTCACACTATGCTTCTAAATAATATATACCCCTCACAGCTGACCACACTGTGCTGCCCATATATTTTAAATGCTCGGAGGGAATGGCTTGAATGGACTGGAAATACAGACAAGGACAGTAAGGTTTCACCTCATTCCGGCTTCTTCCGGGGCCTGGCTGATTGAGTTGGCGTACTGGTCCGGACCATTTTATTCAATGCTGGATTTTAACAAATGTTTGAGTATATTTTAATAAAGAACATTTTTTAATAAATTAAGGTTATCTGCATTATGTTCAGTTTAATTCACCTAGTGTCCAAATGAAATAAGCCTATCATCAATATATATGACCTAAGGAGACCACTGTGACTATAGTGACATGTGGTGGATATAATGTGAATACAGATACATCAGCTAATCCTCACCGCTTCCTATACATTTGTCAGAGAGTAAAAAAAAGACCACCGTACATTATATTGGATTCTATCCATTTGAGTCTGATGATGTGAGAAGTCATGCTCAGACCCAAATTTAAAAATCAGATCGATAGTTGGAGAAGATTGGGACTTTTCTCTCATGGCCCGAGGCTCCTTCAATAAGTATACCAGCTGAACTCCTTAAAGGGGTTGGCCACTTTACCTCATATATTTTTGTAATGTGTGTCTAAGTGTGGGGAGAAGTATGTTAGGTAATTTACTAATAAACATCTATAAAAAAAAGTTCTGCACCATTTCTTGATATGTAAAGTGGAGCCTCCTGTCTTTTACCTCATCAGCCAGACGTTCCTGTCCATAAAATGGCCGCAGATGGAGGGTCATGTGATCTCTAAATGGCGATTGCTCATGGACGGATAGAGGTCACATGACCTTCCATCTGCAGCCATTGTATAGACAGCAATGTCTGACTGATGAGGTAAAAGACTGGAAGCTTCACTTTACATATCAAGAAAGCAGCACAGAACTATTACTAGATGTATATTGGTAAATTATTTAATATCCAGCCCCCCCCCCCCACACACACACACACACTCATATTACAAAAAACATGAGGTAAAGTGGCCAACCCCTTTAATTTGTGTTGGTACTGGTAGCTTCTATGAAGCAGAAGAAACTGTTGTTAGCCATAGATATGTGGGTGACAAGGAATGAGGGGTCTTTGTTCTACTAAACGGTAATAATACCACTATTGAGACCATAACATAAGTGATAAATGTGATTGATGGGAAACCCTCTTTAGGTTCCATTGGTTCTAAAGCTGTATAATGTAATCTGTTTTAGTAATTTGTCATTGTGATTGTTCAGATATTCCTTTACATAATCATCTGTCTAAATATCCATAGTATTAGGAGAAATGACACCATGCTGTCAATAACTTTCCCCCTTCTACCAATTGCACCTCTATTGCAGGAGAGCATAGTGTTTGCTTGTAGCATAGAAGACAATGGTGTTCAATTAGATGACTCACGCTCAAGTAGGTGGAAGAATCAGAGCTATTAGCCGGCTTTCCAGAATATAATTACGGCAGCCAGCTAAGAAAAGACAGAGCAGGGTGGGTCTCTGGCGTGTCTCCGCTTTGTCATGGAACAAAGGCTGTTTTCTTAATCTCCAGCTTAAGCTCTGAAGAAAACCATAAGGAGTAAGACGATGGAGCTGAGAAGGCCTCTATGGGCCATCGTGTACCAGGCAATCTGGCCGATTAACTCGTCCAGATCTATGGAAATGAAGTTGCTGGCCTTCCTAGTGTATTTGCATACATAATTATTTTACATTATCTTGCCTTGTGTTGTTTAGACATGAGTGTCTCTGATCCCTATCTTGATTTGTACTTTTCTCATAGCACTTGACACCAACACTGTGTGTGGATCCTAAGGTTATAAATCATTTATATTTCAACTTCTGAACTTTTGTTCCTTCCCGATGCAAAGACATGAGTAAAATAATGACTTACCTGTCTGGTCTTATATTATGAAACTCTACCATCATACAGTTTCATGCCAAACGCAAACATCTCGAGAGCCTTACAAAGTCTTCAATACAGACACTCTAGGGAGAAGTGGGAGATTTCTTACCATGTTGTCTAGTTTATTGTACACCTTGTACCACAAAGTTGCTGGAAACTCCCCCTACCATCCCCCCTCAGATATGACTAAAAGCCTCCCTTCAACATAGGATCAATCTGAGTGCTATATGTACTATCCATGCACCCTTGGACTCTTGTAAATCTCCACCTTCCTCTATTTTCTCCTTGAACAACTCAATCCCTTGCAGAGGTGTCTGCTGAAACAGACACACTCATTGGGGCACATTTACTTACCTGTGCATCGGCGTTCCCCCGAAAGTGCATAGTCCAACGATCATGCACTGCGCCGCGAGTCACTAAGATTGTGCGTCCGATATCCTGCATGTGTCGCTTCCCCACTCAGGTCCGACTGAGTCGACCTTCTTCTTCCTGGTGCATGTAAGTGCAATGTCTAGTACCACAATTTGAAAGTCCGCTCAGTCTGAAACATTCAGATCGTCCGACGGCAAGCCCCCCGATTTCTGTTGCATGAAAACCAGTGCAGCTGTGCCAAAATCTGATTGCATGCGACACAATCCCAGCGCAGACCCCTGTTAAATACCTGTCACAGCCATGCCATCCCTGAAAATGTTAGAAAGTCTGACGAAAGTGTGCGTGCGGACCCTTAGTAAATAATCCCATTGTTCTACTTATTAAGGCACTTGTTATTAGAATCGCCATTTAGGCATATTGCTGGGTCACCCTATATATTTTTCAATTTTCCATTTTTCCCAGTTCCAATGCGATGTTTACTGGTTAATTGGAGAATTTGAAATAATGTAAACAAATTACATGACAGGCCTGTAATAAACTTTTGAAGCCTAATTTTCCACCCATTAATCAGTCTGACCCATTTCATCATGAACCCATTGGTCTCGTTCTTTAAGGAAATAATCATGTGCCTGAAGTAACTGACTATGACATAGATATATAGATATATGAATGCGAGACAAATATGCAATGAATATATTCCTTCAATATTTCAAAATGATAGTTTTCTTCTCACATTGAATTCTAATTATCTTTGGAACCTTTTTTCCACAAAATAAATTATTTTTCATTCACATTAGTTAATGATCACCGGGGGTCTAACATCTCACTGGGATCTATAGTGAACCGTGTGACGTAGGAAAGAGGCGTGCGCTGGCTGACATGCAGAGAGGAGGACGAGGACTCGAGCCGAGGTAATCCGCCCATCTCGACTCGCTGGGTTCTGCCTAGTTACCAGGTACAGAATAAAACTTCATTTTCTTCTTTTCTGTAAGTTGAAAAAGGGGAGCCCTAAGTACTAAAAGGCTCTATGGGAACCTGTCTTAAATTCTTTTTTTTTTTAAACAGCCGTGACAGGTTCCCTTTTTTATACTATTATATCACACGTCGCTAAGAGGTTAAAGGAAATCAACCTTTAAAGTCAAGTATGATAAACCAGGGACACTTAATCAAAGATCCAGGCACTATGACTGTGGCAATCTTCTTATATTTATTATCCATGGCCTCCTTCCTTTTAACATCAACTTTTATAATTATGCTCTGAAATACTCTTGAGGTGTTTAGCCGGCCTCTCAGTGCTGTAGTTTCAGAGGATGTTACAATGAGCAGAGCAGGTCTCTCCTTCCCTGCCTTTTCTGCTGCTGCTAGATAACACAGACAGAGGGCGGAGGGAGAGCAGGGGGTTGGGTGAGACAAGTTCTATGCATTGTAACAGCCTGTGAATCTGCAACACTGATGAGTTCTGGTAATGCCCCCAGAGCACTTTGGTCTCATTAGTATAATTTTAAAAGTTGATAATAGAAGAAAGGAGAGAATTTATAACAAATATAAGAAAATTATCACAGTCACAGTGCCTGAATCTATGAGTACCTGGTTAATCATGCTAGATTTTGATTGTAGATCTCCTTTTAATTTCTTTATAGATTGTATCACATACGTATTATAAGTACATATTCTAAATATAGCAAAGACCAGGTAACAGTTGGAGCCCCTATTTTAACTTTTTCCATAAAATGAAGAACGTTTCATCAGTGAAGTACGCTATCAAGTTAGGCTACATTCACACGATGTATGCCCGTCGTATCGTGGTATTCCGGTGGAACATAGGACACGTCCTATCTTTCTTCCGTCTATGGAACAGTACGGGGCCGCACATGTGCGGCACCGTACTGCTCCAAAGGGCGCCATGTGCCCATATGCCGTATATACGTTGGCCATATATACGTCCCCCAAACGTTTGTGTGAATGTAGCCTTAGGCCGGCTACACATGGTCCAGAACCACTGAAGATTATCCACAGTGTAAACATCTTCGGGTATTCCGAAACAATTTACTATACCTGAGTAATGCACTCATTCAATCCAAATGCTCTGATAATGTCTGTAGCAGCAACTAATTTCCCCTACTGTGGATTCAGGGATGTGTCAACTGGCCCACCAGAGTACCAGAGGATCTTTCGCTGAGCCCAGGAAAGTACTGTACCAATTTTGATCTCCTTTGGGTGAGAGAGGATGGGCCCCCAGAATAATTTTATCCGATTGGCCCAAGAAACAGTCCGACTCTGATTCTGGGTACAAACATACTTGGCCCCTGCTACATATAAAACAGATTTGGCTGAGGAATACATTCCACAGCCATTCCATACTATGCGCTGATGGGCTTTGTACTTTTGTATTTGCATATGTTTATTGAATTGATTTTGTTGCCCCACATTAACACTTTTATTATTATGCTTTGGAATACCTGTGCAGTCCAATGCCTGATAACCCCTACATAGAAAATAAACAGGCATCTACTTAGGCGTCCCTTTTATAGGGGATTATCTAGGAACATCCGCATTTGGCTTTATGCATAAACATAATGAGTGTTTGTTTTTTGTCACATCCATATGGAATGTTATCTTTTAGCCTCCCTTATTACAGACTGAGCAATGCCTAAGTATTTTTTGATAAGCATATGACTTTGACATTTATGACAGGGATTACACTTTGCTTCTGGAACCCTTCCCAAAAAAATAAAATAAAAAAATGTGCGTTAGTGAATTTAATCAAGATTACATTACGAGTGCCAAAGTAAAAATTATTTGCCATGATTCTGGTAACATGATTTACTTTTGATGAATGAGGATGATTCTGATCAACTCCAAACCTGCAAGTGACATAAACATAAACTGCATCATTAGGATCTGTCTGAGCATTTAACAGACTACATAATTCCTCTGCAGACAGTAGTTAGTTTATGAAAAATCCTTGTTTTGTTATTTAAAAAAAAAATCAATTGCTAATAAGGGGGTAATGACAGACAGGGCTGACAGCGGCTGCCACTTCTTGACCACACCTACCACATCTACATCTCTGACATCTTTTACACATTCTTCACTTCTCCAGGCTCCGAGAATTGCTTAATAAGCTTCTTCCCTACTCAACATGAGGAAGCACACAGTCCAATCTGTCAGTAGGAGATTAACTTGAAGAACAGTACAATGTTCAGTCTGAGCATTATTTGTAACATAGGTAAAAAAAAACTCATAATAGTATCCAAAATATTACCAGACGCAAGTCTGCCTGATTATCTGCCAGTGACAGACGTGTCTAAATATGCACACACTTAAGTATTAGGTGAGACATGATTTCAATTTGTTTACTGAAGTAAGCACTAACATAAGCTTTGGAGAGTTCTGACACTATCCAATAATAACATTACAATCACTGAGATGAAACTATTCTAAACAGAAAGAACAATACTTCAATTTTTCACATCATTTGTACAGAACATGTACTAATAAGAATAAAAGAGTTCCCCAACAATACTAAAATTAAAATTCCAACAATATTGCACTGCAAACAATTCTGCATCTGTGTAGTTTGATAACCTGCCAAGTATAGGCAAGAACCGGGAAGAGCAAGCCAAGCAGGAAGGCGTCAAGACTGCCGAACACATGATGCTCAGCAAAAAATATAATTTGTATGTATCATTGCACCCTGTGTTTTAGGTGTCCAGGGGTGTAGCTAGGGACGACTAATGGAGCATATGACTGGTTGTAGTCATTTAATAATTAAGAGGACATTTTCAGGTCGCATAAAATACGGCTCGGGTCACTCATCCCAATAAAGAGTTGGACAAAGAGAAGTGTACACTAGATGGCTCTCCTTTTCAGGCTTGGATTTCTTACCTGGTGTCTCCCAATAAGGAGAGACCTACCAATTATTTCAAGCCATATGGGGCTGCCAAGTGGGGATCTAATCCCTGCATGGCCCTAATTAACCCTTTTCTAACTTCAAGCTGTCCATGGTTAGAGATGGCTCCACTTGGAAGTATTCAGTCCTTGGAACTTGACCCATATGTTGGTTTCATCTCACAGACTGAACACATTGCACAGGTCATGAGTCCTGGAGTCATACAGAAATATGATGCAAAGACTCCGTGTCTGCTGGCCAAGCAGTACCAGTACAGTAGTATGGCAGGCAGAATGAGAGTTCTGAAGCAGCGTAGTTGCAATTTCTTTTTATAGTTGTTACTTTTATACAGATATGAGGTTTGGGTGAAGTCTTTGTTCACAGATGATCACAGCCTCACACATACTTCCAAAATTTAATAGGTAACTAATATAATTATAAAAAACAAAACTAGGCAGACAGTTTACAATGCCTGTCAGCACAATGCCGGTAACTTCCAAGTCCACAGTTCACTCAGAAGTCAAATATTTTTATACCGAACATTTTGTAGCAAATTTTGCTTTTAACTAGAGACTGCTGCAATTTAGTTCACTTTAAGGCACTTGCTAGCTTAGACATTTATGACACATCCACATGCCTTATAAATGCAGGTCCCAGATTAATGAAAAATTTCGAGTGATTTCAAGTGAGCATGGAGAGAGCTGCACATGTGTGAACACTTCTGCATTCATATGGTCGCTTCACAGGGGTCTTCGACCCAAATTTTTACCCGATTGCAATGTGATTAAGGGGCTATAAATATTTCAGAGATTTTCAAGGTCAGCTGCATGTAGATGCATGTAAGGCTAAGTTCACACTATTATTTAAGTCTCTTTTCCCCACCTCTGTTAAAAAAAGGTAAAGAATGGGGGTTTAATAATAATAATAATAATAATTTCTTTATTTATATAGCGCACATAGATTACTCAGCGCTGCACAGATCTTGCCAAATCGGGGTTTGAAGTATCAGTTAAAAATCCCATTGACACCACATAAATTTTATGTCATCCGTTATGGTCAGTTTGGCAAGTATCAGTTATCCATGTGCTTTTTTTCAAAGGGAGGAAAAATACTGCAGCTTCTGCCATTTTTCTCCACCCAAAAAAACGCATGGATAACGGATCCCTGTCTAAACAGAACATAACGGTTGGTGGAGGTTTAAAGGCGGATTAACGTTTCACTTAAAAATCCCATTGACATCAATGTTAACTTTATGTCATCTGTTATGTTCCGTTTAGGCAGAAATTCGTTATCCATGCATTTTTTGGATCTTTTACTGATACTTTAAACCTCTATTCTTCCCTTTTTTAACCTTTTTTTTAACAGAGGGAAGGAACAGTAGTGTGACTTTAGCCTAAACCTCCATTCTTTCCTTCTTTTTTTTAAACAAAGGTAAGGAATGGACATTTGAATGATAGTATGAACTTAGCCTAACAGAGATGAATAAACAGAAATGCTGACGGTAGTGTGAAATGAGCCTCACAAAACAAAGTTTCCAAATGCAAGTCCTTGCAGGAAATGTTCTGTAATATGCCTTGTGCGCAGGCCTGAAAAGGAAAGCTGGTGCCCTCCTCTCTGAGTTAGACTACAATACTCATCACTCAGTCTGGCAGACCAGCCCATCCATGTACTGTATAAAATGAAACTTTATTTGAATGAGGAACATGGAATATCATAGGTAACCATCATAGCCCATTTGATAGCATTAATAAGAAATTCCAGAGCTGATGCCTGTTAGAGATTTTAATCTAGGGCTCCAACAACTCTTTACAATTAGAAGGTGATTTCCAAATTAACTGCTATAACCAAAATGGCCCCCAGTACTGGGATAAGAGCAGAAACTAAGACACACTCACCAGTCTCTTAGAAAATGCAGACTCACAATCTTTATTAGCGCACAGCCGCATATAGAAAACACAGAAAATGATCTGCATAGGGACGTGAAAAGGTGATAAAATACTGCAATGCTATAGGCCAGCTTGAATATCTCCCCATAAATTCACTTTCCCAAAACATGTAGATGAACTTTACATATTATTTCTCACACAGAGCACTGTGTTTTTACTAAAAGTCCTGAGAAGAAGACTCCGATGGCTCCTCGGTGCGGCCACAACATAAGATAAGCAGGTGCTGAAGGAAAAATATAGGACAAGAATCAAGGACAGAACTGTCTCTCAGCAGATTAAACAAAATGATGTTTGAATCATGAGATGAATAGACATTTTACAATATGGCTTCTAAGTGGACAACATGGCGTCTGAAAGAACCAAATGGAGTATAGAGAAATACAATATCCCTCACATGCCATACAAGCTTCTATTTAAAATGAAGATATTCTCATTAGAAAACCACTTTAAGAACTTATTATCAGATTTTTTTTTTTGCTTGAAATAACCATATGACTGGTCTATTGTTTCCTAACTTGTTTTTATTATGCTCTACAGTGCATTGCTTCATACTACAGGAGGTGCCCTACTTAAGAACACCCGACTAACAGATGAGCCTTAGTTAAAGACGGACCCCTCTGCCCACTGTGACCTCTGGTGAAGCTCTCTGGATGCTTTACTATAGTCCCAGACTGCAATAATCAGCTGTAAGGCGTCTGTAATGAAGCTTTATTGATAATCCTTGGTCCAATCACAGCAAAAAATTTTCAAACTCCAATTGTCACTGGGGGAAAAAAAAATTTTGGTCTGGATCTACAATCATAATATATACAGTTTCGACTTACATACAAATTCAGCTTAAGTAACAAACCTATGAAACCTATCTTGTCCCCTAACCCGGGGACTGTCTGTATTTTATTTCGCTATATTTATCTTTACAGAATTTTGATCCTGAGTTCAAACCACTTGATAGTCCTGGGGTTTTCTACTCATTCCTATTTCCCTTTTTTTCCTTGTTGGTTGTGGCTTGGTTAAAAAAAAAAAATAAGGATGTAAATGAATCGGGTAATAAAATTGTTTACATTTTTTATTCTGCCTAATGCCGTTTTCATTAGCTTTCTCTTTTCAACTAAGCAATGTCTATAAATGTGATGTAGAACAGGGCTGTATGTAAAATATTCATATGTCATTGTTTTAGAAGCTTGTAAATCTGCGCACAGAAGACAGAAAACATTTCTATCATTCAGATTTTCGGCTCTGTTTTATGAATGCCTATTTGACCTCTATATTTTTTAATGTGACTAATGGAGCTTTAATTTTTATGGGTCTCTTATTTTAAGAGATTACTTTTCTTAAAGCCTGGTTCATAAATTGATATACACCTTATGTTAATATAGCGCTGTACAATGATTTAATGTGACTTTAAAAGATCTCTTTTTTGTCAAGGATTTATATAAAACACTAACTAAAATCTTTTCTCACTTGTGGTAAAGGATCTGAAGAGTTCAATGATCTAGTAAATACTACAGAAACTTTACCAAACACTCTGATCCTCCATAAAGCCTGCCTCACACAAGGGGATAGCAGTTAGTTTATCTGCTCTTTGTGCTTGTTAAAAAAAAGTATGGCATTCAAGAATATAGGAATTTTAATACATTACAACAGTAAAAAGTAAATTGTTCAAGAAGACCCTTAAATGTAACTTCAAAATGATTTTCCTTTTAAGGTACATTCTGAGACCCCTAAATAGCTCTCTGCCTATATTTTAAATAAATATACTATAGTGATATTGTATTTACCAAAATTGTAGTGTGACCATGTGGTTCCCAGGTGACTTCCTCTGTATCATGTATAATAAATATAATCTTTATTTATATATCGCCTTCATATTCCATAGTGCTTTACAAATCATAGGGGACATATACAAATATAATATTACATTACAGAGTACAAACAGTCATATGGAACAATAGGAGTGAGGGCCCTGCTCACAAGAGCTTACAGACTATGAGGATGAGGAGGGAGACACAAGAGTTTCCAGTCTATGAGGATGAGCGGGTAACACAAGAACTTACAGTCTATGAGGGTGAGGGGGAGACACAAGAGGTAAGAGCTTGTATAATGGTTCAGCCATTCTTTATAAGGGAACACAATAAAATAATTGACTAAATAAAAATGCTGCTGCTTGAACCAGCCATCAGCCGCCATCATATATACAAAGTCCAAAGAGTTTAAATTTAATGCAGTTAGCAAGTGTGATAGGCCTGCCTAAGGAGATGGGTTTTAAGAGCACCTTTGCAACTTTGGGTTTGGGTATTAGTCTGATAGACCGAGGTAGGGCATTCCAGAGAATTGGTGCAACTCGCGAGAAGTCTTGGAGACGTGCGTGACAGGTTCAAATTAAGGAAGATATTAATTTAAGATCACTGGCAGATCTAAGAGCATGGGTTGGGCAATAGACTGAGATGTGAGAGGAGAGGAAGGGAGGTGCAGCATTATGCAGAGCTTTGTGGATGAGGGTTATTATTTTATGCTGTATTCAGAAGGAGATGAGCAATCAGTGCAGTGACTGGCACAGACTGAAGGCATCTGTATAGCATCTGGCTGCTATATTGTAGAGGAGAGAGTTTAGTGAGTGGAAGACCAATTAGTAGGGAGTTACAGTAGTCTAGTCGAGAGTGAATCAGAGCAACAATTAGCATTTTAGAAGTTTCCAGTGTAAGAAATGGGCAGATTCTGGAGATGTTTCTGAGATCCATATGGCAAGAGCGAGCAAGAGATAGTATATACGGAGCAAAGGAGAGTCCAGCACAACCCCAAGACAGCGGGCCTGCTGCCTCGGTGCTATAGTGATCCCACAGACTGAGATGGGGAGGTCAGGGTTGGGTCAGTTAGTAGATGGTAGAAAAACAAGAAGTTCAGTCTTAGCTTACATTTCAAGAAGAGAGAGGACATGATGTTAGAGACAGCAGAGAGACAATCAATGGTGTTCTGAAGAAAGACAGGGATGATGTTATGTGTAGTTGAAACTAAATCTGCTGATGTATACTATTTCGATATTCTTTGTGGGTCTTTATATGGCTGTGACATCTGCGCTGTTCCCTAGTGATGAACAGTACAGAAAGGTAGACAAGGAGAGACTGAATAGCGCTAAAACTAAAGTAAGCTGCTCCTAGTGCTAAAACGCAGCATTGTTACAATGATAGCGAGTACAATGCCACTCTCAAAGCTCCATAGCTCAGCGGTGACTGCTGCGCGACAAGCGGCAGTCACCGCCCCTACACACGCCCACAATCCCGTCCCCCTCATGAATACGCTTTGAGAGCGGTCCGGCATTTCTATTGTACTCCACAGCTGTGTTAGATAGCATTATCCGAGGTTTCCGATTATGCTACCATTATAACAACGCTGCCTTTGTTTTGGCACTAGGAGATGCTTACTTTAGGAGTAGCCCTTAAAATGACAAGCCTAATGATCCCATATATTTTGGGGAAATACACCATTGGTGCCTGATGTTCCTGAGCTCCCCCCTATTGTGATAACATGAGCAGAATACCCCCTTATTATAATAGCACTTAACCCAATAATACCTTATGAGTTCATAACATAATACATAACACATTACTCACTTTTGCACCAACCCTAAAATACCAGTTTGCAAACCTTCTTTTTTTTCATGCTGTACCCCCTCCCGGGTAAGGAGGTAAGGTTGTTCTACGCAGTGACATCATGTCACCATCTGTAATCAGATGCCGTCCCTTGCCCCTTAATACTGATAAACGTAAATAGTTGCTCCTCCACTCCTACCCATATATATATATATATATATATATATATATATATATATGCACTTTAGATTGGCTCAGCATGTTTCTGTTCTCAATATGGAGAGGGGATTAGGGAACTGCCAAACACCTCTACTGGCAGCTTATCCCTTATTCCTTTATAACAAAGGATAGGGCATGATGTGTTCATTTTTCAGCCCTGACATCTGCAGAACAAACGTTGGCTAAACATCTAACAAATGCTAGTTGATCGACAGGCCCTGCCAAAATGTTCAACTGACGCTACTGTAATATCCATGTCCACCTTTAGACATAACAAGGCATGTGCTATTCAGGCAAGATAACCCCTAGCAAGAGCATGGGGGGACACATGAATCGAACCAGCAAGATGCACATGGAAGATGGTTGAAGATAGATAGTTAAAGGAGTATTCCCATCTTAGTCGTCGTATCCAAGTACAAAAATCTCGCTTTTTATTTATGGGAAATTATCTTCACAAAGGTACATTTTTTAAAATAACATCCAATTGAAGAAATGTATTTATATGGTAGATGAATTAAGTTAACTGTCAATGTACAGATGAGAATACCTCTTTTTAATACACAGAAGAGACTACAGGGTGCAATAAAGGACTTTTACTTTATTGATATTGGACTAATAGGCTTGTCCAGCAAAAGTGAAAAAAAGAGAAAAAGTCTTTTGAATATACTTCATGTCACATTAAAGCAAAACAATAAACCTTTATGGTAGTGAAATTTGTGAATTATTATATACACCAATGATTGGAGATGAATGGAGCAGAACTTACATGCCTGGCTGTCTGCTCCTTTTATCTTGGGGAGCTATGAGGGGTCTGATAGGGGTGTAAGGATTTTTCTCCAGCTCACCTAGATCCACGGTAAGTTCTTTCCACTAGCACTGATCCTCCCCGCTGCAGGGTAATATATCCACAAGAAACAGTTCTGGATCCAGGTTTTGTGTAGAATAAAACCACCTTTATTTAGTAATTCATGGAATCCAACAGGTAAAATACAGGTGGAACGGTCAGGCTTGTCAATGCGTTTCCACCGTATTTTACGCGCCTGACCGTTCCACCTGTATTTTACCTGCTGGGTGCCATCAATTACTAAATAAAGGCGGTTTTATTCTACACAAAAGCTGGATCCAGAAGTGTTTCTTGTGGTACCTCAGGCCCTATCCTGTGGCCCTATCCTTGTTTCATGGGAGAACTGCTTTAAAGACCTGGCCCTTTTACATTTTCTCTCACAGCTCCCTCTTCCCCTTGCAGCCACTTCTGCTGCAGTGATTGTACAAGGAAACTAATTGTTTTTGCATATGAGTTACTGCATGTGCCACAGCCGTCCTATGGTAATGGTAATAGCACATGCCCAGCCACTGTTTCGATCGTGCAGGGGTGGTCGTATCCAAGGACAACCATCTTGTTTCAAGATAAATGGCTACATTAAAAATTTGTATGTATATCTTGTATATCCATCTTGTCTCAAAGGGATAACATGGCTACATTTTGAAATTTGTATATATATATATATATATATATATATATATATATATAGCAGGTAAATTTAAATTAAATTTGAATGTCCAAATGGGAATACACCTTTAAGTTCAACACTGGGGATCCAACTGTCTCAATGATCTTTGTGCGTTTTTTTCTAAATTGCAGAATATTGTTGTAAATTGTCTTTTAAAACTAAACTTTTTAGAATTTGGAATGTTTTAAATTAACTTAACAATCAAGAGTGGATTTTTTTTTGTGTTTTTTTTTGTTCCTTTGACAGAAGGGGGAGGATGGGGTAGAAGGATAATAACTATCATTATGAAAAAAATAACTATATATTTTGTTTGTTGTCATTAAGATTAAAAAATGTTTTTTAAAAAATTGTCACGGTCTCTGAATTATTATAATTTGAGAATGAATAATAAAGATTATAAAAATGATAACTTTTTAACAGAATGAATGACTGCATGCTGTTAACTGAAAAAAAACTGAAAGAATGATGTGTCAGGAAAGTAGAAGCCACTGCCATACATAACAGAGTGGCTGGTGTAGTCTGCCCAGGGCAAGGCTTGTTCCTGACGCAGAAGCCAGATTCAGCAATGGGAGCTGTTTATTTAATTGCTAGCACAAAAGGTGTAATTGCCATTATTCCTGTCATGATAAAGGTATGTGTCTCCACCGCAGGAGCATAGACTACAGTTGACTTCCATGCCCAAAGCTATAAAGCAAATTAACCCTTCTAACACAATGGACATACTTATGTTACATAGTATGATATAGTAGTCAGACAAAATGTACTATTCATCATTTTATTATAGTAGAAGAAATACTTGAGTTTTGAGAATTTTTTTGCAAATAGCTTTGGAAAACAGTCTCTAGAATGAATATGAAAAGTAAGCCTAAACAATGTATCGTAATATACTTTTAAAATAATATAATTTTTTTTTTCGTTTTTACATATTGTATAATTTTATATCAATAACAATAGCTTGAACTAGGGCCAGCACTGGACATACCTGGGCAAGTGCTGGGGCCCACATAAAGAATCCATGCGGGTGAGGGGAGCTGTATCTAATGAATCCATAGGGGTGAGGGGGCTTTATAAAAAATAACCATTAGGGGGTTGTTTGGTATGAAAAACCAGGGAATATTTTGGGGAACAGGAGACTGTTTTAATTTCTGAATTTTTAATGCCGCCATGTGAGATCAATGCAAAGGGGCACACTGAGGCTCTGTCGTCCAGGGGCCTACTGCAGCCTGGAGCCAACCCTGGCTTGAACCTTTAGTTGTCTTTCTCCATGGGTGAAATCAATCTGCTGGTGTTGTCCAAGTAGGTTCCCCAATGAGTTGTGGTGTCCAGGTAACTCCAGAAAGCAAAATAGTGCAGTACTGCGGATTCCTCTGGTAGTGACATCACCTTTCAACAACAGATCATAGTATAAGACAAAAAACAACTGATATGTTTTTCGGAAGAATGTCTTCCCTTGTCAGAGATCTGTATATTTTTTAAAGATAAATTATGTAAAACCAAGCACATGTGGATACATATGACATACATATAATGAAATGTAGATAAAGAAGTACTCTAGTAGAACGCTAAACATTCTAAAGTACCACTCAGTAAAATGCATTATAAATTATACAATACATAAATATAAATAAAAATAAAAAACAGTATTAACTGTCAAAAACAGTTTCCCACAATTTCATTCAATTTACGAACGTATAGGTCTTAGGAGGGTTATCTTTGGGGGTGACCAAGGGCGCAGCAAGGGTAATGGAAAGGCCTGCTCAGATCACCCTAGATATGGAGAAGGCATTTGACAATCTGTGTTGGGGTGGTTAGAGCAGGTGCTTGATAAGATGGGGTTCAGGAGTACCTTTTGGAATGAGCACCTTGGGCTTCTTGTCACAGCCATTTTGGTTATATAAGAGAACACAACAGGACTCTCCCTTGTCGTTGCTACTCTTTAATATGGCATTATTACTCTCTCCAGGTTTCTGGAATCGGGCACCCTCTGAGGGTATCTGAATGCATGATAAGAGCCTCTTCACTGGCCTCTTTGCCAATAACATTGTTCTGTTCATGGCTGACGCCCCAAAGGTGATAGACCTTATGGAGAGATTTGGAGTCTTCCCAGGCTTTAAACTAAAAAGACAGAAAAGTGCAATTTTATTATTGGCAACTACCCAAGAATCAGTATACAGATTGAATTACCCCCTCACTTCTCCAAAATAGCTGTAGATCTTAAAAAGGTGACATAATCTACCTCTGTCCCTTTTGGGTAGAAATCATTTGCTGAAAATGATGTGTATGTCGAGGCTTTTACCCTCTTCAGACTGTCCCTATTCTTTTACTTCATTCAGATATAAAGAGATTACATCAATAGTTTCTATGGCAGGGAAAAAGACCTTGGATTTGTCATCGTAGACTATTTCTTGATAGGGGAAAATAGGGGAACGGGTTACCTGTGTGCACACATTTGTAACTTAGCATATGGAGACACATTTTTGACTGGAATGCAAAAACCAGTGTGTATTCGCACTATGGGTTAGAGGCGGCCTTCTGTCCACCGTATGAACCACCGTTACTACTACACACTCTACTACACATACCTAAAAAATTTTAAACTTCTGTAATATATGTGATGTGACACTATAGCAGTTTGGAGATCAAGTTGCAAATTTATATTGTCCTTCGCTGTGTCAAAACATCTCCCTTTATGGGTAAACCCTCTTTTTAAAAAAAATATTTCATAAATAGCAAGAGAAAGGGATACAGGTGGCAGGTTATCTTATTCACGATACAGAACATAGGGGGTTAACATTGGAGGAGATAGCCGAGAAATATGAATTGGGACCCAACCATTTTATGCAGAGATATGACACACTATAATGTTGAGGCTGCTAGACATTAGTAGGGAAGTAAATGCTAACCTAATTGATAAATCGATTTTGCTGGGATTGACATGCCCATATATGTCCCAATTATATGCAATGGACGGATATGTTGCAACAGCCTTTGGGTGGAGCAGATCCCAGCTACAGAATTGCATAAGGGCATGTTAATGGGTTGGCAAACAATGAGGAGGGCTGTCATTAAGGAGATCTGGAGGGATACCCGATTCCGTATAATGCATATGGCTATTTTGGCATCTAATCTCCCACCATCACTGGCCAGGCCAGATCTTAAAACCAGCTGTCCTAAATTCCTGATGAGGTGTACCAACCTCTTTCATGGACTATGGGATTGTCCTAAGGAGAAGGAGATATAGGACAGCATAAGAGATATGTGTAAATCTATATGGGCAGGGAGGTACCGTCGAAGGGAAGAACGATGCATCTGCAGCAGCCAGCACACACATGCGTACATAGTTTCATGTGATCTTTTTGGTTACCAAGAAAAGTATTTTGCGGTTTTGGCTCCAAGACAATACACCAATATGTTATTGATCAGGTCAAGAGTGTAATGAACTTAGAGCATATAGAAACTGAGAGAAAGTGAAAACAAATGGTTTGTTTAAGAAATGGAGGCAATGAATAATATATTTTCGGAGTGCCCAAGTAATACTGCAATTAACTGTAACAGAATAGTATCTAACTGAGAACCTTTGCCTCTCTTAGCAGGACAGGAGATCTTTGAATAATAAGTTTCCGCCCATAGGATATAGGGTTCAAAGGATAAGTATGAGATGCCTGCCCGGCTATCGCCTCTGTAGGCAGTTTGGGTCTTCGGGAAGTTTCTGTGATTGTTGGTATAGTGTAGGATGCTTACACCCATTTAGTTTCATTAGTTGCTGTCATGCAATTGTATATTTAGATTGTCTGTATCCAGTCTGCGTACCCATGATCATGTCATATTGTTTGTCTTTTTGTATAGGAAAACTTGAAAATCAAAAAAACTTGTTTAAAAAAAATTTGAAAATTTAAATATTTGATATTCCGGGGAATCTACACATAGAAAAGCTATAGTGGAAAGACCTGCATCTCTTTTGTGTTTCGGACCCAATTTTTGTTTTTGTTTACAAACACTGAAGCAGAATACTGAACAAATACTGGCTGTGTGAAGTGGACTACACTCATGATCAGGGTTTTGTTACACATTGGGTGACACCTGCTGTTTATAAGGCAGGCAAAGTTCTTGAGCTAGCAAAAATATAAATTCCCTGCCCGCTGTTACTCTTACACCACATGTATGGGGAAAAAAACCATTAAACACTTTTTTATACATAATACTTTTCTTGAATATTTTTGTACCAATTCAGTAGTATTCCATGTTCTTATACATGACATAAAGTATGCATTCTCTATATGTTTTGAAATATATGTATACTTCCTATGTGTATAACATTTACCTGTGCGCCCATGATACACCCCTGTCAGCACTATTCAGCACAATTTTCCATATTCTTTTCCATATATATGGATAACTCAATACAAGTAAAAGAGTTTCCAAACATCTAAACCAACCTTCATGGGAAGTTGAAGGTTGATTTACAGTCCCTTAATAATAATACCACGAAGATAGAGTATAAGGAAACTGTGGCGCAAAGACAATACTGGTGGCTGCTTATGATTGCGCTGCAAAAACATCCCAATTTTATCTGGGTTTTTTTGTTGCAACCTTTTCTGCATTGGACATTTTGGTGCCAATTCACCCTCTGTCCCTGCCCTTACAGAAGAAATCTTAGGTGGAGTTAATGAGTCATAAGGTACTTAGCTTGTGTGGACATTCGCTTTATATTACAGCACAATCTACTGATAATGTTCAACATATTTAATGCCGCCTGCAAATTAGTAAGATAATTGCATGGGGAGTAAGCAGCTACCAGCCTGAATGTAAACTGCTATTCCAGTTTTGCCTGGCAATTAAGCAATAGCTCAAAAGTGATGCAAGTTATAGATAACTACTTTCTCAAGTAAGAAAATTATTTGTATGGATCATAATCATTACTCACTCGTACAAAGAGATTGGGACTCGATTTGGATAACAAAATAGAACCATTGTCCTTTAAATAGAATGTAACACCAGAGAATGAAAATGTTTTCATGTGAAAGTTATTATTTAGGTTTTTAATGATTTTTATTTACATTTTTCTAAGTTATTAAGTGTCATTAAAAGTACAATATACTGCTATTTTCTCTCAAGTCATTACACTTTCTACTAAACTCAAACTTCGTGACTATGTGGAAGTTTCTTTTTTACTAGTGACCTCATTCACACCACAGACAGGACTACAATACACGATAGCACCCTAATATGAAACACTACCAATACATCTACTATAGTCTGTGGCTAGTTGATGTCAGAGTTTATCTTTTAACTTTCCCTGCAAAATAAGGCTCCGTGCACACCAGCATCAGGGGTTTCTAAAATAGAGACTTTAACAGAGACTAAGAAAGGAAGGTGAACATAAAGAGGGAGATTTATCAGACGTGCTTCAACGCTCCCCTTCCTTCTTGGCCTGCAGGCAGCGCGGCCGCCAGGTCTGACCTGGCGTAGTTTTGCATAAAAACGAGCAAACAACAGTTTGCAGTTTTTTTCAAAATTATGCAGGTACAGGGAGGGAATGCCCCTTGCCAGCCCGTTCTGCCGACCATCGCACCCCTCTACGCCCCCTCCACACCCACATAGCGTGGAGGTGGCTTAATTGCAATAATAATCACAAATTCTTGCCTTGAAAAAAAACTTGCAATTAGTTCACTGCTTCTACACCAGAAAAAATTGTATAGAAGCAGTGATAAATATCTCCAAAGACTCTGTTCACCTTCTGTTTCCCGTTGTTCTCAAAGTACATAAGTTTGCCTTCCGTTATGATTTAGCCTAACCCTTTTATTACAAGAAAATTACCGATCCATTACTACATCCAATACTACAAAATAGATGAAGTTACAGGTTATCCACTCTTCCTCCATGCACAAAACATGTCTTGAAAACTTTCATAAGGAAATCTACAATCAAAATCAAGGTTGATAAACCAGCAACACTCATTCATAGATTCAGCCACAGTGACTGTTGTAATCTTCTTTAGAAGGCCTCCTTCCTTCTAAAAATCCACTTTTATAATTATTCAAATGAGCCAGAAGGACTCTCCATGCTGCAGATTCACAGGCTGTTACACTGTGCAGGAGTACTTCCCCCTCCCCCTCTGGGGGAAGCCTATTTGGCGAAACACGTGTCGGGAACATATACACGTTTTTGGTCTGTATCAGTTTTGGTTTTCCCTCATGATACCCTTTTTGTATTTAGTATTTATTAGTTACCTCTAACATCTATAGGGCTTCTGGCTATTATTTGTGCCTTTGGATATTGGTGTATGTGGTTCTATTACGGTTCACACTCAGACATAGCAGCTTCTCAACATGTGGGAATACACCATTTATTTATATATGTTACACTGAATCGTGTATATCGTTGGTTTAGTCTGTTTTGTCCTTTTTATGTCTGCCTTTTTAGGATAAATTATGTGTATGCATAAGTACTAATAAAGTATACAATTTTTGCATCATTTCTATGTGCTCTGTTGGCTTTTCTGCACATATAAGTAGGTACAGGCTCGGACTGGCCTGCCGGGATACCGGTCAAATCCCCGGTGGCCACTAGCCCACTGACTCTCCCAGCTGCAGGGTAATATATCCACAAGAAACAGTTCTGGATCCAGGTTTTGTGTAGAATAAAACACCTTTATTTAGTAATTCATGGAATCCAAACAGGTAAAATACAGGTGGAACGGTCAGGCTTGTCAATGCGTTTCCACCTATTTTACGCGCCTGACCGTTCCACCTGTATTTTACCTGCTGGGTGCCATCAATACTAAATAAAGGCGGTTTTATTCTACACAAAAGCTGGATCCAGAAGTGTTTCTTGTGGACCTCAGGCGCCTATCCTGTGGCCCATCCTTGTTCATGGGAGAGAACTGCTTTAAAGACCTGGCCCTTTTACATTGTTCTCTACAGCTCCCTCTTCCCTTGCAAGCACTTTCGCCTGCAGTGATTGTACAGGAAAACTAATTGTTTTTGCATATGAGTTATGCATGTGCCCACAGCCGTCCTATGGTAATGGTAATAGCACATGCCCAGCCACTGTTTCGATCGTGCAGGGTGGTCGTATCCAAGGACAACCATCTTGTTCAAGATAAATGGTCGACTTAAAATTTGTATGTATATCTTGTATATCCATCTTGTTCAAAGGGATAACTATGTAATAATTGTATATATATATATATATTATATAATATTTATATATATATATATAACAGGTAAATTTAAATTAAATTGAAGTCCAAATGGGAATACACCTTAAGTTCAACACTGGGGATCCAACTGTCAATGATCTGGTGTGAGTTTTTTTCTAAATTGCAGAATATGTTGTAAATTGTCTTTTAAAACTAAACTTTTTAGAATTGGAATGTTTTAAATTAACTTAACAATCAAGATTGAATTTTTTTGTGTTTTTTTGTTCCTTTGACAGAAGGGGGAGGATGGGGTAGAAGGATAATAACTATCATTATGAAAAAAAAATAACTATATATTTTGTTTGTTGTCATAAGATTAAAAAATGTTTTTTAAAAAATTGTCAGGTCTCTGAATTATTATAATTTGAGAATGAATAATAAAGATTATAAAAATGATAACTTTTAACAGAATGAATGACTGCATGCTGTTAACTGAAAAAAACTGAAAGAAGATGATGTGTCAGGAAAGTAGAAGCCACTGCCAACATACCCGAGTGGCTGGTGTAGTCTGCCCAGGGCAAGGCGTTGGTTCCTGACGCAGAAGCCAGATTCAGCAATGGGAGCTGTTATTAATTGCTAGCACAAAAGGTGTAATTGCCATTATTCTGTCATGATAAAGGTATGTGTCTCACCGCAGAGAATAGACTACAGTTGATCCATGCCCAAAGCTATAAAGCAAATAACCCTTCTAACACAATGGACATACTTATGTACATAGTAGAATAGTAGTCAGACCATGTACTATTCATCATTTATTATAGTAGAAGAAATACTTGAGTTTTGAGAATTTTTTGCAAATAGCTTTGGAAAACAGTCTCTAGAATGAATATGAAAAGTAAGCCTAAACAAGTATCGGTAATAACTTTTAAAATAATATATATTTTTTTCTTTTTTACATATTGTATAATTTTAATCAATAACAATAGCTTGAACTAGGCCAGCACTGGCCATACCTGGGACAGTGGGCCCACATAAGAATCCATGGGGTGAGGGGAGCTGTATCTAATGAATCCAAGGGGTGAGGGGCTTTATAAAAAATAACCATTAGGGGTGTTTGGTATGAAAAACCAGGGAATATTTTGGGGAACAGGAGATGTTTTAATTTCTGAATTTTTAATGCCGCCATGTGAGATCAATGCAAAGGGGCACGAGGCTCGTCGTCCAGGGGCCTACTGCAGCTGGAGCCAACCTGGCTTGAACCTTTAGTTGTCTTTCTCCATGGTGAAATCAATCTGTGTGTGTCCAAGAGGTTCCCAAGAGTTTGGTGTCCAAGTAACTCCAGAAGCAAAATAGTGCAGCACTGCGATTCCTCTGGAGTGACATCACCTTTCAACTACAGATCATAGTATAAGACAAAAAACAACTGATGTGTTTTCGGAAGAATGTCCTCCCTTGTCAGAGATCTGTATATTTTTTAAAGATAATTATGTAAAACCAAGCACATGTGGATACAATGACTACATATAATGAAATGAGATAAAGAAGTACTCTAGTAGAACGCTAAACATTCTAAAGTACCACTCAGTAAAACATTATAATTATAAATACATAAATATAATAAAAATAAAAAACAGTATTAACTGTCAAAAACAGTTTCCCACCAATTTCATTCAATTTACGAAGTACAGGTCTTAGGGGGGTAGCTTTGGGGGGGACCAAGGGCGCAGCAAGGTAATGGAAAGGGCTCAGATCACCTAGATATGGAGAAGGCATTTGACAATCTGTGTTGGGTGGTGTAGAGCAGGTAACTTGATAAGATGGGGTTCAGTAGTACCTTTTTGAATAGAGCACCTTGGGCTTCTTGTCACAGCCTTTTGGTTATATAAGAGAACACAACAGGACTCCTTGTCGTTGCTATCTTTAATATGGCATTATTACTCTCTCCAGGTTTCTGGAATCGGCACCCGAGGGTATCTGAATCTGATATAGAGCTCTTCACTGGCTCTTTGCCAATAACATTGTTCTGTTCATGGCTGACGCCCCGAAGGTGATAGACCTTATGGAGAGATTGGGAGTTTCCCAGGCTTTAAAATAAAACAGACAGGAAATAGTGCATTTAGTATTGGCAACGGACCCAAGAATCAGTATACAGATGGAATACCCCCTCACTTCTCCAAAATAGCTGTAGCTCTAAAAAGGTGACATAATCTACCTCCGTCCTTTTGGGTAGAAATCATTTACTGAAAATGATGTGTATGTCGAGGCTTTTACCCTCTTCAGACTGTCCCTTTCTTTTACTTCATCAGATATAAAGAGATTACATCAATAGTTCTATGGCAGGGAAAAGACCTTGGATTTGTCATCGTAGACTATTTCTATAGGGAAAATAGGGGAACGGGTTACCTGTGTGCACACATTTGTAAATTAGCATAGGGAGACACATTTTGACTGGATTCCAAAAACCGTGTGTATTCGGACTATGGGTTAGAGGCGGCTTGTCGCCATATGAACACCGTTACTACTACACACTTACTACACATACCTAAAAAATTTTAAACTTCTGTAATATATGGGATGTGAACTATAGCAGTTTGGAGATCAGGTTGCAAATTAATTGTCCTTCGCTGTGTCAAACATCTCCCTTTAGGGGAGCCCTCTTTAAAAAAAAAGATTCATAAATACGAGAGAAAGGGATACGGTGGCAGGTTTATCTTATTCACATACAGAACAAGGGGGTAACATTGGAGGAGATAGCCGAGAAATATGAATTGGGACCCAACATTTATGCAGAGATATGACACACATAATGTCGAGGCTGCTAGACATTGTAGGGAAGTAAATGCAACCTATGTGAGAGATTTTGCTGGGATTGACTGCCATATATGTCCCAATATATGCAATGGACGGATATGTGCAACAGCCTTTGGGTGGAGCAGATCCCAGCTACAGAATTGCATAAGGGCAGTTAATGGGTGGCAAACAATGAGGAGGGCTGTCATTAAGGAGATCTGGAGGGATACCCGATTCCGTATAATGCATATGGCTATTTTGGCATCTAATCTCCACCATCACTGGCCAGGCCAGATCTTAAAACCAGCTGTCCTAAATTCTGATGAGGTGTACTAACCTCTTCCATGGACTATGGGATTGTCCTAAGGAGAAGGAGATATAGGAGCATAAGAGATATGTGTAAACCTATATGGAGGGAGGTACCGTCGAAGGGAAGAACGAGATTCTGCAGCAGCAGCACACACATGCGTACATGTTTCATGTGATCTTTTGGTTACCAAGAAAATTTTGCGGTTTTGGCTCCAGACAATAACAATAGCTATTGATCAGGTAAGAGTGTAATGAACTTAAAGCATATAGAAACTGAGAGAAAGTTAAAACAAATGGTTTGTTAAGAAATGGAGCAATGAATAATATATTCGGAGTGCCAAGAATATGCAATTAACTAACGAATAGTATCTACTGAGAACCTTGCCTCTCTTAGAGGACAGAGATCTTTGAATAATAAGTTTCGCCCATAGAATAGGGTTCAAGGATAAGTATGAGAGCCTGCCGGCTATCCCGTAGGCAGTGGGTCTTCGGGAAGTTCGTGATTGTTGGTATAGTGAGGATGCTTTAACTGTTTCATTAGTTGCTTATGCAATTGTAATTTAGATTGTCTGTTATCAGTCTGCGTACCCATGATCATGTCATATTGTTGTCTTTTGTATAGGAAAACTTGAAAATCAATAAAACTGTTTAAAAAAAATTTGAAAATTTAAATATTTGAATTCCGGGGATCTACACATAGAAAAGCTATAGTGGAAAGACCTGCATCTCTTTGTGTTGGACCCAATTTTGTTTTTGTTACAAACACTGAAGCAGAATACTGAACAAATACTGGCTGTGTGGAAGTGGACTACATCATGATCAGGGTTTTGTTACACATTGGATGACACCTGCTGTTTATAAGGCAGGCAAAGTTCTTGAGCTAGCAAAAATATAAATTCCCTGCCCGCTGTTACCTACACCACAATGATGGGGAAAAAACATAACACTTTTATACATAATACTTTTTCTGATATTTTTGTACCAATTCAGTAGTATCCTGTGTTCTATACATACATAAAGTATGCATTCTTATATGTTTTGAAATATAGTATACTTCTTAGTGTATAACATTTACCTGTGCGCCCATGATACACCCTGTCAGCAATTCAGCACAATTTTCCATATTCTTTTCCAATATATGGATAACTCAATACAAGTAAAAGAGTTTCCAAACATCTAAACAACCTTCATGGGGAGTTGAAGGTTGATTTACAGTCCCTTAATAATAATACCACGAAGATAGAGTATAAGGAAACTGTGGCGCAAAGACAATACTGGTGGCTGCTTATGATTGCGCTGCAAAAACATCCCATTATCTTTGCAATTTTGATCATTGTATTATGTTGTTTAGGTGGTAATGAGTCATAAGGTACTAGTTGTGTGGACATTCGCTTATATTAAGCACAATCTACTGATAATGTTCAACAATTTAATGCCGCCTGCAAATTAGTAAGTAATTGCATGGGAGAGTAGAGCAGTACCAGCCTGAATGAAACCTATTCCAGTTTTGCCTGGCAATTAAGCAATAGCTCAAAAGTGATGCAAGTTATAGATAACTACTTTCTCAAGTAAGAAAATATTTGTATGGATCATAATCATTACTCACTCGTACAAAGAGATTGGGACTCATTTGGATAAACAAAATAGAACCATTGTTCTTTAAATAGATGTAACACCAGAGAATGAAAATGTTTTCATGTGAAAGTTATTATTTAGGTTTTAATGATTTTTATTACATTTTCTAAGTTTTAATAAGGTCATAAAAGTACAAATATACTGCTTTTCTCTCAAGTCATTACACTTTCTACTAAACTCAAACTTCGTGACTATGTGGAAGTTTTTTTTACTAGTGACCTATTCACACCACAGACAGGACTACAAACACGATACACCCTAATATGAAACACTACCAATACATCTACTATATGTGGCTAGTTGATGTCAAGTTTATCTTTTAACTTTCCCTGCAAAATAAGGCTCCGTGCACACCAGCATCAGGGGTTTCTAAATGAGACTTTACAGAGACTAAGAAGGAAGGTGAACATAAAGAGGGGAGATTTATCAGACGTGCCCAACGCTCCCTTCCTTCTTGGCCTGCACGCAGCGCGGGCCAGGTCTGAACTGGCGTAGTTTGCATAAAAACAGCAAACAACAGTTTGCAGTTTTTTTAAAATTATGCAGGTACAGGGAGGGATGCCCCTGCCAGCTCGTTCTGCCGACCACGCACCCCTCTACGCCCCTCCACACCCACATGCGTGAAGGTGGCTTAATTGCAATAATAATCGCAAAATCTTGCCTTGAAAAAAACTTGCAATAGTGTCAATGCTTCTACACCAGAAAAAATTGTATAGAAGCAGTGATAATATCCCAAAGATCTGTTCACCTCTCTGTTTCCCGTTGTTCTCAAGTACATAAGGTTGCCTTCCGTTATGATTTAGCCTAACCCTTTTATTACAAGAAAATTACCAATCCATTACACATCCAATCTACAAAATAGATGAAGTTACAGGTTATCCACTCTTCCTCCATGCACAAAACATGTCTTGAAAATTTCATAAGGAAATCTACATCAAAATCAAGGTTGATAAACCAGCAACACTCATTCATAGATCCAGCCACAGTGACTGTTGTAATCTTCTTTAGAAGGCCTCCTTCCTTCTAAAAATTCACTTTATAATTATTCAAATGAGCCAGAAGGACTCTCCATGCTGCAGATTCACAGGCTGTTAACTGTGCAGGAGTACTTACCCCCCCTCTGGGGGAAGCCTATTTGGCGAAACACGTGTCGGGGACATATACACGTTTTTGGTCGTATCAGTTTTGGTTTTCCCTCATGAACCCTTTTTTGTATTAGTATTTATTAGTTACTCTAACAATCTATAGGGCTTCTGGCTATTATTTGTGCCTTTGGGATATTGGTGTATGTGGTCTATTACGGTCACACTAGGACATGAGCGCTCTCAACATGGGGGAATACACCATATTATTATTCAAAAACAAACAAGTGTGGGCACGGTCACAACACGGCTTCAGAAGTGAAAAATACAATTTTTAATTTTAAGCAGAGTGTTACTTTTCTTCTAAAATACAACAAACATTAATTGCATAAAATGAACAATATTGACACATCTACACACAGATGTTAATTGATCTTTTTCTATGTGTACAGTGTCTCACTGACAGAAAGGTAGATTTTTAACGATTAATAGTAATATATAGTACTTATGAGCAATATAGCAGTATATATCGTAATTTCCTTAAATTGCGTGGATTCGGTTTAACCTGTTGTGTGTAAAAAATGTCTCTCTCCGTAGGATCATATATTGTACCCACTGTGAAATCCTATGTTTATTATTTTAGACAAAGGGATGAGTCCTTAGTTGATTTCTCTAGTGTGAACGGATATATAAAAATGGGAAGGTAAAAAATAAAAAGATATGTAAAAAAAATCGTGAAAAATTCACGGGGAAAATTGCATGCATTAAAAATGAAAAAGTTAAAAAGATAAAGGATTTTTCTGAGGGTAAATTGGTATCCAGGAGGTTTTAAAATTACACAGAGTGTAGGGCCCTACACCTGTTCAGACTCTAACTCTTATAATAATACTGAAAGTTTGAGCACTCACGGTTTGTTGGTTTATGTGGTGTTTTTGTGTCGTATGTGTTTCGGTTAGCGGAGATGTCTGGGACGTTCTCTAATTTAGAAATGCTTTGTTGGCCGCTTTCGATGCGTGATGGCGTCCTCCACAGTGTAACGGCGTCCGTATGTATCCTCGGGAGCGCCACCAAGAGGGACGAGTTTGCACGTTCCCCACTCTCGGTCTCCCTTCACGGTGCGGGCATCCGAACACCGAGTGTAAGAGTCTGAACGGTGAATTTTAAAACCTGGATACCAATTTAACTCAGAAAAATCCTTTATCTTTTTTAACTTTTTCATTTTTAATGCATGCCAATTTTTGTGAATTTCAACGATTTTTTTTACATATCTTTTTATTTTTACCTCCCATTTTATATACCGTCACACTAGAGAAATCAACTAAGGACTCATCCCTTTGTCTAAAATAATAAACATAGGATTTCACAGGTGTTGTACATATATGATCCTACGAGAGAGACATTTTTACACACAACACAGGTTAAAACCGAATCCACGCCCAATTTAAGAAGGAAATTCGATATACTGCTATATTGCTCATACAGTACTATATATACTATTAATCGTTTAAAATCTACCTTTTGTCAGTGAGACATGTACACATAGAAAAAGATCAATTAACATCTGTGGTGTAGATGTGGCAATATGGTGCATTTTAGCAATAATGTTGTTGTATTTTAGTAGAAAAAGAACACTCTGCTTAAATGTAAAATTGTATTTTCACTTCTGAAGCGTGTTGTGACCGTGCCCACACTTGTTTGTTTTTTGTTTTTTGGAATTACCATTTTTTACCTTGGTCTTTTTCTGGTGTTGGGACCTATTGTGGATGCACTCAAACTCGGCCTAGCAGAGATCGATAAGTGCCACCATAACCCAAATTCAATTTATTTATATATGTTACACTGAATCGTGTATATCGTTGTTTTAGTCTGTTCTGTCCTTTTTATGTCCGCCTTTTTAGGATAAATTATGTGTATGAGTACTAATAAAGTATACAATTTTTGCATCATTTCCATGTGCTCTGTTGGCTTTTCTGCACATATAAGTAGGTAGTTTTGCTATACCGCTGGTGACTGGCAGGGCCCTATCAGCCAGTTTTACCTCGGACATTTTTGTATCGGTGGTTACCTAAATTAAAGATAGGCCAAAGGGCAATCATTGACTTCTGGTGCAATAGCATAAGACATAGGAAATTATTCCCAAGTACTCATAGATCTTCATATAACACATATCCTTACATGACACCAGTCACTATGGGAACTATGATGTCCTTGATATATCAGTAAACCAGTTACACATTTAGAATGCATTGTAAAACACTGGGCTGTCCAAGTAAGAAATAAATTTATGCAGACAAACTAGATTCCTTGTAAGTGAGTTTTGTTCTCTTATTTGTTTGGCATGTTAGGACTGAATGACATTTCTTACAAATACAATCCCCTGCGGACATTACAAGTATCCTCATGATACAACCTCAGACTAAATTCTATATACAATCGGGAAGAAACTTACTGGAATAGCAACATCTTACCACATCTTACCCTGCTTCTATTGGCTGCTATGGGCAGCGAGATGAAATTTACATACATATTTCTCAATACATGCGGTCCCCTACTTAAGGACACCTGACTTACATACGACTCATAGTTACAGACGGACCCCTCTGCCCACTGTGACCTCTGGTGAAGCTCTCTGGAGGCTTAACTATAGTCCCAGACTGTAATAATCAGCTTAAAAGTGTCTGTAATGAAGCTTTATTGATAATCCTTGGTCCAATTACATCAAAAAATTTTGAAACTCAAATTGTCACTTGGGCAAAAAAAAAATTTGTCTGGAGCTACAATTATAAAATATATAATTTCGACTTACATACAAATTCAACTTAAGAACAAACCTACAGACCCTATCTTGTACGTAACCCAGGGACTGCCTGTATATGCCATAAGAAGTGTCACTCCACTTTCTATTCCATCCCCTTACTAGAGTGAGGTTGCTATTTTTTTGGAAAAATTAGGAAATCTATTGAAAAGAGATTAACCACAGCAACTTTCCACCCCATAGTTAAGTGTCCCAAACAAAAGTAGAATAATGTTTCAGTAATTAAAGGGACTCTCCAGCCACTTAATGTAATTTTTTTCCCAATTCCAGGTCATAATATTATAATATTTATACACACAAATACAATGATTCTAAAGCTTCCCTGTTATTTTGTTAACATTTTATTCCTACCTTTGATCTGCAGTGATGCAGCTTCTATTGGAAAAGATGTCTGTGTGGCGCCTCCTCGAGACTTCTAGTCCCATCATCCGCAGGTGCACTACAAGTAATACAAGTGATTGAGCGGCCCCTTGACGGAACAAGAGTATGTTCATGCATGTGGGACAAGAAGATCCACAGACAACAGGTCATATCGTAGGGCAGTGATGGGCAACCTTTTGAGCTTGGTGTGTCAAAATTCGCCAAAAAAACAAGCATAACTCGGGTGGTGTGTCACCTTGACAAAAAAAAAACATAATTTTGTGATATTTATAGTTTAAATAATAAATATGTATAATTATTTAACTTCTAGGGTACTCCTAGGTTGTGTGATTGATCCTACCATGTACTACAGTATGGCAGTATATGGGGATTTTCCACATCTATTTATTACAATGTGCTGGACAATCTCTCAGCCTCCCAGGTACTGCACCTGGCCGTGTAGGAGCCGAGGATGAAACTTAATTCTCCGACGGCCGCGTGTCACTGAAAATGGCTATGCGTGTCAGCACTGACATGCGTGTCATAGGTTGGCCATCACTGTCGTAGGGGATCAAGGAGGAAACCAAGGTCAAAGAAATGCTTTACCCTATTTAAAAATGGATGAAAATAGCAAATTAGTTTAAATTAATTTGCTATAATTACCAATATAAGGATTTTAAGGCATAATCTATATGGCCGAAGAACCCCTTTACCCCCCAAAAAATGACATGACCAACATTTATTTGCAACTTTTCTAGGCCTGAATTGTGAAGTTCATAGCTGAATACAGGCAGTCCCCAGGTTACATACAAGATAGGTTCCATAGGTTTGTTCTTAAGTTGAATTTGGAAGTAAGTCGAAACTGTATATTTTATAATTGTAGTTCCAGGCCCAAAAAAATTGCCCCAGTGACAATTGGAGTTTCACAATTTTTTGCTGTAATTGTACCAAGTTTTATCAATAAAACGTAATTACAGACACCTTACAGCTGATCATTGTCGTCTGGGACTATAGTACAGCATTCAGAGAGCTTCACCAGAGGTCACAGTGGGCAGAGGGGTCCGTCTTTAACTATCGGTCAGGTGTCTTTAAGTAGGGGACCGCCTGTACATTGCCCATACAGTTATATTGTCTTAGGGATTTATCATCATGCATCAAGGCCTCTGCAGCCAATCATAGAGTTCAGCAGAGACCCTAGCACATAACACCTGAGACTACTAATTGGCCACGTGACTGTTGTGATAAAACCAAAAGACCACGGACCACTGAAGCAGCAATTCTTTTTAAGTGGATAATGGGTGTTATGTTATGACAATTTTTCTCTTTCTACTTCAGGACAAGCCTTCGAAACTTCCAACAGCCATATATCATTTTACATTTTACCATCAACTCAAACCTAGGAATGCTCATTATTTTTCTATAGTTGGTCTATATGTGATCCGTGGGGGTGCAACACTTGGCTTCAATATCAATCAGCTGATGTGATGCCTACAGTGCTTTAGAGTTTCTATAGGCTCAGCTCTTATACACTTCAATGGCAGCAAAGCCATCACAAAAGCTGTCTAATTCATCTCTGTCCTGTGTATAATTGTCACACCTCCACGGATCACATATCAGTGACCTATCCCATCAAAAACACCTGATTCCAACTGCCCAGTTGTCACCCTGCCAGGTTATTTTCTTGCCTTAATCAGATCTGTCATGCCAAGGGGAAAGCCCTGTCTCCTGAAGAAAAATGGCACCCAGAGAAATTGAGAGACAGGCAAACTATCATTATTCTAATTTTATAACACTAATTATATGTATTATGCTAACAATCGTTTTGTTGTTACACAAATAAAGCTGGCTCTGTCATTTGTCAGCGCCGTCGGCATCCTTCAGGCCTTGCTATGCAATGTGGAATATCTAGTTGGACTGACTGATGAGTTTTTTTTTATCACATTTTTTTTTTTAATTCTAGAACTGTTGGAGACAGGCGGGACTCGTCTGGGTCTGTGTTTCGATGGAGGTGGTGTTTCATTACACCTAAATGCACCCTTTTCACACCACATGCGAGTATCAGTCAAAGAATACCTGCATTGTCACAGTCCTTGTAATCCACCTCTGACATTTGCTGACTTGCTTATTCAATGCAAACATAAATAAATGAAAGCATAAAAGATCATAACTAAATGATATACACAATACAAATCTTCACACAATTCTTCAAATGGGATTATTATTATTATAGATCCATCTTTTACAATGTTTTATGGATTAGATAGAATTTCCTTATTTAAAAACACTTCAAATTTTTTATATTACCTTTATCGGCTCAAAAAGGTGAATCTCCATGAAGAATGTTATACTAAGGCTACAGACACACAGAGAATTTCTCTTGAATTCCAAAAGTAGAATTCCGTAGCAATAATTGACATGCTGTGGATTCTTAACCTACAGCATAAATCATCTTACACTGCAGCGCAGCATGTAAAGTGATATTGTGATGTTTTACGTGCCTATTATAGGAGTCGAATCAGGATAGTAAAATCAAAAAGGTGTCACATTGCTAGAACCTGAAACAGTCAAGCTATGATCTGACGGAGGACGTGGCAGAAAGGGTTTCATTTTACTGCAGCATCACTTCTCAATGAAATCAATGGCCCTAAATATGTTTATTTTAGGAAGTGTGCTCATCGTTGAAGATCCTGGAGATCAGCCCTTCTAACACCTTTCCACCCATGCCCCTTTCAAATTTTGCATTTCCATATTATTACTCCCCACCTTCCAAAAGCCATAACTTTTTGATTTCTTTGCTTACAGAGCCATATGAGGGGCTCTTCTCAAATAGTGACAATATTTAATATTCTATAAAATGTACTGGGAAGCTGGAAAAAACAACCAAATTAATTACAATTAACAAAAAACACAGTTGCGCCATTTTCTTACCGTACTTTGCGGTCCACATGACGCATCCCCTTTGTTCTTTGGGTCACAGAGATACAAGATTTATATACATTTTTTTATGTTTTCAGAACTTTAAAAAAATATCCCCCTATCACCGTATCACCGATAACTTCATAAATACATTGTTATACTATGCTGTGTAGGGTGTTCTTTTTTGCTATACCAGCTGCTGTATTCATTGATACCTTTTGATCACTCGCTTATAAAAATTTGTAGACATTTGGGCATTTTTTTTCCATTACGGCATACAGCACAATGGGAAATTATGTTTCTATTCTGATTGAGCATGTTGAGATGTTTATGATTTTGTTTATTTATACGAAAGTTATGAGTAAATGAGTGTTATCTGCATTTTTAAGGTATGTTTGCATGTTGTAAATTACCGTACTCAAAGATTTTCCACAAAGAATTTCCTTGAGGTAAATCTGCAGCATAATATAGTAGAAGTGTAGTTAAAGGCTTTTCAGATCAAATTGTGGAAATAAAACATTGCACTGCACTCCAAAAGTTGTGCTTGATCCCTCTTCGGTGGCAAAATCGCATCATAAAACACATGTGTAATGGCTGCTGAATTAACCCTGGGCTAAATTCCATACCTAAGAACACCCGACTTACAGTCCACCCTTAGTTACAGACGGACCCCTCTGCTTACTGTGACCTCTGGTGAAGCTCTCTGGATGCTTTACTATGGTCCCAGATTGCAATAATCAGCTTTGAGGTGTCTGTAATGAAGCTTTATTGATAATCCAAAACATTTCACTGGGGCAAATGTTTGTCTGGATCCTCAATTATAAATTAATAATAATTCTTTATTTAATAATAATTCTTTATTTATATAGCGCCTACAGATTACGCAGCGCTGCACAAAGCATGACAAATTGGTCACTGTCCCCATTGGGCTCACAATCTAAACAACTACCAGTATGTTTTGGAGTGTGGGAGGAAACCGTAGGACCCGGAGGAAACCCATGCAAACACTGAGAGAACATACAAACTCTTTGCAGATGTTGACCTTGGTGGGACTAGAACCCAGGACTCCAGTTTTGACTTAAATACAAATTCAACTTAAGAACAACCCTATGTAACCTATATGGTATTTAACCCGGGGACTGCCTGTACACTATGTATGAAGGCAACTAATTAAAGTAGTCACTAGGGGTGAACAGACTCATCCAGGTTCTTGTTTGGTCAAACTCGAACCTGAAAGTTCCATTTAGGTTCCTGATTCTGAACACTCACCTCATCAAGAACACCCTGGATTGGTGCTGGCACCGATTTAGGGTGTAAGCCTTTAATTAGTGCTAGAGTGACATCAACGGGAAGAGCATATCCTAGAGTAAATAGAAGCATGCATGTGCTGCCATTATTTGTTAGCTTTGTCGGCGACATTTTCCCAGCACCGATTGCAGTTGTTACTGGCGAGGGGTGAGCTTGAATTCAAAGCCTGAACTTCTGGCTGACGTCCGGGTTTAGGGACCCCTATATCCGCAATGTTCAGCACAGATCTGAACATTACAGTTTGAGTCTGCACACCATTAGTAGTCACCTTACAGTGTGTTGGTAAGGGGCTAATAACTCTCTTTTTCCAAATAGTTTTCTTAAAGGCGGTTTTCTAAACCAGACAACCCCTTTAAGAAAATCGTATCTGTGCAGTTCCCTGAATCTAATATTTATAACAGTAAAAACAAAGTCTCAGCTTTCAATATATATTTGTTTCCATGATCAGTAAGACATTTGGTGTACTACGATATTTTAATATAAAAGAAAAGATAAAATGACATTGGAAAATCCCTAATATTGGGCACATCACCGCAAGACAAATGGCGTTTTCTCCAAATAAGATGGTATTAACATCGCAGTAATTCAGGTTGATATCCTATAGTTTAGCTTGTTTCAAGTACAGCCCTGACAGCATATACCTTTCAACACCACAAAATTTTCTTGATTCACGGAGAGACGAAAATATGAGAGTAAAAGCGCTGACAGGAGAAACAACAAGATGGGGAGCTGTCATTTACCGGTATAAATTATCTGTGACAGTAGGTTCCACATGTTAATGCTTCATATAATTACTGTCAAAACAAAAAACAAGAATCTGATTTAATGCCGTTCAGACACAGAAGAATATTCTGAGCTCACAATTTTGATGTTGTAGTTTTATAAAAGTTTGGCAAGAGCTGTGTTTTTGCAGGAGGAGAATGCAGCAGAGTGACAGGAATAGCCAGAGGTAGTGCTATGGAGGATGTCATTCATAGGAAAATAGCAGGGCTTGCTTTAGGGCTGGGCAAAAATAATAGTCAAAAACTATGCTAGTCTTTCTAAATAGAGCATGGTATACGAAGAAAAGTGTGATATCCTGTGGAAGCTAAACCTGGGTGCCAATCTGGAAAACCTACAAAAAAAATCACAAACAACATTATTATGGACATTTTAGAGAGCATTAAAAATCTTATAATCCAAACAGACTATTAGCGGTGTATGTCTGTAGTTGAAGATAGTTGTATGATTAGATTAACAGAATTAAATAATTTACAATAATTATAATAACACTGACAATAATCAGACGCATCACTTTTTTTTACAAACACTGGGATAAAAGTCTCCTTTTTATAGGCTAACCAGGAATTTTCTGATGTTCATAAAGCCAAGGGGATCAGATATTGATGGCGGCCGAGTGGCATCTACAATAAAGGCTGTTGATGTCATAGAGAGCAATAAGGGCTAAACCATAGTGGTAGTTTATGCATAACATTCACTGTAGTATTGAGTTGTCTTTTAATACAATTTAATATAATTCTGGATGGATCTCTTCTGCTACTGGCTAATGTATCTCCAGCTTTTCTATGCATAACCTTCATTATCTAATGCATTTTCACAGTAATGTCCACTACAAACCTCTGGTTTTGTTTCTTTTATTTATTGGAAAATTATAAATCAAGCCTTTAAAAAAATTGTGGAAATTTGCAAATATAATATAATTGTTTTTTAGACTTTGCTTCATCTGTATTCTTTATGTATATTATCTCTCGTGCACGCATCATAAAAATTTCCTGTATTTGGTTTTCAAATTTGTATTATGGAAAACAAATCTGACGTTTGCAATGGTTTCCAACCAGAAAAAGTTGTGGGTAGCCACACAGTTGTGGGTAACCCATTCAACTGGGCTTAATCGTGTGCAGATCTGTAATGGTGTATATTTTAGCCCAAAAGCAAATTAAGATATTTATGTATATTTTAGTAATTCTAAAAATGAGAATAATAAATCATGTGGAGCCATCATTTTCATAATAAATAAGAAATAAATAATTTTGAAGCTCAAAAAAAAATATAGATATATACATACAGGTGGTCCCCTACTAAGTCGAGGACACTCGACTTACAGACAACCCATAGTTACAGACAGACCCCTCTGACCTCTGGTGGAGCTCTCTGGATGTTACTATAGTCCCAGACTGCAATGATCAGCTGTAAGGTGTCTGTAATGAAGCTTTATTGATAATCCTTGATCCCATTACAGCAAAAATTGTTTAAACTCCAATTATCACTGGGGCCACATTTTTTTTTGTCTGGATCTACAATTATAAAATATACAGTTTCAACTTACATACAAATTCAACTTAAGAACAAACCTCTGGACCCTATCTTGTACGTAACCTGTGGACTGCCTTTATATCTAGGATTTTTAGCATGTGCATGATACATTTCCTTATCACTGCAGCCATTATTTCCGCTAAGTATGAGATTGAATAATGCAGCCAAGTCAACTTTAAGGATTTAACAGCAGAAGAATCAATCTACTCAAGAATCAATCTGAAAAAGAGATGCCTTGGATAATTATATGTATAGAAATTAAAAAGTGCTTTTGGGAACGAGCGGCTGAAGCATTACACAGAGCAAGTTAATAGGTTGTCAAACTCTGTTGCCGTCAGAAAATAACAGCTTGAACCCCTCATTAGAGAACAGGAATCTACTTGTTGTATTCAGTATTATATTCATATAAGGTGGAGAAGAATGAGAATATATGTAAGGATATACAGAGAACTTGGTGTGATATTTCTCTGTTCGGTAAGTGAAAGTATAATGGTGTAAAATAAGATATTCACTAAAGAAATCACAATGCTATATCACATGAAACTATTATACTGTATATAAAGTCTAATAAGAAACCAAAAAAAATACAATGCAAAAAAGGGCCATATTCATAATGCATGGAAAAAAATCTGACTTGTAGGTGAGGAAATATATTTTGGAAACCCTATGTATAATGCATGATTAAACCCTATGTATGGGGTATCATTTCATTGAGAAACCCTATAACAAGTCATTTCAATTTTTATCAAAATTGTTTAAATTACATTACTAATAAAATCAATAAAAACGATTTACCAGAATTAATATTGCATCATCTGTATGGTGCTTAAGAGATTTTATAGACAATGTAATAACAACTACAAAATAGGTTAATCCTATTTTATGGATACAATTAAATTTTTTATACCCAAAGATTTTACGTGGGAGCAAAAATAATAAGAAATGTTCTTTGTAGAAGGTTTGCATGTCCAGGCCTCGTGGCAAACGGATCAAAATAAAATATCCAGCAAAAATTTGATAGGATAAACACACTACCACACACTATTCAATAAATAATGTACATTTTTTGACTCAAATATAATATACTAGAATCCAAATGCAGAATCCACACATGTGCTAGCAACATAAGTGTGGCCAACCTTGTTAACAGTACAAATGTACATCACCTAAGTATCTTATATTACTTGATACAATCTAGATACCTAGATTTTCCCACATATACACTCATAAAATATTATAAAATCAATAAAATACAATCCAGCACAATACAATGCAAAAACCAGGGCAGGATAATAGTGGCAGGTCCTGGCTCACAGGATGTACACACATATACAGTCTTGTATAATGGACCACTTCATTGCCACATGTTTGGGCAACTAGATGTCCCCGGCCTTTATCTGTCCCATAGTTTGTTAGTAAATTTGTGTCCTTTTTGTTTTTTTCCCCTGTGTTTTGGGCCCTGGCTCAAAAGGATATACACACATATACAGTATCATATAATGGACCACTTCATTGCCACATGTTTGGGCAACTAGATGTCCCCGGCCTCTATCTGTCCCATAGTTTGTTAGTAAATTTTTTGGTTTTTTTTCCCCTGTGTTTTGGACTTTTGAGTGGAGTTTGATTTATCTTAGAGGATGATATTTGTAATTTCAGTTTGCTGGTTTTTGCAATTTATTTTTTTTAATTGCACAAAAGTCTTGAATTACTTATAAAGTTCTATTGCCTACGTCTGGCAGGACTGGAGATTTATTTTGCGATTGCACAAAAATCTGTAACTTTTTCATACATCCAAATCTGGATTTTAAAGTTATATTAGGTGCTGCACTGAAAGCAAGGATCGCAGCAAACTTGAGAAAGTTGTAAATCATTGCACAAATATTCAAATGTGCCAAAGAAGATGAAATACATGAGAAAAAAAAGGAAAATACTAAGATAAATGACCCTCATAGTGTACAGTATTTTTATACAACTTTGTAGATGTGAACAATTGTAGATGTTCAGTTTTTAAGTTAACTTTTTGCTTTTCAGATTGCTGTTCTTCTGCTAGGTCTGATTTATGAAGTAGAAACTCTGAATTCGAATTCTAATTAGTGTTCATGTCTGAGATAGAAATTATGGCTGTAAACCCTATAAGGGACATTAGGGGCTGATTCCTAGGAATATGGTGCTGCACTATAAGCTACAGTAAACATATAACATTTATTTGTTCATACTCATTGCAATGTTTTAATTAAGATATTTTCCAAATACATATTTCCATGAAGTTATTTAACTTAGTAGTTATATAGATTATAAGTCTTGCCTGCTGCGTCTATAATGCATTACATAGTTCTGTAAATATTCTACAAACCTATAATTGTGTAGTTTTACTACTAGGTAGCTACCGGCATGCAGGAAGAACACTATTATATATGCACGGTGATACAAACCTGTAGAAACAATTAACAGTGATGGGTAAAGCGGTGGAAGTGTCTCAACCAAACTGTTTTTCTTACTACAATTCCCTACTGACCTAAATGTATGCAATGCCTCTTTTTTCAGTGAATTTGTGAAAACAACATATACTAAATGAATACACAATCCGAGGATGTTGAATTGTTCAATAGCCAGTTCTCCCAATTTTCTTAAAGGAAACCTACCAGTTAGAATGGCAGGGGTAAGCAGTAAGTACCGAGCACCAGCTCAGGGTGAGCTGGTGCCGGTGCTTAGTCTCGTTAATGTTAATAACCGCTGTATCACAGTTTTAACACTGTTTAAACTTTAGAGCAGAAGAGGCTTCGGCGCTGCGCGCGACCTTGCGCGCGCAACGTCTCCGGCATTTCCTATGTAGGCGCGCGCACAAAGCCTCTTCTGCTCTAAAGTTTAAACAGTATTAAAACCGCGATACAGCGGTTATCAACACTAACGAAACTAAGCACCGGCACCAGCTCACCCTGAGCTGGTGCTCGGTACTTACTGCTTACCCCTGCCATTCTAACTGGTAGGTTTCCTTTAAGTAAAAGTATAGCAGTATAAAGGATGTGATGGGGAGGGATACACTTCACTCGCACTTCATAGTGACGGTATTTAATGTTCCATGCCATGAACTGGGAGCGGGAGAAAAATTCCAGTGAAAATGGGTCGGTATTATCAAGGGGATACCACATTTGTATAGGTTTTGTACATTTACAAAAATTAAAACATCCTGTACAAAAAAAAATCATCTTTTGTCATCTTCTGGTGCTAATAACTTTTTCATACTTCAGTGTAGGGAGCTGTGTGTGGTGTCATTTTTTTGCAACTTTTTATGACGTTTTCATCAAAACATGTATGGTAGTATTTGGGGATTTACCACATAATTTATTACAATGTGCAAACCGCAAGACCCGTGGTTTTCATGTCAACCAGCCGGCACGGGGCCGCTATCGAATCCAAGATGGTGGCGCCCAAAGCTTTTCCAGAAGCATTTAAATGGTTCACACCGGTGATCAGTGTCAGCACCGACCGCAGGTGATACCGGTGGGCCCATGAGCCCTCTCCATACCAACATCTAATGTACTATTGCATCACATGTCGGTAAGGGGTTGAAATTGCCCATACATGTACAATGACAATGGGGAAAATTGCAAACAATCATTTTTGGAACATTCATGGACTAACAAATATCAAATGACAATTTTAAACATAGCCTTGTTTTTGGATGATGAAAACTATCATCAGTCAACTAACATGATAAGTCAGTGTTACATTCCCCCTAACAAGCTAATTTGGATCAACTTTAGACTTACATGTGTGGCCAACTTCAAAAAGAAAAGACAATAATCCAATGGACATTCAAAGATGAAAGTCACTACAACTGTAAACCACTAGATAATGTTGACTCAAAACAGTCCTTATCAGTTGTAAGGTGACTTTCGAACTAACCCTTTTTAGCCAAAAATGGCTACCGGTAGCGGAATAAGAGCAGACACTAAGACACACCAGTCTCTGAGAAAATGCAGACTCACAATCTTTATTAGTGCGCAGCCGCATATATAAAACACAGAAAATCATCTGCATAGGGGCGTGATAAGGTGATAGAATACTTCAATGCTACAGGCCAGCTGAATATACCACAACATACAGAGAAGCTACAGAGAGTAGCGAGGACACAGTAATTTCTAAACAGTTCACACAAAATGAAGTTTGAATCATGACATTGCTATACAGTGATCAGCATGACTCCCGGCTAAGTCAAGATGGTGTCCGGTTAGACCAAAATGGCGTCTGTAGAGAAATATATATCTCTCAATGTTGAATATTAATATTGAGCATGGTGAAATACATTGTGATTTATTGCTTTCACTAATCTATTACACTACGTACTATTATTTGGTTTATGTATGGATTAAAGCTATTATTATTGTTGTTATTGTTATTATTGACAGATATTTTTCTAAACGATAATTTATCTGTTTTTTCTTATATTTTTTTCAATAATAAGGAGATAATTTAGCCAGATTGTGTAGCATTTAGTAGCTTTACTTACTTCACCTAAAAACTCATTGAACAACAGTTTATTCTGCTAAGGGCTAATTAGCAGAAACTCTCTGCCATGTGAGATATATTCTCCATGACGAATAACCAAGGACTTGATGCCTTGAATGTCTGCTCTGGTTATTTGGGCTGACGACAGATTGATTACCAAGAAAAAGAATCCGAGGTCTTTGCCAAGATGAGGAGCACAGACAAGTTTTGAGTCAGCATTCTCTTGCAACACATCTTAGCAAACCAAAAAAGTAGTCATTGTCATTTGTATCTGATTGGTTGTCATTTGTTAAATGTTGTTTGACTTGAAAGATACAAATGACAAACAACTCATGTGGTATTTAACCCTGGTAGACAAAGGGTTTGTATGCAAGAACACTTAATTTTCAACTCATAATTTGATAGTACAAGTAGTATGTCCCATCGCTTATCCTTTCCTAACTAAATCACAATTGTTAGTCACAGTATATTTACTCTTGATGAGTTTCAAGAGGCAGAAGCAGAATAGACTTGTTTGGGCTAAAGAACACAAGGAATGGACATTAGACCAGTGGAAATCTGTGCCTTGGGCTGATGAGTCCAAATTTGAGATCTTTGGTTCCAACCACTATGACTTTGTGTGACGTAGAAAATGGTGAACAATTGGACTCTACATGCCTGGGGGGGGGCTTTACTGGTGACACTGTTGGGGATATGTTCAAAATTGAAGGTATACTGAACCAGCATGGTTACCACAGCATCTTGCAGCAGCATTCTATTAAATCCGGTTTGCGTTTAGTTCCACTATCATTTATTTTTCAACAGGACAATGACCCCAAGCACACCTCCAGGCTGTGTAAGGGCTGTTTGACCAAGAAGGAGAGTGATGGGATGCTGCGCCGATGACCTGGCCTCCACAGTCACCAGACCTGAACCCAATCGAGATGGTTTCGGGTGACCTGGACCCTAGAGTAATGGCAAAACGGTCAACAAATAATAAGCATCTCTGGGAAATCCTTCAAAACTGTAGGAGACCATTTCAGGTGACTACCTCTTTAAGCTCATCAAGAGAAAGCCCATAGTGTTTTTTTTTCTTTATTTGGTTCTTATTTGGTTAACTCATGGTGATCTCAGTGTCTAGGGGCTGCCTAATAAGGGAAACCCAGATCGTATTTAGTCCTTGTATAGTATCAAAATAGTGATGTGGAACTTTAAAGGACATCTACCACCAGGATCAAGGATTGTAAACCAAGCCCACTGATATATTGGTGTGTGCCCCCTCGGTTAAGATCTGTTCTTCTTTTAGCTTCTTATTTCCTGGTTTTTACAAAAAACTGATTTTAAAATTATGCAAATGAGCCTGATGCACTCTGGGTTCCATGAGCATTAATGGAGTCTGGAGCCCATCAGGTTCATTTTCATAATTGCATTTGCATGATTTCCCATCAGGTTCATAAGCCTTTTATTCTAGATTGTAGTGGGGGGAGACTTGTGTAGGAAGATAGGAAGTGTGATCATGACCGAGTTATAGTAAAGCGACTGCAAGATAGAGTTCTAGAAGGTTCTCCTAAGCTCCACTAGACTGCAGGACATGTGGCGTACTGTGCACACAATCGATAGGTCCTTTACACATTTCTCTTATTTACAAGAAACATGGTACTTTATAGACTACCTCTTAGGTTCCACAGACGTGATGGGTTAATTGCAAGAAGTGGAGATTGGAGATTTGGTGATATCTATTGAAGGGACTGATTACATATGGCGCTTCCCTACCTTCTTGTCACAAGATGAGTAGTTTCACTCATTGATAAAGGGATGGTGGTTAGAATATTGTGGGGATCAAGCAAGTATAGCAGATAACCCCATGTTATACTGGGAGGGAGCAAAAATAACTGTATGGGGCCCCATTATCTCCTATGTTGCATCATTACCGGCTAGAACTAACAGAAGTGATGGTAGAGTCAGTGAAAAAAAGTGCAGAGCTTATATTGAATTTCTAGTCAACCCAACAGACATCAATAGGGCAAATTGGATACTATTGCAAAGAAAGATTCAAATGGGATCAAGAAGCGGCAGATTTCTATAGGTTTGGAAACAAGAGAGGGGCCATTTTGGCTAAGATAGTCAGAGGCAAGCTATAGCCCAACCATATCAGGAGCCTAAAATCGGAAGATTCTGTAGACACAGGGTGTCTACCTGTGTCTACCTGTGAAGATCAGTACACACAGGGTGAAGATCAGTACACACCTGTGAAGATCAGTACACACAGGGTGAGGCTGATGAAGTGGCCTTCCTCAAATCTCTATCTCTTCTGAGGTTGTTGGAGGAAGACAATGCAATTCTGAATGCTCCAATATCTATAGAGAAGGTTGCGGTGGTGATAACTTAGCAAATGGAAAGGTACCAGGACCGGATGGCTACCAAGCAAAGACCTCACCTTCCTAACCAAACTGCAGGAGACAGCTGAGTCACATAGGGACTTGCCGAATACAAATTGGGAGGGGGAATGAGGGAGCTGAGGGAGATGTTGGAGAAGAGAAGACAAACTGCTTGTGACTCGGTGCGTCTGCTGGCAGGGTGCCAGCTGCTTCATTAAAATTGATTTAAGAACAAAACAAGCTTTACATTTTCATAATAAAAACTGAAAGGGAAACAGTGCAAACAATTCTGCAGGAACCTGTCATTAGGTTTACTGGTGAAAACCTGATGACAGGTTTCCTTTAAGTGTACTTTATTATTGTAGTTTATGGAGCACCACTACAAACATAATTTGGAAGGCCTTATATTAACACTACTATATGAATATATAATAGGGCATGCGGTATTGGACATACACTTCTAGAGTGATGTTTGGTATCCACTATTAAATATGTGAGTCTATAGAACTAGTGGGTCCATGTGCTATCTGTGGACAATTAAAAGCCCTAATATAGAGAATACATTTTGATTATTTTTGGCCTCCCTTGCCTAGAGTGCATCTGTACAGCCAGGATTATGGTATATTCACACCTTTGCTTACCTAGTAAACATGCATTGCCATATACATCAGCATAGAGCTGTTTGTATAAAAAGCAGGCTCTTTCTTCTAATCCTTGACAAATCTTAAAGTGAAAGTTAGACAGTGGCACCATAGGTGATTTTATGTCAATGTAATCTTTACATTGCTCTTGTTAAATGACAAATTATTACTAATGAGACTTTATAAATTAAAAATAGAAATGCAATAAAAGGCTTGGCAGCTCAAGACTGTGTGTATTTATTAGTTATAATATACCCAGAGCTGGCAAGATCTACCTTGTTAGTTCTGATCAAACGTCAAAAATATGACATATAATTAAAGATGTTTTCCTCTTCTATTAGGAATATCAACTTAATTGTAATTTATAAGAAATTTGTACCAATTAACAAGATATAAGGTCTGAGATAAAAGGATCAAAACTTATAAGTGCTTACAAGAAAAGTGTAATGTACGCCTTTGGTGCCCAAGTTTACTTCAGATCCATCTTCCCAGGCAATTATATTTATAAATTATATATAAGCTATATATATAGCTTACCATGTTGGTCAATAGTTACCAAGATTATTAGCACTGTGAGTGGTAGGACATGAGACTTTATTAAAAGGATATTCAACCCAAAACAACATTTTCCACCGGCTCAATTATGGTATTTCACATGTCAGTCTCTTATCCAGTTCTGCCTCTAGGAAGTTTGGGGTCCCTCACAGAATGATAATCCGGCCCTGTGTGCACAGTGAGTTCCTTGCAACTGGGAAGAGAGGAGGGTTTTCTGTGACTTGGGGCCCCATCTCCTCCTCAAAGCCCCTTGAACACAGTCATACTAACCCCGCTCCTGATGGCGGCCCTGTTCTCATCTGATTGCTAACAATGGTAACAATATTTTGGACTTCCCATGTCTCAAAATTCACTACATCTACAATATGAGACTACTATCATTTTGTAGACAATAATCTTGGCTATCTCATACATAAATTTATTTGAATTGTAATTATTTAGTATATGCTTAGTGATAACGATTCGTTTCATGTAATTGTATTGTTACCATAAAATCTAAATATCTAATTTTTATTATTGTGTTAGGTTGTTTTGTTATCATCCTGTTACTTTTGTTGCAGCAAACACCTGCCGCTAACACCCGTGATCAGAGCTGGCACCAATCACAGTTGTTAACCCTATTAGATGTCATTGGGGAGTGTCAATGTCATTTATGCAGATCTGTTACAATGTGGTGGGGAGACACTACAAGTGCGTTTAGAGAGATAGAAAGAAAACCAAGAGAGAAACGTGACCTTCAGGCCATTGGAGTGAAGCATCCCAAGAAGGATTTTCCACAGTGTCAAATCTGTCCAGATGAATGAGGAGATAATAGTCACCATTGCATTTTGCTGTGAGGAGATCTATGGGAAACTGTAAAAAGAGTCGTTTCAGTGTAGTGTATAGTACAGTAGCCAGATTGTAAGTGGTCGAGGAAGGATTTAGCAGAGGATATTCTCACACATTCTCTAATTCACTGTTATTAACAAAAGTACAGCATTTGACAGATATAATTCCAACCTGTCACTATCAGTCCTGGTGTTTACAACTTTGGTTGCCCCTGGATCCGACCGTAAATCTTCTTACTATGGTCAGATTCTTCTCATGAATAGCTTCTCTTGTCTGCACACTGCAGTGCTCTCTGCCTCCTGCCCCCCCCCCCTTCCAAGCAGCAGTGTGCAGGAACTTACTCAACTAGTTACAGACAGATAAAGTAATTATCTGGGAGGAAGACATATAGCAGAGCTATCATCTCTCATCTTTGATCTTTCTCATTTCTCTTTTTTCTACGTGTCAGATGCTAGTAGAATTTTCAGAAGCTAAATAAAAGTGTAGATAAACCCTGTACCCTGATAATCTTAGCACATTGTCAGTACACATCATCTTACAGCACAAGAGGGATCATAAAATGTCTGCTTGGAGAGTCCCAGCCCACACTGGAGCTAAAACAGCAATAAAACTGAGAAAAATTGTAAAGTAAGGGGGGTTAAAAATAAACATCTCTAGGGAATTAAAGTTTGAGAACTTTCTTCCATGGGCAAACCCTTTAAGGTTATGTCTTCTCAAACCCTTTAACATTTATAAGAAGACATTCATGTGAAAGAAATGTCCTTTGCTGCAAATTTAACATTGAGCAAAAGCATAGGGAAATCTTTAGATTGCTGGCCTATCTCTTTTAAAACTATGGTCAAGGATTTACCTCCAATAGTACACGGCCCCTTAAAAAAGTATTTCTAACCTTTGTTTTAAGGATGTTGGGACAGTTCCTATTTTGTAAAAGTATTACAGTACAATGGTATATAATAGTAAAAGTATTGTAGAGTAAAGCAAAGTCTTGATAAAACGTGTGTTTCTTGCTTTCTCTGCACACACCTTAGCCATTGATGAGGAAGTGACAGAAGCAGAACCAGAGGCTTCCATTTTATTGCTTTCTTTTCTATAGCCACCTATTCTATATCCTCTATTCTCCTCTAAGTTTCATTTTACTTGGATTATGAATAAATAATACAGACATTTTCTTAACTACAATTTTTACAAACTACTATGTAGTGTCACATATACTTCCTTGTTTTTATACAGCTGAGTATTCATCTATTTTTAATGTATAATACCAAGAAATTAGAATTTTAGTTATCTGCACTGAAGTTAGATTTATATTCTCATGGTCATATGTTCTACTTCCTAACAGCAGAACTGAATAATAGCAAAAAATCACTACTTATACTGAGAAATCTGGATGCAAGTCTACGTCCTCCGAGGGTTAATGATCCCTCTGTTTTCTCTTACCATTGTATGGAAACCATTTCATCATTCATGTCCTTAATGCTAACATATGATCTTGTAAGTTACACAGGCCTCTCTCTTGGTACAGACACATTGCCTTACTGACATCAAACACACAGAGCTTTGTAAGTAGGTGTGGAAGAGCCTTTGATGCAGATTCTTACTTTTATAGACAGATAGGGTATAATTGAAGCCTTGCCATGCACATAGATCCAAATATAGCACTTATTATGGCATGCTGAGATAGTAAATACTTTGATATCCTTATGATTTAAAAATAGAACATGACCAAGTAATAATATATTCACCCATGGACTATAGGAATGGTGATCAGTTCCTCACATGCAATAAACTATGGTCAGACACGGTGGAAAGAAGTTGTACAGCTGAATTATTGTAAGTGACAAGGTAGACGGGTGAATATAAAGTGAAAAATTACAGATAATGTCATATACATGCCATATTTACATAATCCCCACTCCCTTTTGCTGACTTCTCCAAAATCTTGCAAATGTTGGGAAAGGGGATGTGATTTTCAAGTTTGCTGTATGGAGTCAATTCTTTGAAATACCAAATTAAATTCTTGGAAATTCTTTTGTAATATTCCCATAACAAATGTTCCTATATGGTTTTGTACCTTATCTCATTCCTTGTTTTGACATTAGCCATCCATACAAAATTTAGGGTCTCACAAATACCTAATAAGAAGACAATGATTATAGTGGGGCACATTTACTTACCCGGTCCGGAGGAGATCCCAAAAGTGCATTGTCCATTCAAGAAGATGGTGCGGCTGACTTGCTAAAGGTGTCGCTTCCCCGATCAGGTCCACCAGAGTTCACCTTCTTCTTCCTGGTGCATGTAAGTGCTTGGCTTGTGACACAATTTTGAAGTTAAATCTCGCGGTTTGTCCGAATCTGTCGGATCGTCCAACGGACCGCCCCCCCCCCCCCATCTGTGTCGAATGAAAGCCAGCGCCGCTGCGCCAAAAACCCCTTTTAAAACCCTGTCCCAGCGGCCCCAAACGGAAATCGGCAGGATGTTCGACAAAAGTGCGGTCCGCGGGGCCCTTAGTAAATAAGTCCCAATGTGTCTCATTTGCACCTAATTTTTGCGGCTAAATTGTCGCAATTTATAAAGTAAATCTCCTTTGCAACCAATAAGGAACTGAGAATGAGAAAAGATGACAGAACATTCCTAGCTTCATTTTTGCACAAAAAAGTGAATGCTTGTACAACGTCCAGACTATATATTGTTTTAAGTGCAGAGACTAAAAGTTAAAGATATGTAAAAAGAAAAAACATTTTCTTGCTCAAATGAGTATCTGCCTTTTTTATTATAATGTATATGAAATTGAGCCTGCACATTAAGAATGGCGATAATCCCACTCAAAAATGTGACATCCCATAGAAAATGATGAAGTTGTTACTTGAGGCCATTTTAATGGAAAGATGATAAAATTTTATATTTTAAAACTGTTCAGAAGTGTTTGTTTATGTTGCATAGAATTCATTTGTAATTTTTGATGCGTTGACCTCTGTTTCCGGTAATGAAAATGGTGCTTTATTCAAGTGCTTTTTGAGACTTTTTAGGCGTAAAATAGTGATATCTGCAGTGCCAACGTATGCAGAACACCCATTCACTATATCAGATAAGGCGCAGAAACTGAAAACCACACAGCCTCACCAAAACCTCCTACTACACAACTTACAGTGAGATCTAACTTCACAAAGGTCGGGATGACTAAAATGTCGTAAATGTCGTAAGTGAGCACCACCACTAGAAAAGAGTGTGTGGTTTCTATTGTCTTGGATATCAAAACCACAAATTGTCAGACTTTTGCTTGCAACCAAAAAAGTCGCAAATTACAGACACATTAAATAACTGCGCTAAAAAAATTGTTAATAAAAAATGGCAAAACAGTCTTAAAAAATTATAATCAATGTCACCCAAAGAATGACCCACTGTTTTCTAGATTTAGGAAAAATACATATAAAGGTGTTGATAAAGTTGTAAAAGTGTTGTGCAAAAAAACAGCAAAAAAGTCTAAAAATTATGATCAATGTACCCCAAAGAATGATCCAAATACATGTAAAGCTGTCTTCCTTGCCTCATCTAGTTTATTTGTCTTAGCCACAATAAATCTGTTACATTTCTACTGAGTGTATTTGAGGAAATGGTTGGGAAACTTTACAGAAGACATAAATCAAAATGGGGCAGCACGCATAAACCCAATACATATTTCCGATGAAGATTTTTCTTTGCCAACAACATCTGTTGTTTGATCTTTCTTTGTTTTACTTGGCATAGACCACATGTGTGTCTTAAATTCTTATTCCTTACAGTACAAAAACCTTTCTGCATCATTAATAGGTGTTCACTTGATATGTGATGTTTATTACACCATGAAATAATGTGTTTATTTAGTTTTAATGTTTTCCTTATGTGATTTATAACAAATTTCACTTTTATATAAATCATTGTTACTTTTACCACCACAAATATTGAGTGTTATGCAATATTCAGTGTTATGCAATATTTAAAAATAGACTCTTTTTAAGGGTTTTTTTTGGTCCATCTTGAAATTATGAAATCTTTAAGAGTTACAACGTTACTAGATCTAGATGGAATCTGGGTAGAAAATTATTTGGGTTTTATATCTATGATAGTAATGTAATACAAACATTTTTGGGTCCAGTTTTCAGGCAGGAACAGTGGTTACATAAAAATTGTGAAAAACTAATTTTGGCAAAGACTCCTTACTATGGAAAATATGGATGGCAGCCAAGGCAAAACTTGTGGGGATGCAGTCACAACTAAGTTTAGGAGCCTTAGGGGACCCAGAAGATGTTTCATACCCACATAAAGAGGCAAATGATAATTATATAATTTGGGTGCCGGGCTAAAAATTTGTATTGATGCCCAGCAGCTTCAAATTCTATATATAATTCAGTTTTTATTATATTTTAAGATATAACGTGTAACATGAATAGTACAATATGCATTACAGGTACATATTCCACATTTGTACAATGAAGACAGCAGCTTCAAATTCTGCATCAGCAGCTGTCCAGGATTTGAAGCAACTAAGAGACAACAGGTGAGTAAATTTTTTATTTGACATAATAAACTACTTTTTAACAGATTTTATTACAATATATTATATTTATAAAAATCCAAACAAAAATTTTATCAGGACTTCTGCACCACAACAGTGGCATAGTAGCCCTGATATAATCGCAAATGCCAGCGTATTCCTGTTCCTGTCGCCACACACCATCCCTGTCCCTGCGCCTGGAGGTTACTGCAGCCGGCGAATTTTCATGCATGGAAATTGTTGACCGAGTTTATTTATATGCCAGATAGGCCCTGGCGTAGAAATAAATACTGCACAGACCCCTGCCTGATCAAGAGGTAGGAACGCTGGCATATGATAAATAACCCTGTAGTCATAATTGTACAAAAATCAAGGTACTGTTTGTTTGTAATAATTTAAAAGAGATATGGTCCAAGGGGGTAATGAAAAAATACAAATTACAACATATAGGTGCAATAATTGAGGTGGTAGGAGGTTCTTACCTCTAGAGTGGCCTCGGGAGGCACATGAGGAGAAAGAAAGGCTAGTAAGTACAATAAGAGGAGGCAACAAGTTGCAAGATCCGGGTAATGGTAGGCCATTGGGGCTGAGTCACACCAACAATCCAACAACACACCAACAATCCCATACTTTTCCAAACTTATCAGGACATTACATATTTTTATATACTACCTTTTCATATGGAATTATGAAATTAATTAAATTCTTCCATGTTGTGCAAGAAGGAGTCCTGGGGTCCGTCCACCTCAATACTATAGGCTTTTTGTCTAAGACAAGCATCTCCGTAAGGAAGACTCTACTATACTGGGGCAAGTCTCCTCATCCAGTTTATCAAAGAGACACACCTCAGGGGCCATGGGTACAGTTCTGTCCAGTTATGTCCGGTAGCGAGTAGTGACCTTCATCTAAAAGGTCTAGAGAGCAGGACTCTTCCACATCATGTGCCAGAATGCCACCAGTGGTTGATGGCAGCGATCGCACTCCGGAGGAGAAATTGGTGGTCAGCTCTGGTGGATGAAATGCAGCTGGGTCATTCTGCTATTCACCGCAGGGGGTATATACAGGTGGTAACAGTTCCGCTATCATATCCTCATACTTCCCTACTTTAAGTATATTTTTGGACAATCCCGGCCAATTCATTTAAAGAAAATGTTTTACTATATTTACTATTTTACTATAAAGAGGCATCTTTAGCTTTTTTTCAAATTATTATATTTTTTCACATATCTGTGTGTAATCATTAAAGAGGTGCATTTTCCTATGTAATTCACATAAAAACTATGTTCAACAACATTTCAGGAACTTGACTTGACAAGCAATTCATTTCCTGAAGTAACTTTCTAGGGATCACCCAGACTGTGCCACAATTATAATGCCCCAAAGTTGACAGCTATTACTTTGAGAATATAAATGTTTTGTGTCTGTTTGTCAGCCTCTTAAATGCCTTTTTGTATCCCTCATAAAAACCTAGAGAGAAAACGTCTGACATGACACATTCTGGGAGGTGTGTCTCCATAATAGGAGGGATTTCCTCATCAATGTTATTCTCTATTGTGATGTGACAGGTGAGGTATAAAGTGTCACTCATCACTAATCTGGTTGGAGATCTGCAGCGATGAGGAGGTTAAGCTACAACTTAGAACAGAGAACAACAGGGTGGGGGAGTATACAGTTTGACTTAATAGAGAACCTCCACTTCCACATGAAGGGACTAAACTTGTATCCTTCCTTCTTTGAAATGATTGCTAGAAATGATGTTGCCTTTAGATAAATGCCTACTTGGGTGTTTCTGTGGGAGGTTTCCAAGACAGTTATGATGAGTGCTCACTCACAGGATGAGACACAAAAAGTCACAAAAAGGACAAGAAATCTTTTGTAAAAAAAAAATTCAATCAAAATAAAAGTAAAGTTGTAGACTATAATATACATCATTTATTTGGGATAAGGATAATACCAGTAAAGACAATGGGGCACATTTACTTACAGGGTTACTCGAGTTCAAAGAAAGTACATTGTCCGTCTATAATGCAGCATGCAGCAATTCACTAAGCCCATGCGCCTGAAATCATGAATGTGACGCTTCCACGCTCAGGTCCGACAGAGTTCACCATCTTTTTTGTGGTGCATCTTTAACATAGGGCATGCGACACAATTTGAATGTTAAATACTGTGTTCAGTCCGAATCAGTCAGACAGCACGCCCCTCATAATTTGCTAGCACAGCTCACACACTTTTAAATACCTGTGCAAGCTGTTTTCGCCATGACGAAAGTGAAAAGTCCGACTAAAGTGCACCCTTGTGCATTAAAGGGGTTATCCGGGTGTTAAAAAATACTAATGGCCAGGCTGAGGTTGGGCTAGTTAAACATAGTAAACATGTACTTACCTCGTCCGGCACTGCCAAAGCCCTGTGTCGCGGTCCGTCTCCTCTGTGTGTCGGTTTGTATACAGGGGCACACAGGGAGCTTCTAGCCGTCCGGAAGCTCCCACCCAACACCATCTCCCAGCGCTTACAACGCTGAGAGATAGTGATAGGGACGGATGGGAGGAGCCTGCCACATCGTGGACCGGAAGCTCCCTGTGTTTACAGGGGCACAGATCGAAGGGGCCGCGATGCGGGACATAGCGCCGGAGGAGGTAAGTATGTGTTTATTATGTTTAACAAGCCCACCCCCGCCCAGCCCTCAGTAATTTTTAACAGCCAGATAACCCCTTTAACCACTTCTAAGACCAAGTTACCAAATTTTAAGATTTTTCACTAGCTCCTCCCACAAGCCATATTTTTTTATTTTTCCATTTACAAAAACTCGTTATCAGTGAGACAAACTGTATTTTCTAAAGGGACAATTTAACCACTTCTGTATTGATGTACAACCCTTACAGTTGCTTCAGTGGACATTAAGCCACTGAGAAGAATCTCGCTGCACACCTCAGAGACGGTTCACAATGGTCTTTGGAAAATCAACACTGTGACAACCTGTCCATTTAGCAAAGAAAGCAATGCAGAGAGATGGAGCTGTCTGTAGACAGCTGATATTTCACTGCACAGCCTGGAGACCACGCACAGTGGTCACAAGGCAAATGGTCACTGTGACAGCCTGCCACAGTGACTGTGCAGAATAATTATAACTTTTAGTGAACTTTACAAAAGTTTTTGTACAAGAGCAGTTGTGCTGTTACTTTATTACACTTAAGTCACCTAGGCACATAGCTTTAACCCATTCCTCCCTTGAGTGTGTGAACAGTAGGTATGGAAAGTATTCAGACCCCTTTAAATTTTTCACTTTTTGTTTTGTTGCAGCCAATTGGAAAGATCAAATAAGTTTTTTTTTTTTGCTCATAAATGTACACTCTGCTACACATGTTGACAGGAAAAAACAGAAATGTAGACATTTTGCAAATTCATTAGACAAAAATAACTGGAATATCACATGGATGGTAAACGTTGGTGGACGCCATTTTCAAGTCTCTCCAGGTCTCAATTGGGTTAAGCTCTAGCAGGGCCAGTATAAAATGGTCACAGAGTTGTTCTGAAGCTCTGTTATTTTTGCTGTGTGCTTAGGATCATTGTCTTGTTGGAAGATGAACCTTCGTTGAACCTTTGGCCCAGTCTAAAATCCAGATCAGGAAGAGCTTTTTATCCAGGATATATCTGTACCTGGTCGCATTCATCTTTCCTTCAATTGCAACCAGTCATCCTGTCCCTGCAACTAAAAAACACCCCTATAGCGTGATGCTGTCACCACCATGTGTCACTGTTGGGATTGTATTTGGCAGGTGATGAGCAGTGCCTGGTTCTCTCCACATATACTGCTTAGAATTAACACCAAAAGGCTCAGTCTTCATCTTATCAGTCGAGAGAATCCTACTTCTCGTAGTCTTGGAGCCCTTTGCATATGTAATAGACGGAGGAGAGGCTTCCATCGGCACACTCTGCCTTAAAGTTCTGACTGGTGAAGGGCTGCAGTGATATTTGACTTTCTGGAACTTTCTGCCATCTCCCTACTGCATCTCTGGAGCTCAGCCACTGAATGGTCAGGTTGAGAAAGAGTTGTCGTTGTTTCAAACATCTTCCATTTAAGGATTATGGAGGCCACTGGGCTCTTAGGGACCTTAAGTGCTGTAGAAATTCTTTTGTAACCTTGGCAAGATTTGTGCATTGCCACAATTCTGTCTCTGAGCTCCTTGGGCAGTACCCTTAGACCTAAGATTCTTATTTGCTCTGACATGCACTGTGAGCTGTGAGGTCTTATATAGACTGGTGTGTACCTTTCCTAATCCTAAATTTAATCTTTTTAATTAAACACAGCTAAACTCCAATGAAGGAGTAGGACCATCTCAAGGAGGATCAGAAGGAAATGGACAACCTGTGAGATAAATATCAGTTTCACATCTGTTAAGATGGGGGCAGATTGTACATTAATGAGTAAAAACAAATAACTTTTTTGATCTTACCAAATGGCTTCAATGAAACAAAGAGTGAAAATTTTAAAGGGGTCTGAATACTTTCCATAACCACTATATATGACTATATATACACACATACATTAGTCCACATGTCTCACGCTTTCCGTATTACAGAATGGTATTTCATGGTAAATCTGCAGCATATAACAGCAACATTATAGTATATGGGATTAATGACAATGCCATACCCACAATGTTTGGAAAAAGTCTGCAGTAGAAAAGCTTTTCCACTGTGGATTTTTATCTGCAGTCATTTATTTCTGTGGATGTTGATGAGGAAATCAACCTTTGCAATGCAAGGATTGCTCTCTGACCATGGAATAATCATAACCGTTCACACATCAGAAGCAAGCCGATTGTGACTTGTTTCTGATGCTTGTGAAATAGCGGAGGGATAGAAACATAAAGCCTTAAAACCAACTGTGTAGTGTCCTATACCACAGACCGTGCCATGGACAGGACTCTATCCATCATAGCAACATCTGATGCAAGGACTCCCTGTTTCCCGTCAAAACAGCAGCACCAAACTGTTATCATGTTTACAGTTCAGTGCTCCACGGGCAAGCACGGATTGCTTGCATAATTTTTTTTCATGCATGTATTAACTTCAATGGGTAGGTTTCATGCACAAGAGGATTAATTAGTAGTGCACGGCTTCATTTAGGACATGTACAGAGTTATAAAAAAAAACAAATAGTGGTTAAATAATAGCTTTTACTGGAATCGTTTGAAAGTGAACATACAGTAAACTGGCTTCAAAAAGGTAATGTGGACGCACGATGCCCATCTGCAAAGATGAAACAAAGGGAGAAAGAGTATAACAAGTGTGAGCCAAGTGGCCTTCTATAATGATTCACAGTTATTGATGCGACTTGTCATGCAAGAGAGAAGGAAGCTCACCTCTGTAGGCTGTACGTCTTGGTAAACGAAACAAAGGATCTACACTCAGGTATTCGGTTATCCATTCATGGAGGTGCCATACGGAAAAAGTCAGTAATTGTGGGCAACATGAGCATTTTTCGCAAATACAGCTAGTGACAGGTTCCCGTAGAGCCCTATTAAATGACACCCTTCTTTTAGCTAAAAAATGTTTACCTCAGATCCCTATATAAGCCACTTTGTAATTTTACATGGTACCCAGGGATATCTATAGTGAGTCAAGGGGGGCGTGGATGACATCATAACAGGACCGTATTCACCCGATCTGTCTCCCTGCTACTTTTTCTTGTTCCCTAACATGAAGAAATGGCTCGCGGAAAAAAAATGTAGCTCAAACAAGGAAGTCATCGGCGAGACAGAGGCATATTTTGGAGAGATTTCGACAAATCCTATTTTTTGGAGGGGTTAAAAAATGGCAGGAACGTTGGGAGAAGTGTATCTTTATAAAAGGGGACTATGTTGAAAAATAAAAAAAGAAATTTTGGGAAAAAATGGTGTCTTCATTTCTAACACGGGTACTTACTGAATCGCCCTCCTATGGGGATCTGAGAGAAACAATTTTTAGCTACAGGAAGGGTATCAGTAAGTTACTAGGGCTCTATAGGAACTTGCCACTAGCTGTATTTGTGAAAAATGTGGTGACAGGTTCACTTTAATTCCTTACGTGCCAAAAACGTATTAACTACAATAATTATGTAAAATTGTTTGGTGCTATAAAATTGTATTTTGTGGTTGTTTTATATCAGCCAAATTAAAAGGAACAACAAGTCCCTAACAGGTCTGCTCACTGCCAAGGCCTTAGAGCACTTTTGAATGTGGGATGAGGTTTTAGAGGATGCAATGAACAGACCACTGGGAGTTAGACAAGGTTCCCATCATGTTTTTTTCATATGCTCATCATATAACATGGGAAAGCTTCCGATGTATGAACATACAGTATAATAAATCTTTGTCCGCCTTTGGAAGTACATGTCCTGACATATCCTGATAATGGAGGCCAAAAATGCCATGTGAATGAAGAGTTTTTGTGTGCCATGGTGTTGTGTGGCTCTACATTTCTATGTGGGGCTTTATTTTTATTTTAATCTATGCAGAATTATCAGAAATTTTATTGCATCTAATTACTGGGCTTACACTGTCATAGATTTAATATGCCCATGGCCAGAATTCATTGTTGTCTTTACTTGTACCAGAAATATAAACTTGACTTTCGTGATAGTACTGACCTCGTGAAAGATGCAAAATATATTGCACCCACCTTTTAGTTGTCACTGACCCAGAGCTCCATATACAGGGTCACCTATTCTGGCCATAGTAATGATGTGCATATGCATTTTATGAGCAATCTTAATCCAGTCACTCCTCTGACACCACCAACGTATGACACTGCCCTGCGGATCACGGTAAAGGCTTGGCTGCTACAAACATGTTCAGAGCCCAGGACACTGATACGTCATGCTTACTTCACGTTTGACTTAAGTCGTTAAAATCATCAAAGCGATCTTCAAGATCTATTAACGGAATGGGTTTGCTCGCTCTACCCATGCTTTACAAATTTTTTATAGCTGTTATTGATGTGTGAATACATATGCAAACAATAAAGCACTTTAAAGTATTTATTAGAAGTGTGCTGGCCATTAATGATGTATACTAAATGTTGGGTCCCTTTAAGATTCAAAGTACATTTCCAATGTTATACAGAGCAGCGGTATAGGTTCTGTCCTCAACTAAACACCTTATAGAACACAGGGATTTATGCCCTGACACGTCTGTCTGTGACTCTTAATATAATTATATGTATAAGGTGTAATTATTATATATTTCGTCTGTAGGACACATGTAAAATAACAGATTATATTTCTTTTTGTCACCTTGCGTGCAAAGCTTTTGTATAGAGGGCAAAATCTCCATACCAGCCAGATGTAAAGCTACCATACCATACTTTACCACTATTGCTTTTATAAGTAAAGCCACAAGAAGAAAGTGATTGGCTGCAGTTGAAACCTTGAATGAAATTGTATTATTTTGGTGCTGTTTGGGTTAAAAGATAAATGTTTTGTTTTTATTAATTTGTTTCATAAACATTTACAACACTACATCATAGCATGACGATATAGAAGAGGATTAAAAATCAGCAATAGATAAGACATTCAGCAATAAAGAGAGTAAACAACACAGCAGAACACTCTGAATCAGTACACAGGGGCATGAGATATAAAAAAATGAAAAAAACAACAAAACACAAAAAGGAAGAGTAAGGGCCAAAGGGGGTTAGGTTCAATCCAGACATATTAGTAACAAGGTCAGGACGGCACTGGCCCACCAGTATAACGTTAAAACCACCGATGGGCCCTGACTCCTCCCTGCTGCTGTTGATTCTTCCCTCAATACAGATAAACAGATCATTATTGTGCCTCTCCACTGTCCTGTGGCGCAGGATGGCAGGTACAATGTAATGATGACAACCTGTTGGCAACACAGCCACACAGAACAACAGCAAAAGAAGAATTTCTGGGGAAGGGAAAGAGATATAAATTATGGGGTGTTTATTATTTTTTAATGACACTGAAAGGAGGGGAGGGGACTGCAATAAGAGAGGGGAGATGAGAGTGGCCATATATGAGGACCAGATAAGGGGTGGTAACAATATAAAGGAGGAGGTGAAATGGAGCAATAAGAGAGGGGAAATGAGAGGGGGTAAGAAATGGGGAGGATAAGAGGGGCCAAAATGGGGGGGTGAGAGGAGCAACAAGATACGGGGAAGATGTGGGTAGCCACAATAAGGGGGAGTGGAGAGAGGGTCCCAATAAACATGAAATAAGAGAGAGTCCACAATAAGAGGGAGAAGATGAGAGTGCTGGCACTCGGCAATCTCTGTCGGCTCCATTGAGATGAATGGAGCAGAACGGTCAGTCATGCACAGCCATCTGCTCCATTACTCCCCAGGAGTGACAAGCGATCCGACTGAGGTAACTGGGACCCCATTGGACCCTTAGTTTTCATGTTCTGTGGGGGTTTCATCACTGTGACCCCCACCGTCAGTAACGTAGGTCCTATCCACATAGGCCCTAACTTTGATTCGTGGGAAAACCTCTTTAAAGGGTTTGCCAATGAAAGAAAGAGCTTAAATCTTATCCCCTAGTGATGTTTACACAATAAAGTTCATTTTTACCACCCTTCCTTCACAATTTTACTCCATTTTATTTGCTGTTTTACCTCCTATAACTCAGTGATGGTGATTGTAAAATTCCAGAGTGTGGGCGGAGACTCTCTAAACAGACACTTCATGATTCTTTTGTGCTATGAAATGCTATGTGCTAACAATGTGTTTAGAGTATCAGGGTACAAGTTTATCTAGACTTTAATTTAGCTTCTAAACATTCTACTAGTATCTGACACATAGAAAAATAGAGAAGAGAAATATTAAAGATGATGAGATCCATGATATGAATATACAAAACAATGACACTCTCAGCTCTGCTAACCCACCTATAACAAACACAGACAAAGTCTCTGCAAAGTCTCTCCTGGCTGGAAGTGTGTGCAGACAAGAGAAGCTATGCATGAGAATAATCTGACCATAGTCAGAAGATTTACGGTCAGATCCAGGGGCAACCAAATTGTAAACATCAGGACTTATAGAGACAGGTTGGAATTATATCTGTGAAATGCTGTATTTTTGTTAATAACATTGAATTAGAGAAGGTGTTGTTTTGTTATCCTAATTAATCTTGTCTTTGTGCGAATAGCCTTTTAAGAACTTACAGACGACTACTAGTTTTACTGATTAATTTTTCTTTAGCACAGGGCTGTAATGATCAGCTGTCTGCAACGAAATTTTATTGTTACCGTAATCCTTGTTCCCATGACAAACTAAAATTTTAAAAATCCAATTGCTCCATGGCCAAAAAAAACTTTGGCTAGCATTACCTTTATAAAATGTATCTGTTGTGACAAATTCAGCTTAAGAACAAACTTACAGGGGGATATTTATCATACGCTGGCGCTCGTGCGCCAGCGTATGATCGCCCCGCCGCTGTGAATTCGCAGCCCGATACATCAAGAGGCTTCTGCCAGTTGCGCAGCATTTATCCTACGCCAGGCAGGGCCTATGAAAAGTCGCCGGCAGCAGCGAGTGCACACTCCCTGCTCCCACTCCCGTCCGGCCGCGCCCCCCCCTCCGCCGGTCGCGCCCCCCCCCCCCCTTCACGCCCCTTCACGCCCCACTGGCGTGAAGGTGGCGGATTGGGGAAAATAATCGCAAAAGCTAGCAATAAGCTAGCATTTGCGATTATTTCAGGGCCTCTGCGCCACTGGCAGTGCGCAGAGGTCCTGATAAATATCCCCCACAGAATCTATCTTGTATGTAACTCGGGACAGACATAAATAGATAAAATCGTAGTTTGAAAAAATGACACTAAATACCTGCATTTTTAGTGCCCCACGCAGAATTGGATCTTGTATCTTTAAATTCCATAAAAAGGAGACTTTGTTGCCGTCATCTTTTAATACTTACACTGATGAATGTTTTTTCCTTTTTACTTGTGTTATTTATATATGCCATAAATCTTTTGCAAGGATTCAGCATGTAATTATTGTTTTATTTTCTAATTAGAATGTTTCACTTTCATGCATATTATTATATAAAATATAAAACTGTATGCACATTTATGAGAGAGAATTATTTATCCCAGCATTTGTTTTACCACCAGCATATTTACTAGAGCACATGATTTGGTAGCACAAAGTAGTCTGCTCCGTCCCTCTAAATGCTGCACAACACCTCTTAACATAATATGAGAAAGGACAATGTAGAGTAAAATTCTGATCATTTTATTTTGCATTTAAAGGGCAGAATCATGAATGAGGCTCGATAATTTAAGATTTTTTTATTTAAAAAGTAAAAAAAAAAGTTGTACTCATTTAGATAAATGTTAGAAGTAAATTCAAAGAGAGTTAAAGGGAACCTGTCACCAGGAGACCCATTTTTAGCACTCCCCCAGTCCCCACAGAGCATAGTACATACACTGCCAAAGTGTTTTTGTATAAAAAATAGGTTTTACAGAAAAAAAGATATGTTTTATTATACCTTCATTAGCATCTGCTGGGTGACTAGGCACTCGTCCCCTGGGAGGGGCTGGAAAGGAGCATTTTCCCCCCACCATGTGTCCTCCTTTTCAAAAATATGAATAACTCCCCACACTCAGGATTGGCTGTAGAGGAGCAGGGGGCGTCGCTAAGCCAAGTGATGGGTGTTTTAATATATTTGAAAAGGATACATGGGGGAGCTGTTTTCCAAGGGTGGGGGGGGGAACTGCTCCTTTCCAGCCACCAGTGGCGTAACTAGGAGAGGCAAGGCCCCATAGCAGATTTCTGCATGGGCCCCCCTCCCTCCTTTTATACACTTAAATACACACACATAACATTCTGCACTCACTTTTATGCACTCGTTCATACATACATACGTATACACTCATTTGCACACATTTATGTACTCATATATACATTTATACACTAATACATACAGTTTATTTGCATCAAAGTTTCATACATACTATTTATATACATACATATAGCATACATACATCACATTCTATTACATACGGTATACACCCACTGTGTATACACATACATGCAGTATAAAAACACCATATACACATATTGAATCTATATACAGCATATACACACATACATACAGTATATATATAGTGTATACATGCATAATGCATATACATACAGCATATACACACATATATACAGTATATACAGCAGATACACACATACACCATATACATATTTAAATGCATGTGTCTACATACAGCATATAACCACACATACAGTATATACAGCATATACACACACAGTATACACACATACTGCATATACATGCAGTATATACACAAATACATATGTTATATACAGCATATACACACACATACATACAACAAATACACACACATACAGTACATACTGTACAGCATATACATACATACAGCAAATACACACACATACAGCATATACTGTACAACCATATACATACATACAGCACATACATACATACATACAGAACATGCATACATACATCACATACATACAGCACATACACACATGCACACACATACATACATACATACATACATACATACAGCACATACACACAGCACATACACACATACAGCACTTACATACAGCACACACACACACAGCACATACACACAGCACATACACAGATACAGCACATACATACAGCACATACACAGATACAGCACATACATACAGCACATACAGAAAATACACACATACAGCATACATACATCAATCTTACATATATAGGGACTTAAATTTCTTGCAGACCGGCTGCTGTGCAGTGGGAAGCTGGTTGTTCAGCCACGGAACTAGTAGGCCGGCTGCGCGATCGCGGTAAGCCAGCCGGTCGACCGGGCGCGGACAGAGTGGGCCGGCCGGGCAGCTGCGGAATAAGTGGACCAGCTCGGCGGCCGTGCAGAGGCTGGATCGCGGATTGACTAGGCCGGCCTGGCGGCTGCGGAGACTTCAGGCCAGGCCAAGCCAAGCTTGGCCACCGATGGATTAGGCCCTACGGCAGGGCAGCCGTGAAGAGACTGGGGCACAGATGGACAAGGCCAGCCGGGCGGCCGCAGAAGGAGTAGGCCAAGTGGCCAAAAACAGACTGGGGAACAAGGCGGGTGGGCTGAGTGACCACAAATGAAGAGGCCAAGTCCAGCAGCCTGCAGATGAGGTGGGCGGACAGGGACAGAGGGACGGCACAGGGGTCCGTATGACTGTACAAGGGCAGTCCCATCTTGGCTTTTCGGCCCGGGCCCCGTAGCAACCGCTACAGCTGCTACGGCTATTGTTACGCCACTGCCAGCCCCTCCCAGTGGACGAGTGCCTAGTCACACAGCAGATGCTGATGAATGGTACAATATAACATATCTTTTTTTCTGTAAAACCAATTTTTAATGCAAAAACACTTTGGCAGAGTATGTACTATGGTCTGTGGGGCCTGGGGGAGTGCTAAAAATGGGTCTCCTGGTGACAGGTTCCCTTTAACGATCAGGGGTCCTCATTTAGGATTCTTCTATCTTGGCCAAAGTGTACGGCGTCTCTTGTTGGCTCCCAGCTGTCCTGGCAACCAATCGGCGCATCCTCCACTGACATCACAATGATGTTCGTCAATCCAAGATGGAGGCGTCCATGTGCAGCATTGTTAGGTGCTAATGATCGCGGCAGGGGTCAGTTGCATTACGCAGTCTGTAAACTCTCTGCATGCACCACTTCACCACCAACCTATGTGTTTGTGAAAAGGTTGTGAAAGTTTTAAGACTGTGTAACTTGCACCTCCTATTTGGTGTGTTTGTCAACGCTAGATATGTTAGGCTTGGGCATTTTCACTGCAATTTAGGTCATACTTTTTGTCGCACTTGTTTTAAAAGTCACTAAAAACTTTCAAAATCCCATTTGGTGCATTAATACAGATTTTCATAAACAAAATTTGGATATGGGGTTGTATCAATATTACTCTATACATGGAGGTACCAATAAGCAGTGATGTGGGGGCTAGAAACCTGCACAGAGGATTGACAGTAAATAGCACCGAGAAGCAAAATTTTCATAAGATCAGAAAAAAATGATAAGAAGCAGAATAGCTTCTATACTGAATGATCACAATCCATGTGATATTATCTGCCCAGACTGTTCCTCTCACACCATTGTCTGTGACCTCCCACCATAGAGAGTGAAATAATGGTGGATATCTGTATACAGCCCTCAACCTTCATTTCACACAGCCAGTAGCCTACAAGGACTCATAAAGAAGCTGCTTAAGAGCAGTAATATTTAGCATATCAGCCATGTGTGAGGTAAATCAGAAAGATACTGGAGTAAACATAAGGACTTTATGAATTTATGAGGTAATAATTTTCCAGTTCATGATATATCATCCATGTCTCGCGCATGTGAGGTAAATGGGAGCAGATACATGAGGAAACTACATGAAATTCTTTGGTAATATTTCTCATATAAGTATCATATGTATGTCTATCACAGCTATGTCTGCCATCTGTAAATAACAGCTTAGGCAGACAGGGTGACAACACCATGAACTTATGAGGTAATAATTCCTCAAAACATAACAGGGCTCATTTACTAAGGGTTTTGTGCATGTTTTCTGATGGACTTTGCACGTTCTTTTAGGTGTAAATGGCTTGCACAGGTATTTAAGAAGTGTCCGCGCCACTATTGTGTCACACGCCACCGTTTTGTGGTGCAGCTGCGCTAGCCTCCGTGCGACACAAATTAGGGGGCATTCCAGGGCTTAGACCGTGCTCTGGATTTAACATGCAAAGTCTGTCACAACCCCTATGTTAAAGGTGCAGCAAAAAAAAGTTGGTGAACTCTGTCGGGCCAATGCAGGGAAGAAACAGATTCATGATTTCTGGCACACGTTCTTAATGAATCTGGCACCCAGCATTATACATGGGCAGAGTGCTTTTAGTGCAGTTTCTCACATTCTTAGTAAATGTGCCCCAACATGAAAGCCATGTCTACACTACAGGACAGATGTATCTAAGTCCTGCAATTTGTGCCTTTGGTTTTTTGGATTTTTTGGTGGAACCTATACATACCTATACGCAACCTGTACTTTTACTCTAGGGTTTCTTAACAGATCAGCAAATCAATTTACAGGAAAAGGCTTATCCTCCTTTCCCCTGATTCTCATTAGAGTAATTTCATAGTATATTTCCTTTGCCAAATCATGGCAAAATTGTGTGTCCATATATGTCCAATACATAATTGTAATAAATTATAATATATAATTTATAATAAATAAAATTATCAAGGCCCCCCAGTCATTCATCTGGGTAGTAGCTGCAGACAAAGCTGTTTAACCAAAAAGCCCTGGAATTACTTTTATTGTTTTTATATAATTATTAGCTTTTTTAACTAGGTTTTTCTTTTAAGTTTTGCAGTTTCTCTCTTTGAAAATGATGCTAAATTTATACACATATGGGTGTTTTTGTTACATATTGGGCCACATTTATTAAAGCCCATGCACAAGTTCTTTGTCTGGCACATTCTATTCAGTGCAAACTGCTTGCACATGTAATAATAATGGTGGTCATTTACTAAGGGCCCGATTTGCGTTTTCCCGATGTGTTACCCGAATATTTCCGATTTGCGCCGATTTCCCCTGAATTGCCCCGGGATTTTGGCGCATGCGATCGAAATGTGGTGCATCGGCGCTGGCATGCACGCGACGGAAATTGGGGGGTGTGGCCGAACAAAAACCCAACGGATTCGGAAAAACCGCCGCATTTTTAAAAAAAATCTGTCGCGGAGCTTGCACTTACCTTCACTCAGCCCGGCTCGGTGTATTCCAGTGCGTTCCGATGCTGTTCAGTGCAGAAGCGCCACCTGGTGGATGGCGGAGAAACTACCTTAATGAATCCCGGCCGGACCCGAATCCAGTGCAGAGAACGCGCCGCTGGATTCAAGTGCACAGTCAGACAGAATTGTGTCACATGTCCTATGTTAAAGGGGCAACAAAAAAGGTTGGTGTACTCTGCCTGAGCAGTGCAGGGAGAACGAGATTCATGCAGTACGTGCGTCTCTATTCCTAAATCAGGGTCATCCTGCACACTACACAGGAAAACTGCACATAAATGTGAGCCAATGGGCAGATTTATTAACTCACTTGCTCCACAATTCTGGTGATTTTGGGCCAAAAACACTGTCTAAAATGCCTTGCACCACATTTATCAAGGCTTTTAGGCCTTTTCTGGCAGTTTTCTGGCTTGTCCGATTAAGGGGGTGTGACCTCCATGAGATGGAGGCCTAGTGAGTGATGGGGTGGTTTGCGGGAAATAGGTCGTGCCCCCAAAATTCTGGTGCACAGTTCAGACCAGCTAAAAGTAGGTCTAAAGTAGGAACCGACAGGCTTATCCTGCAACAAAATTCATTATTATAGTGATGAATCGGGCGCAGGAATAGACAAGTGTTTTCCAGCTAGAAACTGGCAGAACCTGAGACACCTTGTTGAATCCGCCCAATGTGTCGAAAAAAATTAAATTTTTCCTTTTCTATTATTTTTAATGTAAAAAAATCATTTAATGTGTATGTGTCTGCATCAAACTAAACTAGCAAAGTGTGCGCTCTAAATTATTTGTTTCCTTTGCTCTTTGGCTTGGAACGATCACAGGGATACCAAATTATTTGTGTTTTAATACAATTGTTTTTGAAAAATTAAACCTTGTAAAGAAACCAAAGAAGCCATCTTCTGACGCTAATAACATTTTCATACTGTGATGTACAGAGCTGTGTAAGGCATTATTTTTTTTGTGATGAGCTGACATTATCATTGCTGCCATCTGGAGGACTGTACAACCTTTTTAACTTTTTATAAGTGATGCTAAATGTGAATTAAATTCAGAAATAGATTTGCTATACACACACACATATATTTAGGGTGTAACAAAAAGGTCAGGACAGTGGGATATCACATGGGATGAAGAATCTAAAAATATACATACCAATTTTTTTCAAAAATCTATACAATGATACCGCCCCCAGCTGGGGGTGGGGCGGTAGCAGATTAAAAATATTGATTGGAAACCGATATATTTTATTGCAGATTTCTATTTCCCAGGAAAAATTAACATTGGAGCACATTTACTTACCCTGTCCCTGCACGATCCCTGATCCGGACTGTCCGACGAGGATGAACTCTGCCGCGATTCATGAAGATCGTGCACCGATATCCTGTATGTGTCGCTTCCCCGATCAGCTCCACCGGAGTTCATTGGGGGTCATTTACTAAGGGCCCGATTCGCGTTTTCCCGACGTGTTACCCGAATATTTCCGATTTGCGCCGATTGTACCTGAATTGCCCCGGGATTGTGGCGCACGCGATCGGATTGTGGCGCATCGGCGCCGGCATGCGCGCGACGGAATTCGGGGGGCGTGGCCGAACGAAAACCCAACGTATTCTGAAAAACCGCCACATTTAAAAACCAAAAAAGTGTCGCTTGGGGAGCGCTTACCTTCACTTGGTCCGAGGTGGTGCATTCCGGTGTGATGAGATGACTTTCAGCGCAGCAGCGCCACCTGGTGGACGGCGGAGGAACTACCTTCTTAAATCCCGGCCGGACCCGAATCCAGAGCAGAGAACGCGCCGCTGGATCGCGAATGGGCCGGGTAAGTAAATTTGCCCCATTATCTTCCTCCTGGTGCATGTAAGTGCATTAGATGCGACACAGATTTAAAGGTTAAATCCTGCTTGTAGTCCGAACCCGTCGGATCGTCCATCGGCCCAGCCCCAATTTGTCGCGTGAAAGCCGGGGTGTTTGCGCCACAATACGATCGCATGTGACACAATCCCCAACGTGATCCCTGAAAAGTCGAGAAAACCGACAAAAATGCGGCCGCAGGACCCTTAGTAAATAAGCCCAATTGATTTTACCTAGGGGTTTTTCAATTTTGGGGACAAATGTACAGTAGCTGTAATCGCCAAAAAATCTAAACAATGTTGAAAAAGAGGATATTTTGATATATACACATCAGATCCAAAATCTGAAAATAGACTCATGCAATATTTTTCTAAAAGGAATCCAATGTTACAAAATTCAAGCACTTAAAGGAGAGCATCCAATATTTTAAAAATTTGTAGGCAACAAGAAAAATTAATAAGTAAATCAAGCTCTCAGGTGTGTGAGAGGCAAGGAGACTCACATTACACCAGTACCCCGAAAAGAACAGAAAACTACTAGTCCGCGTTGTTGTACCTGAGTTACACTGAATTAAGTTTCTACAGAAAAAATTGTACTCCCCCACCTCACACCCAGGGCTAGAAAATACAGGGTCAACTTTAGTACCATTGGATAAATATTTGTCACATATTTTTTTATATTTATATATGTATATGTTTTTAGATTTTTTACCCATCTTGATTTTCAGCGATTACAGCGCCATCTGTCAATGAAAATGAATTGAATGAAATGTATCTGCAATAAAAAATGGGAGTTCATATTTAAGTTTTTAAACTTATGGGTGTTGGGGTAGAAAGCCGAGTTTGATATCATTGGATAGATTTTTGAAAAATGTTTGACACATATATTTTTAGTTTTTCGATCCGATATTCCACCATCCGGACCTTTTTATTACACCCTGAATATATACATATATTCTTGGAATGGCATGATAATGGATTCTCTGTACATGGAAAAGTAGTACAGTTTTTTAAGACTCTATAAAATGTTTCTTTCACCACCTTGCACAGGCCATTTATTATGTGTGACTAATCGTGATATAATACGTGAATGTTCGTTAAACACCCTGGTGTTATAATTGCTGTAAGAATACAGAATCATATACATGGAATCCTATGGCGCATAAAGAGGTGAGTAGCAGCTACAGGGTAACATGTTATTGTACAAACACAGATCATTATGGAGCTTTTAATCACTCAGTCAGTGCTCATGACTCTGTAGTATGTATATGACTGTTAACCCTTCCATACCTTGTGTTCCCATGAAACAATTCTATTTCCAGTCAATGCTTATGAAGATAACTTTTTGAAATACGTTGCACCCCGGATGAATGCAGCGGCTTCTTCACAGTCTAGCAAGCACAGAACCCTACAATGTACTACAGCATAACCTCATTTACTTAAATGGGACCAAACTACAAACAGGTCACGTGACTGGTGGCTGCATCCAACAGCTGACGGTGGAGGTGCACTGTGTTAGACTCCTGCCATTCTGATACTGATGACAAAGGCTAAGGATTAAGACACCTGAAATACCCCTTTACTGGATGTTACATATATTATCAGGTCCAAAATGGTTCTGGTTCTGGTGCGTTTTGATGAGTAAATTGTTGGTAAAAGTTGTATATACTGTATATCCTTCACACTGTGTTGTAATACCTGTTCATATGGTCATAACCTATGCAGTTGTGGGTTTCTGCAGGTATACAGTATATAGCATGACTACACATGGGAGTGATAGTGGTGAACACCGGTTTGTTCTACAGCTAAAGAATCACCCAGTTTTACCAGAGGCTTCTTATTCCCTGGTAAGGAATGGTTAATACGCCATCATCTTATACTTGGATTTCAAAGCCTTTGCGGCTGATTGAAGGCCTTTTACAGCATACATATTAATATTCTTTTTTCGTCACCCATTATCTTTCAGCATGTAAGGTAGCTTATAAAATGTTTCAAAACATTGGCTATTATAATGTTTTGCTCCTCCATTTCCCTTTTTATTGCTGTCTTTTATCATTGCTGCAGATGCAACAACACTTTCAATCTGTGTTAATCTCAACATTAATCTGCACTTGTTTGCTGCCAAATGTAAAAGTTTAAATTCCACTACTGCGGGGAGAGGTGTTTGCTCAGTTTAAGAGGTATGCTGTATTTTTTATAGCTATTTATTGTCTTATTAACCTGCAACGACTTGGAGAGCAAATCTTTGTGTATGAAATGCAATGGTTACGATTTTTCCACGTGAGAGAACCTTAATTTAAAGGGTCACTAAACTTAAAATAAAAGCTAATTATACATAAAGTCATCATGTAATAATATAAAAGTGAATACAACTTACAAGTCAGGCTTGTGCACAGATGCATGTATAAAACCGCTGCTTCTTATTTTCTACCTTTTTACACAATTAATTGGTATTATATATCCTTTTGGACCATCTACTATAATTATTAAGCTTAAACTGCCAAACATAAGGTAAAAGTTTGTGAGACACACTAATATCAATGGGACCAAATGACTATTAAATGGGGGGAATTTCTCATTTAATTCTTGGTCTTCTTTTGGCTATGTTTTCGTGCGCTGTGGTGCATTTGCCTTTCGTGCTTTATTGTGTGCCAAATTGACATAGATGGTTTTTTTGTTTTTTTTTAATTGAACATTTTTTAAGAATTAAAACGGAATAAGAAAGGAGAAAACAGAACCATAAGCTGTTCAATATGGTGAATGTAGAACAAAGACTACAGAACATTATCAGGGGGGAGGTACAATATCAGGATGGGTATTTAGAAATCCATCTAAATGCACAGCAAAACATAGACATAGGGGCAGATTTATCAAGCTGTCTGAAAGTCAGAATATTCTTAGTTGCCTATGGCAACTAATCACAGCTCCCTTTTAAAATATTCATGAGCACTGGTAAAATGAAAGATGAGCTGTAATTGGTTGCCATGGGCAACTAGGAATATTCTGACTTTCAGACAACTTGATAAATCTGCCCCATAGAGAAGTATAAACTGTGATGGTAAGATCTTCATGTAGCTAAAAAGAATTTTTTTGGGGGGAGATGAGATGACGTTTTCATTGCTACCATTTTGAGGACTGATCGACCTTTTGACCACTTTATAACATTTTTTATATGTTGCAAAAAGTGGCATTTGGACATTTGGTTGCTATTTTCCATAACCCCGGAATAACCATTATTATATTTTGATAGATAGGACATTTTGGGATGTGGCGATGCCTAACATGTTTATGATTTTTAGTGTTTATTTATTTTCATATCAATTCTAGGGATATGAATTTTTTTTTTTTTCATTTTATAATTTTTTTATTTTTTTTTTAGAGCCCTTAGGCTACTTAAACCCTAGATTGTGTGATTGATGCAACCATATACTGCCATACTACAGCCACTGGCACATTGTAACAAATACCCAGAAATAATACAGCCTCGGATCTTACAAAAACCCAAGGCTGTCAGGGAGACAGATTGTCGTTCCCCAATGTCATCACAGGGATCGACGATCAAAGCCACTATGGCGGGACCCACGCACCGTCGGCTTTTTACCACCACCGGTAAAGCTCGAAGAGTTAACACCCACAATCAGTGCTAGCATATTGCAGGAAACACCCATTTTGTATGAAGAGGGCTCAGCCAGTTCTTTTCTGATTTGCCAATATAGCTGAGGAGCAAGGAACAACTACGTTTCCTGGAACTAAAAGGGAAATTTTCACTTCCCTCAACTTCTCTCTTTGGTTATATCCAGATCAAATCTTACTCGCAATTTATAATAACCAAGAAGTTTCCCAACCTACTCCCTTTGAAAGGCTGTGGAAAGAAGGATCAGGGACAGAGGGACTAATTTCAGATATATATGCTTTGCGCACCAACACAAATTCCGCTGGTCCTCCTCCCTGGCATGACTATGGTTGAATGGGAGAAGTTCTTGGGAAGAAGTCTCCCACCAGCAGTATGGAAATGAATCTGGGATAGGGCGGCTAAAACCTCCCAATGTGTACAGTTCAAGTAGAACCAATATAAAGTGTTTATGTGGTGGTACCATAACGGATTTATGGCACAGAATTTTCGCGGCTGAATCTAATGCCTGCTGGAAATGTGGTTCTAGAAAGGAGAATGTTCCACATATTTTCTGGTGCTCCTATATTAATACTTTTGGCAAATGGCAGCCCTAGGTCGCCCAATACCGCTAGAATGTATCTTTTGATGTTCTTCCCAGCAACATAGGTAAACACCTGGCTAGACTACTCTTTCACCTTCTTAAGCTTCTAAGGGCATTATATCAGCCTGTTGGAAACAAGCAGCCTCTACCTCCCATGCAGACGTCTGCTCCAGGGTGCATGAAATGTACACTATGGAATATCTAACGGCACTTCTGCATAATAAAATTGAGCAATTTAATCTTATCTGGGCACCATGGGATGATTTTTGGAGACGTAAAAAACGCTAAATGCTAAAGCATTGTTTCCATGAAACGTTATAAGCCTTATAGATATCTAAATACAATGTATCTACCGTATTTTTTGGACTATAAGGCGCACCGGATTATAAGGCGCACCATCAATAAATGCCTGCTAAAATGTCTAGGTTCATATATAAGGCGTACTGGACTGTAAGGCGCACCTGATTATAAAGATGAATGACCAGCAGGTGGCAGACCTGTGCACAGTTCAAGGCAGCTGTTGTCTGTAAGTACGGTTCTTATATAAGGCGCACTGGACTATAAGGCGCACCTTTGATTTCTGAGAAAAACAGAGGATTTTTTGTGCGCCTTATAGTCGGAAAAGTACGGTACTCTTGCAGTGATACCCCTCCCCCAGCCCTTTTATGTCTTCCCCATGTCTCTGAAAAGTTACATCTTAATTGGTCCTCAAAACCAAGTCAAATCGAAGTCTACATTTGTTCCACGGACCCATGGAAGTTCACATAGACAGATTAAATGAAATAGATATTTTCTTTGTCCACAATGAACACTGCAGGAGAAAGTTCACACCTCAGTCACTAAATCTGGTCGGCATTAATAGATCCACCTTTCCACCAAGTAACTGACAGTAAATTAATTATTCTTAAGTATATTATTATCGCTCAATCTGGAGCAGCCTTTATTCCTATCTATTTGGAAATTTATAATTTACATCAAATAAGGATCGAGTTCACCACATCAAATAAAAATTATCTGCTTAATTCATCTGTGAATAATGAAAACCACAATGTTTAATTAAGTCAGATTTTACAAAGCATGGCATTTGTGGCATAAGTTTATGGAAGCATAAAATAAAACCTTGTATAATAGGTAGATCATTGTATAATCCAAGGTGTGGTTTCAATATGTTGAATACTCCAGTGATTTTCTAAAAAGCTTCCTAGAGAAAGGTAAGGTGGAGAAAATAAAAACAAAATGGCTGTAGACAGATTGTTAAAATGCACTTATAAGAAATTATTTGCAAAAAAAATATATATTCATATTGGGCCAAAAATGAAAACCTGTCACTTCAGAGAAGCTAATCCAGGAGAGCTGTCACTTTTGTAAAAATTATTGCAGTGGCAAAACAAGAACATGACAATAGCTCTTTACCTAATTAATAATTATAAAACTTTGGTTGCCTCTGTAATTTAGCATGACCTTCTTGAGACATGGGACACTTGCAATGTTAAGGTCATGTTTTGGGCCATAAAATCACAAGTACATTATGGAAGATGTTTATAGTCTAGCAAGCACAGAACCCTACAATGTACTACAGCATAACCTCATTTACTTAAATGGGACCAAACTACAAACAGGTCAAGTGACTGGTGGCTGCATCAAACAGGAGGTGGAGGTGCACCATACATAATGTTTCAGTTTAAAGGGATTTCCATGAAGAAGGAAAACCCTTAGGGAATTGGGATAATACACTGGTTCCCATATACACTCAACCGGGAGTTTGAGGGGATCATGAGATCTGCTTCATCCAATGACTGAACTCTTCAGGCCAAGGTATGACATTCCTTGGGAAGCAAAAGTGGCATCCTGGGTCTAAGGAAGCTGCTTATTGGATGTAATGAATCCTGTGGTACACCCTTCCCCCTTATTATGGTCAGATACTGGGCTCAAACCTGAAGTACAGATGGTTCAGGAAATCTACATATAGGATAGGTTCTATAGGTTTAATCTTAAAATGAATTTGTATATAAATCAGAACTGATATATTTTAAAACAAAGGAGTTTTTCCCTGTGGCATTATGATTTTCACATTTCTGGTCTGTCATGTGGGGAAGGATTAATAATAAATGTTCGTTGCAGACACCTTTGACCGCTCATATGTTGACCATTGAAGTATGGAGCTAAAGTTCAGAAAATGAACAGTATCCGGAGAGATTCATCAGAGGGCAGAGAGGTTTGTTTGTAAATAGCAGTTGCCTGTAAATCAGTTGTTCTTAAGGCAGAGAACGCCTGTATCTGGTGTAACTGGGAGCCGGAGAAGGGTACGTTTTCTTAATGTCAAGAATAGAGTATACCGATACATGCTTCTCCTAAACCCCAACCAAGAACATCGATCTGTGGCTGTGTGTTTTCATTAACATCCCAGTTCCAGGAGGTCAAACACCCACCTGACTCTACCTAAAAACCTGTCTGTTTGACTTTAGCCAACCCCTTAAAATATTTAATCAAGTTTAATAATGTGTATTTAACCCCAATGTGCTCCTGTAAAGAATTCACTACCAGTAAAAGCTGCTTTGTTTGCATTACTGATAATAAAACAATGGTTACACAATAACAAACAGTGAAAAGGTTCATTATACTCAAAGCAATTTTGTGCATGTTTTAATAGAGAAAGAATGAGGGTCATCCATAGTTTATTTAATTTTCTCCTGTAATTATTGATATTAAATGTTCCTGTATACATATACAAGTTGTGTGTGAGTTCGAGTCCTTTAGTGAAAGGTTAAGGAAGGTTTAGAAGGTTAAGTATTTATTTTATCTTGTTAAGAGCAAGTACAACATTTTCATCAAAATATTACAAATATAACCAGCAACATGTCCTCGAAATAAAAGAGTTCTTTTCTTTTTGGTTGAAGAACAAAGTATTTCATGTAGAAGACATACTGTGACCACATTTTTTTGTGTACTGTAAATTTTTATTAGTTTTCAACTTGTTACAGAAAGAAAAAAGGTATAGTTAGTAAGGCTCATGACACAATGGACAATATATGAACATCTCAGCATTTATACAATCTCGTTTCTGTATTATAAGGCCTTGTAAACTCTGACCACATTTAATAATGAAAGGGAACCATTTCTGATTGGTCTACCGCTATGAAATAAGCATTTCTAAAGACCACGCCATTGAGTTTTCACCCTATAAAAAGGCTAAAGGATAGTTAGGGAGTGTTCGAATATTGGCAACCCCAGGGGCGTAACTTTAGGAGGTGCAGGGGTTGAGATCGCACCTGGGCCCAAGAGGTTTATGGGGCCCTTTTGGTGTCACTTTCCCATATGAGAAGAGTATTACTATAAACCATACCTTATAGTTGGGGGCCTGGCCTAGACTTTGCACTGGGGTCCATCAGCTTCTAGTTACGCTACTGGATAACCTGGTTACTAAAAGGTCTTTCTTACAGTGAGTGGCTAAGAATATTGGGATTGTCCAACTAGGTGATAGAGAAACACAAAGTTTCAAGTATTGGTGATGTTCTTCAGAACACTTTGCTCTAAACCTCTGATACCTTTCACATGAACATATGATTTCCTGTATGTGCATGTATGTCACTGTATCTGTACTGTATCCATATAAAATATGGTGGGCTGGCAAATGATGGTTGGCTGACTATTGGCTGGTTGACAGAATGCACCTCCCACTAGTTCTGGTCTCCCTGGATACTGCACGTGTAGACGGCAGCACATGGTGCACAACATTATGTACAATGTATACTACACATATTTTAAACACTCCCATAGACTATGGGGCATATGGAACAGAAATACTGAAGAAAATATGACATGCTCTATATTTTTCTACGTCTCGCTCATGGTACGGTACGGTGGACAAAAGGACCATGTAAATAGATGACAGTATTTTCCATTGAAGTGAATGTGGCTGTTTTTATACATTCGTGTGAAAGAGGCCTTATACTGAGAATAAGTAGCAAAAAGATGTACTCTACTTTCTTCTTATGTGACCTCTAAAGGCACTTGGATACTGTGGGCCATATTTACTAAAACAGTGGAGTGTGCAGGGAGCGCCAGATTTAGGAATAGTGGTGCACGTTCAGCCTGAATCTGCACAGCTCCCAAAGAGTGACACACTTTTCGACTGCACCAGAATGCCCCTTTCAGTGATAAAATTTGTGTTGCATCAGGAATAGTGCAGCATAACAGCCATGGGTAACACCTGTAAACAATACAAGCACCTACGGTAGAAGGCTTGCGGAATATGGGCACCACCATCTTGACTTAGATGGACACTCCCCGTGACTTCATCAGAGGGTGACGAGCTCTTTTAATGACCACCTCAGGTTTTTATAAGACCCGTGGCTGTACAGTTTCTGATCGTTTGTTACAATATGCCAGTCCCCATGTACTGCCATACTGTAGTATGATAGTATACAGTAGGATCAATAAGACAAACTAGGATAAAAGTACCCTAGGGAGTCTGAAAAATAGCAAATGAATAAATAATTAAAACCTAAAAATTCAAATCACCCCCCCTTTTCTAGAACTGATATAAAAATTAAAAAACTTTCAAAATCATAAACATGTTAGGTATCACTACATCCAAAAATGTCCGATATATGAAAATATAATAATGGTTATTCCCAGCATTGAACCCTGTAACGGAAAATTATGCCTGAATGTCCAAAACTACTACTACTTTTTTGCCATTTTGAAACAAATAAAAAATAAATTAAAAGTGATCAAAGGGTCATACAGTCCTCAAAATGGTATCAATTAAAATGTCATCTCCGTACACTGAATTAGGAAGAAGTTATTAGTGCCAGAAGATGGCAAAATGAATTTTTTTTGTACAGAATATTTTTTATTTAAATGTATTAAAACACAATAAAACCTATATACTGTAAATGTAGTACCGGCGGTCCCCTACTTAAGAACACCCGACTTACAGACGACCCATAGTTTCAAACGGACCTCTGGTAATTGGTAATTTGCTGTACTTTAGCCCCAGGCTACAATAAACAGCTATAACAGTTATCAAAGGTGTCTGCAAGGAAGCTTTAGTGCTAATCCTGGTTCTGATGACAACCCAACATTTTTAAAATCCAATTGTCACAGAGACCAAAAAAAGTTTGGCTGGGATTACAATTATGAAATATACAGTTCCGACTTACATACAAATTCAACTTAAGAACAAACCTACAGAACCTATCTTGTGCGTAACCCGGGGACTGTCTGCCTGCAAAATGTTGTAAATGCGTTTTTCCGCCAATATCACTACGTTTGGATTTTTTTCCCTGCTTCCCAGTAAATGGCATGGAATATTAAATACCATCACTATGAAGAGCAATTTTCTACACAGAAAACAATCCCACACACAGCTTTTTACGTGGAAAAAAAAAAAAGTTACAGATTTTTAAAGGTGGAGAATGAAAAATGGAAATGCAAAAAACGAAAAAGGACCTGGTTGTTAAGGGGTTAAAGTGAAGAGGAGTAAAATAACGAAGAATTGTACAGATGCACTTCTTTTTGCTATACCAAATTAGCATTTATGAATGCCCCCCCCAATTAAGTGAGGTGTGTTGGGTTTGTGTGGTTAATTTGAATGCCTTTTTTTCCTCTATAGCACTGCCTGAAAAATAATTCTCCAAACATTGCATATTTAACACAGTAATAATTGGCTTCCTATCAAATTGAATTGTGAATGTGTATCTAAAATAAGGAAATATGGACAATAACTGTATATTGCTAGGCTGGTGCTATACGAACAACAAATATAAATGAACAGTGTCGTGTAACGCAGAGATGAGTCAGAAAGCCAAGTGCCTGATACATAAACAACCCGGCATGTCTGGTAAAGCCATGGATAAGGGAAAACTATGTTGAAACCCTGTGACTAATATTTAAGCGTGAGGTTTTCATATCTTTACTCAACTTTTATCTTTTTAATGAGCTGTAGATCATAGATAAGTAAATTTATAGATGTAGAGCAACATATTAAATTGTATATTATCATTTAAATGTATTATGTCCACAGCCTGGAAAAAGTAGGGTGTAATATTTTAATCTGTGTACCTATCATGTACCTTTTTGATTAGTGAAGGGCTCTGTAACAACCATGGCTTTTTGTTTAATAATTGATTTTTTTATGAAAAGATATATTTTAAATATAGAAACAAAACAAGCATACAAAAGCAAACTTGTAAAACTGCTCAATACTAAGATGGTATCATAAGAACTTGTGTTTTACAGTGCTGCAAATTGTAACTCCTCAGGACATTATGGAGGAAATAACACATAATTAAGCAATAGAAAGAGAAAGAACAAGTAACAAGATAGGACACATGGAGGGAGGGCCTAGGTGAAAGATTTGAGGCAATGGAGTTAAGGCATATCATGAGTAAGCCAATAGGAACCCCAGGGATACCAAATTAGGTGAAATGTATTAACTTCATCCAAAATACAATGACATTGAGGTATTCCAGACACCTAACCTCCTTAATCTAGGAAGAGAGCTCATACCGAGTGGATAGATACCTGTGGCCAGTTCTTTCCAATGGGGCATTTAGCAGCCACCAGAATATATAAAAAGAGGCTCAGGGTAGGCTCCAAGAAAGTGCAAGGTGGATGTTCAAGATGTAAGTTTTGGGGCAAAGAGGGAAGTCAAGTGAAAGAACCTGTGGGAGGAGCTGTCCTGATTAAGGGCAAACACCAGATATATAGCAAACTCCAGGCTTCTGTGCAGACTTTTTCACCTTGGACCTTGTAAATAAGATGGCGGCTGATGGCTGGTTCAAGCAGCAGACTTTTTATTTATTAAATTATTTTATATTGTTCCCTTATAAAGAATGGCTGGACCATTATACAATCTCTTTTAACTGTTGTGTCCTCCCCTCATCCACATAGACTGTAAGTTCTTGTGAGCAGGGCCCTCACTCCTATTGCTCTACATGACTGTTTGTAATCTGTAATTTAATATTATATTTGTATATGTCCCCTATGATTTGTAAAGAGCTATAGAACCTCAGTGACAAGAAAATAATATCTGCTAGCACCTACAACACTTTCCTCACTACCTTCATGGAGTTTCAGACAGTATAGGCAGAAACATGCACTCCAGTAGCCATTTGGAGTTCATTTTTAGGACTCTTGTAATTCTCCTCTTATCCCTCCTTGTACAAAGGGACAGAAAACAGTACTGCTGTCAGTACTGATCTCCTGTATAGCCCTGTCCAGCTCTTGTGGAGTTATGGCCTTTGTTGTGGTGTCTACTCCATACTTTGGAGACTGTGCTGGGAGCCACATAAAACCTTGTAACAGCATGCATGGATGTGCCACCCAGTATAAACTGGACTACCGGTGCAGCCTGAAATGACTGCTGGCACCACCTATTGCCAGCAATAGTCAAAGGAAGTGTCAAGAAGGATAAAGAGATAGTAATTGTCTGTAGTGGAGAGAATGGAACGCACAAGTTCATACAACTACGTGGGAAAAAGTAAGGAAAAAACACTGGTCACACCAAACAACTTCAGAAGGAATGTCACACTGGGTAGTAGCCAAGAAGCTGCAAACCACAACTATTGACATACATTCTCTATGTATAGGTGCAAAAGCATGTATTGTGTCTATGCCTATGTGGAAGAGCCTGTGTATATAGGGGCAATAAATGTATTGCATAAGGGATGTCATCAGAAATAGATAGAAATTAATTATTGATAAAATAAATCACAGTTGCTGCTATTTCTTTCTCTTCCAGCCTGGTCTTCCTCCTGGTGGACTCCTCATGGGTAACAATTCTCGATCAACCAGAGATTCTATACAGCCAGTTCAGGAGAAATATCAGGTCCCTTTCAAGTTCTGTGTCTTCTGTCTTCATTATAAATTAATATACATGCCTTAAGAAAACATAATATGTGCACATACATAGGAAGAAGAAAAATTAGACACAGATCTGCGGAGGTTGTATGGCAGATTTAGCATCTTCTGAGGAATCTCAGACCCATAAAAGTAAAAACTTATAAACAACAACAATGGGCAAACAACGCTGTAAAGTCACAATACAGTATACAAAAGGAAGAGTGAAGAGCGGAGCTAGAGAAGGGCGATAGGTAAGAAAAAGAAAAAAGGGGCCGTGGGGGCAGTTGGCATCCTGGCACCCAGGTCATACTAATCCAGCACTAGTCTATTACCTTAATTCAGATCTTATAATAGTCTCTACTGATATTACTTTAAGGAGTGTTGTCTCACTTCCTATATTGAACTTAATTCACATGAGCCATGAAGAAATATTGTTGCTTGACTTGATAAGAACCCAGTAAAATGTTTAACCTGACCATAGTCATCAGCAATTTTACTTTCCATATGTTAGATAAAAATTATTTCTAACGCACATGCCACCAAACATCATGGGGGGGGCAATAGTCTTCAGTATCTGGGGATGCCTGTGCTTGCTGCAGTGAGGAAATGGTAAAGGAGATCTTTCTTAATTTGTAACGTTGTCCTAGGACAATGGATAAGGCAACTTTTTTTGGCAGGGATCTACAACCACTAAATGTGATTTTTCCATAGATTTTTTTTAAAATCTGGGGCCAGAACCAGTGACAATGCCACTATATGCTCAACATAAATACACCCCCCCCCCCCCCCCCGCTGCCTGACAGTGTCAGCATGCCTCCGGAACCAAGGAGGATAACTTGTGAAGAGGGTCAAGGCATTTCTAGTACCTCATCAATGTGCAATAGTTTTTCTCCTGTGATACACATGCCATGGGCATATTATATGTTAGAAGAAAAGTCCTATACTATTGCTCAGGAGTTACCACAACTCCCAGATAAATCTCACAGTTATCATACCGTACACATTTCATCAAAAATTCTTTCAATTAAAATATCAAAAAGAGTTAAAAAAAAGATTCCTATTTCACACCGTTTATGTTCATTAACAGCTTTATGTTTTTCTAATGCAGGTGTCTATGAGCAATTTTTTTGGAAACAAGCAATGAACATAAGTAAACAATAAATCCAAACAAACAATTTGGTGGTAAGTAAATGAGTGAAAAAGTTGAAGAGTCATTATTACATTTAGGAAAACTCTTATTCTTTTACTTTGTGTCGGTTTTTATGGGTTTTTTATGTACTTTTTGTGTCAGCTTGGTATATTTTTTATTTCAGGGCTTCTCTTCCCCCCAAAGAGTAGCATACTCCAAGTATGGTGTTTTTATACATAGATAAAAAAAGAAAAAAAGATTAATAACAAGCACAAAGTGAAAAAAATGCACACAGTACATATTAAAGACCTTCACAAAAAATTGTGTTTCTGTCTTGTAAAACAAAGCTAACACTGAGAGTACATCTACTCTGCAAATATTAGACCTATCCTCACTGAAGCAGGTGTTCTGCTGTTAAAATCATCTTCATAAATGTGTCTACTCATTGTTTTATTTGAAAGATTAAGTAAAATGAAAATGTGTGTAAAATATTGAGTGCAATATGGTTAAGGAAACTTTGTTATACTGCATATAAACCCAAAAGAAAATATTGAAATTTAAAGAAGAACCTTCAAGCTACTGTAACCAGTTCTTTATGCCACTTTATACTTGTTTAGAGGCTGAAACTGGCTGCTGTATCCTGTAATTTCCATAAAGACTGTCGCCTATATGTAAAGAAATTGTGAAATGCTAATGAAGCTAAAGGGGGGGAGTAAAGGAAAAAAGAGGAGGGAGGGAGGGAGAGAAGACAAAAAGATAGAACCAGAGAAATATTAAAAGGTAAGCCAAGGGAGAGAAATAGAAGCCAATGATAGAACTAGTTTGTGAGTGTGACTGAAAGAGTTAAAGAAAATAGACAAAACTGGGAAAGAGTAAAAAGAGAGAAAGATAAAAATCCAGAAAAAAAGGCAAATAGATAAATGAGAGAAGGAGAAAAGAGAAGGACGTGGCTGACTACTGATCTCTGCTATGTCATGAAAGAATATTCAGAATGAAACAATTTTGTTAAAGTAAACTATAAGTAAAGTTTAATAAATATAGACAAATAAAATAAATGTAATATCTTATAAAATCGATAAAGTGTATGATATATATAAAAGTGTAAAATAAAAATATTTATACCTATTGTTTTTATTACTTCCATTATTATTGTAGTTCATATTGTGACAAAGAAAATTAGATGTCTTTACATGTCTTTACAAAATGTCTTTACATCGTCTTTACAAAAATTGTCATTTACATTTTGCTTTAATGATGGTTAGATGGTTAGCCTGAATACCAATGTGAGGACCCACAAGAGTCGCAGCAGAGGTCCAGGGGGGGTCAGTGCTCCGCATCCATCACTAGCCACTGCCGGGTCCAGTCTCCAGGACATGCGACATTAGGTGTTTTGTATCAGCTGCAGGTCTTCTATGAAAAATGACTATGGCTCACACTAATAAACTTTATAGTATATCAGGTTTAAATCTCCATCATCCTGTTACTTATGTTAATGCACCATTGTCTACTTACAGCTAAAGACATTCAGCTAATTATATCAGAACAGGGATTCAGATACAGGGAATACTACATTTTAAACTTGAAAAAACTTTACACAATACCTAATGGGGAAGATTTGGGTTTTTTTGCATTTGCGCTTTTGTATTGCACCATTTTTGTATCTACTCTAAAGCCCCCTGAAGCTTGTGGCACAATGGTTTTCCTGCTTTGTGCCAAGTTCATCTTTGAACTGTGCCTGATTGTCATGTTGGCACATGAATGCAAAAAGTTGCAAAACAAATGCACAAACACACTTCAGTCCCCACCAGACTTAAGAAACGGTTTTGTTAAGGTTTAGCCAAAAATTGTGCAGCTTTCAGAAATTGCACAAAAATTTGCGCCAAAAAAATAGCACAATTTAACTAAAAGAAACCTGCTCATAGATAAATCAAAGGACAGAAGGGGTTAAAAAAAAACATGTGGTCGCAAATTGAATGACTAAGATGCATCTGCCCAAATATATTTTATATAATTAATGTTAAATCGAGAATTATAAACCAATATTCAATGTTTATTTTAATATTTTATGAATATTATTTATATTAAAAGTCTCTGTAATATAAGTAAGGGGTAAAATTAGAACAAGTAATAGTCTTTAGTAATGATATTACTAGTGGTATTATAATATTAGTGGTGGTATTATTTGTAAGAGTTAGAAGTAGTAATCATATTGTTAGCAGTAATAGTAGCAGTAGTTATGCATATCATTTATAAATTAATGGCATATATAAATAGGTTGTTAACATAGATTTATACGTTATTGGTAAAATTACTTATTTTTTAATTTATTAGCACCCAATATATATATATACATAATAGATCATGCAAAATAGATCATGTTAACCTCTAAAGTTCTGTAGTAAATGTAGATCATGTAGTCAGTGGTTAAGAACTGGGAATGTGGACAATGCAGACCAGGATGAATCCTCGCCATGACAAGGCACCGGTGTACAGCAATGTACATCTATATCCTACACCTGTGATCTCTTATGAATCATTATGATCAGCCACATGAGTAGTATAAAGGATACATAGGGTTCTCCTAGAAAGTGATGATTATGGCGTGCTGCAGGGAGGTTTGACTGTGTAAACTCCTATGAAATAAATACCTAAGACCTGACACACTCTGACTTGGATGGTAACTCCCAGGAACTTCTAGGAAGACGTGAGCAGTAAACTGCTGGTTTGGAGAATTTTAAAGTCACAATGAGTAACTATAAGTAAGTATTCAGGGAAAAAAATCTGTATCCAATAAAAAAAATCTGCTTTCTTTATTAAATCTTCATATTAAAATCCAGCAAAAGTGCATCCATACATCTGGTTACTGGGTTGAGCTGGACTATTGTTATTCATCATTGTAACATTAAAAGTAACTCTGAGATCATTGCTTTAAGACTACAACTCTCAGCATGCTCACGTTATAGAAGCACTTATATGTATTTTATAATACATATTGGATTAGTGCAATATTTTTTGTAATGGCCAAAAATTGAAGCTCATTGAATAGCTGTAATGAGGCATTAATGTGCTGTACGTCTTAACAGGACCAGGAGTTCCTTTATAACAGACTTGTCCTTTCTTGCCATCACCTTGGATAAACCCCAATGCAGAAGTCATTTCTAAGATATGGAATCTGTGATTAAGGAGTAAGGTCTAAATGATCAGTCTTATAACATCTGCAAGGAGGCGACAGGAAATTTACTGACTTACAATAAACCTAAATGATACATTAGGTGAAATACGCCCTTTCTATAAATTTGGAAGCAAAATAATTAAACATTAAGCATTACATCTCAAGGACATTACAGCCTGTACTTGTCTGCCAGTAGCACCAGAGAAATGCAGGTTAAACCCAGAGTACACCAGCACAGCAGAGGTTAAAAAAATTGTCAGCATAAACCAGCTACATTGAATTGCTTGCCTTCGTTTCTTTCAATTAATACATGTACATAATTTTAACATATTCGTTTATGTTAATCTTGCTGACCTACTTCATACGTCAGATTTATTACAACGGACAATACTATTAATATAAATAATAATATCATACAAAAATATATATTCTAAGTTACTTTGGCATACTTATCTGGGACAAAGTTTTCTACGTAGAAGCCAACAAAACAGGCGATATCAGTAATTGAATATACCTTATATAACTACGAGTATAAGCCTAAGTTTTTTCAAGCACCAGAATTTGTGCTCAAACACCCTAACTCGGCGTTACTCTAGTCAACTAAAAACTAAAGGCAAAACTTCACCTTTCGCTCTACACGTCACCACTTAGGTCCCTCTTCTGTCTTAGACGTCTGAGACGAAGAGGACCTTGGTGGAGTTCGGAAGTAATGATACCAGTGTTATATTTTGTTCCTACTACAGGGTCTTTGGGCAGGCGTTATATCTACAGGGGTTGGGCAGGCTGTATGCTACAGGGGTTGGCAGGCTTGTAATGCTAACAGGGGCCGGCAGATCTATATCTGGGAGCTGGGTAAACCAATTTGCTTTCCCCCCCTCTATCTTATACCGTAGTCTAGGTTTTCCCCGTTTTTGTGTTGAAAGTAGGGGTGCGGCTCTACCCGGGTCGGCTTATACTCTAGTAATCTCCGGTATGTATTATTCAATGTCATTCATTATATTGTACATAAAGATTAAATAAGGCACGTGTAAGAAAAAAAAGTAACCAACAACGTGTTTAACACCATGACTAAGCAATAAATAAAGATACCGTCCATCAGTTATGTTTTAGAATGTTCTAATAACCTCCTTAATGTATCTTATTTGACATTTTCTGTGTGATATTTGATTAATGAATTTTATAGCATCGCCTGCTTGACTTACTCTTCCAAGGGTAACAGCTTTAACAATAGTACTAACCATAGGGATGGGTGGAGAGAGTCAGATAGATAGATAGATAGATAGCTAGATAGATATGATAATACAGTTACATAGCCATCCTCACAATGTATGACAGCAGCCACATTTAAAAACATACTAAATGTATCGGCAGTCCTCCATTGATGCAGAAAAAAGTAGAAGAATTTATTGTGCCACTGTACACACTCATAGTCAGGCGAAGCAAGGACTTAGAGAAGCTCTTGCTCTGCTCTTGGTTCAATATTTAAACTAAGCATAGAGGTCGCCCGGATCCCTATTAAGGTTTTTTTTCCTTACATCCTTCTCAGATCTTCCTCTTAAGGTCGTATGATGTCATTCATACAGTGAACTAGCCTTAGTCCAGTGAAATTAGCGCTGGCTTAATGTCTTTGTGGGGGGTGGGGTGGCGGGAGGCATGAAGTTTTTTTTCCTTTCATCCTATGTAGTTTGCGTTGCAGGCACGCGGCCTATGCTCTACCACTCGCTGGTCAACAATATTAAACTAATTCCTCACCATATGACCTCTAATAAACTATATTTTAGATCTAAAAATACATTAAAACAAAGAATATCTAAACGTATCCTGCCGCTCCAGCCAACAGAGATACCCGACATTCCAATGCGGAATGCTGGTGCTCGTGACTGGCCTGTATGTATATAGTGTCCCTTCGCACATACATCATGCAATATAATAAGTTTTACAAATGTCTGTCCAACGAGCGTCAATTCAGCTATATATAACCATATATTAATAATATCTAGGAGTTAAACCGTATTACTTCGAGTATCAGCCGAGACCCGCTACATTTCACCATCAAAACCGAAACCTATTGACGCGTATCAGCCGAGGGTTGAAATGCATTATCACAGACCCCCTTCGACCCCCCCTAGTATGTATTACAGGTCTTTCCAATTAACCTGCGCCGCCCCAGTCTATATACATGCATCCTTTCCCCCCAGCTAACATACAGCGCTGCCCACAGTAGTATCAGCTTGCTTGCCCAGAGTAACAAGCCGCTAGCCCTCAGTTAGTATACGCAGCCCCCATATTATACAGCCTGGCCCCCAGTAGTATAACAACACAGCTTGCCCTCAGTAGTATAACAAGCTTGCCCCCAGTAGTAGACGCCAGTCCCGTAGTATAACAGCTTCCCCCCAGTAGTATACAGCTGCCCCGCAGTAGATAACATCTTCTTGCCCCCATAGTATACCGCCTTCCCAGCCTGCCACTCAGTAGTTATACGCGCCCCATTATTATACACCTGCCCCCAGTAGTATACCTTGCATGCCCTCAGGTAATACCAGTCTTGCCCCCCGTAAGTATAACAGCCGAGTCCCCAGTTATATAAGCAGCCACGTGTACAGCACTGCCCCCATATATATCCTCACTGGCCGAGCCTCCATAGTATACCGCCTGCCGGCTCCAGTATTTAACACCTTCATCCCAGTTATAATACAACAGCCCTGCCCCCCAGTAGTTACAGCTTTCCCCCAGTAGTAACACTTGCGCCGCCGTAGTATACAGCCTGCACCCTAGTATACCGCCGCCCCCAGTAGTAACAGCCAGCCCCCCAAGTATTATACAACTACAGCAGGGCCACCCAGTAGTATAACAGCAAGTGCCCATTAGTATAAACACCTGCCCCCATTATTACAGCACTGCCCACCAGTATACATACACCCCTGCCCCCAGTAGTATACAGCACTGCCCCCAGTAATATACAGCCAGCCCAGCATTAAAAGAAAATAATAAACTTATATACTCACCCTCCGGTGGCCCCGACCTGCAGCGCTGCTCCCCCGATGTCCGCGCGGGTCCTCTTCTGGCTTCGGCGCCCATCGTCTGTCTTCACTAACTTCGTGCCTGGCGCCACCATAGTTCTCCCCTGGACGGCGCCTAGTATGACGCGCCACTGCTGACGTCATACTAGGCGCCGCCTGGAGGAAAAACATGGCAGCGCCCGGCACGAAGTTAGTGAAGACAGACGACGGCCGCCAAACAGTAGTGTCACTGCTGATTACGTCATAGTGGGCACCAGCCGGCAGAGCACATGGCCACGCCTCCGGCTATTACAGCAGAGAGGAAAAAAGAAGAGGCGCCGCAGGGACGGGAGCACCAGGGAGCTACACCAAGCATTGGGGACTGCAGGAAGGTGAGTATGTAAGTTTTTTATTTATGTGCTGGGCAAACTGGGGGCTATATACTACACAGGACTGTCTATATACTAAAGGGGCTGGTTGAATATATACTAAAGGGGGTTGGCTATATACTACAGGGGACTGGCTGGCTATATACTACTAGGGGGCTGGCTAGCTATATACTACTGGGGGCTGGCTAGCTATATATTACTGGGGGCTGGCTATATACTACTGTGGGCTGGTAGGCTATATACCACTGGGGGCTGGCATTCTATATACTACAGGGGGCTGGCTGGCTATATACCACTGGGGGTTGGCTGGCTATATACTACTCGTGGCTGGCTGGCTATATACTGGGAGGCGGTGACCAATGCATTTCCCACCCTCCACTTATACTTGAGTAAATAGGTTTTCCCAGTTTTTGATGGGGCCTCGGCTTATACCTGGGTCGGCTTATAATTAAGTACATGTCTTATAAAGAAAAGGAAGGGTAGCACTGTAAAATGTTGTCTTTGGATCCGTTACAGTGAGATCTGAATTTTCTTTTCAAAGGTTTGTGTTTGATTTAATGTTTGTGTATGCCTTAATTAAATCACAATGTAGTTATAACAGAATCATCTCAAATTAAGTTTTAGTGATTTACAAGAAAATAAGTCCTATACAAATTGTATGGTATACGGTCATTAAATACATTTCGAGATAACTGTACTTCTATTGAAGTTTGTCTTGGCAGCTACGGTTGGTGCTCTCTACCAGCCATACCTGAATATGTCTTCACATGGTTATTTTGATCAACTTGACCAGATGCATTTACATTCAGCATGGCCAAGCATGCCTCTTTATCTCAATTGAGAGAGGCAGTAGCTTATCCCTCAGAAGAACTAAAGATTAGGCATGTTCAAATCCTATGTGCTTGGGTTCCTGATATATGTCATCATCAGCCAGTCAGGAGTTCCACATATACTTGAGATTATCAAACTGATTTTTGGGCAAATTTTATCTCTTGTGTATGGTCAGCATAGTTCTTACCCTTTTAGATTAAATTTCCTTATATACAGCAACATCTTTCCCTCTGCAGTCCTCACTTTGTTCTCTTTTGTTGTACTTTCATTCTATATACTTATACAGGCAGTCCCCGGGTTACATACAAGATAGGGTCTGTAGGTTTGTTCTTAAGTTGAATTTGTATGTAAGTCGGAACTGTATATTTTATCATTGTAATCCCAGCCAGAACTTTTTTTGGTCTCTGTGACAATTGGATTTTAAAAATGTTGGGTTGTCATAAGGATCAAGATTAACAATAAAGCTTCATTACAGACACCTGTGATAACTGTTACAGTTGTTAATTGTAGCCTAGGACTAAAGTAGAGAAAATTACCAATTACCAGAGGTCCGTTTGTAACTATGGCTCGTATGTAAGTCGAGTATTCTTAAGTAGGGAATCCCTGTATATTAATTAAAAATAATAAATAACACCATAAACAAAATACTGTTCAATTACACAATGCTGTTCAATTTTGTCAATATGTCCTTTAGTTTCACGTTAATATAAAGACCACTCTCCTCTTCATCCATTTACAGTAAAAGACTTTACAGCATCATGCTTTACTGCTAATTAGAAAATTTTCTAGTCTTGGTCGGTGCTTGCAGTGGCAATAGAGCTTGGTAAGCACAACAGCCTTTATGGTACTTAAGGAAGTGACTTGGGGCAGAGGATTAATAACATTACTAGTCTGTTTACAGATGGAGAGGACTAATGTGTGATTTGGGCAAAAATTGTGTATATTTTAGGACACATCCTTCCTTTTTAAAAAATTTCACTAGTGCAAAGTAAAACATTATAAATATTTAAAAATATATACATAGGGGAATATTTATCAAGGCTTCTGCACCATGTCAGCATTTGCAATTATTTTCCTCAATCTGCCACCTTCAAGCCAGGGGCGCATGCAGGGTCGTGAAGGGGTGTGACTGGCCGGTGGGCACTAGCTGTTGCCGGGTGAAAATTTGGCAGCTGCATTTTTTTTTGACGGCTACGTAGATAGTCCCTGTGTAGGTCTTGGCCGGACACATCAAGAGGCGGAACGAATGATAAATAACCCCCATAGTTTTCACATTACTTTTCTTCTTTATTTCTTAAGAGATCATATATTCTATAGCTCTTGGAAAAAAGAAACTTACAATCTACAGGGCCCAAGAAACGATACAGCAAGTATAAACTTCCAGCTTGTAATGTACCAACCAGAGTCATATTGTCCAACAGAATACCAGAGGAGCCAATCATGGGCTGGAGCTCTAATACAATGACGAACCCCTAAAATTCTAGAATTTTGAAGCTGAATTTGAAGTTTTGCTACTATGCTTCATTTCTTCTTTGCTTGTAATTTTATGAAAGTTTAGGGTAAGTACAAGACCTTTTTAGGGTCATGCACATTGTAATTATTATGGGAAACCTTCTTTTCAGTTCGTAAAAGTGTTGGATCACTGGACCTGCCGACAGAACACTGGGATGTTGTGTACTCATTATTCCGTGCAGGCCCCTTCTATGAACATCACTCCCATGTCAGTGCTGGATGTCTTTATATACAATATTGAGTGCACAGTTCCATCGGTCTACTGTAAGTAACAGGGCCTGGGACATCACAGGAAGTCCCAAGTCTTGCTGCCGACAAGAGAACGTTTACCTATTTGGGTCTTGTTGTTACGCTAGTAAATGTTGGTGTTAGTGGCCTACCCCTTTAATGATATTCAAATACAAATTCAAAAGAATGCAGCACCTTATCTGTGGGAAGAGCTCAAACGACAGTCCCAAATGGATCCAGAACATCCGAAGATTTTGATGAAGAATATTAAGTAGTGTGACCAGAGCTCTATATAATCTTCTAGTCCCTCAGTTTTATTCCAAATTCGTACGTGTTACAAATATATCTTCCAATGGAGTCCCTTAACGCCTCACACGAAAAATAAAGCACCACCCAGACACGGAACCGCTTAGATGTTAGTCCTTAACATTCTCCTAGTAGCATAT